>JAUYWG010000057.1:19985041-19996947 GCA_034779775.1 Enteromius afrohamiltoni
TTTCTTAATGCCTGTTGAACATAACAGAGACATTTTATGATTATTACAATAAATTTCTTACATACGGTACCTTTAAAGTCTCTTATGCTCACCAAGGCCACAGTGATTTGATCAAAATCAAGTTAAACAACTTAAAATATCGGTTTTCTATTTGAAAATATTTGAAAATTACTCCAGTAATCAGTGTCACAATCGTTTTGAAATAATTTTATTCTGCGGCTAATAATTTCTTATTTATTTATGTTTATTTATCTCATGTTGACAACAGCTGTACTGCTTAATATATTTCATTTTTGGATTCTTTAAATAGAATGTTCAAGAGAACAGCATTTATTCGGAACACAAATCTTTTTTGTAAAATTGAAATGTCTTACTTTTGAACCCGTGCTAAATAAAAATATTCATATCAAAAATAAAAATCTTAAATGACTCAATTTTGAACAGCAGTGTATTATATATAATTTTTGTTTTTTTTGCATTATCAGAATGTGTTTTTTGTGAACAGGAGAAAAATAACAAATATGTTATTCCAGTATTTTGTCTAAAAACGCAACCGGTTTTGATCTCCAATACGAAGTGACATCAGATGAAGCGCTGAACAATTGGTCCAAAACAACTAGAAGAGTCAGATGACACTGAAACTGTGCCAGAGCAGCTAGAGGAATTACAAACACCCTGTGTTACGTGGATGAAGCCGAGAAACGCTTCCCACCACAGCGTGGGCTGCAAAGTATTATTGATTTCTGAAGAGCTCCAACAAACAACCTGACAGCTGCAGTAATTCAGGGCTGCATCTACACAATGAACCAAAAACAGACTGCCAGAAATGACCAAACACACCAAGTGCTAATGCGGCACTGCCTTGTTTAAAAAAAAAAAAAAAAAAAAAAAAAAGAATAAAAATATCGCTGACAGAAGAAAAATCTTCTTGGTAAACAGGCCGAGAACCTCGTGCTAATCCAAAGATCTGGGCAGAGTGCCTGGCAGTCATTGAGCCACCAGCCTCAGCAATTTGCTTTGTGGCAGCAGCTAGCGAGCAGTCATGCTAACTGTGAGCATAATTATAGCTAATGGTTCAGGCCCGGTGTTTAATAGAGCCCCTTTCTCCCACCACAGATGCTATGCTGCCAAAGGAAGTATGGTTTGTGTTTTATTCAGAGCCGCCCGTGGTCGGCCCACGGGAGGACCCCTGCTCTGCATCAATGGGTCACGATGCTCGCATTTCCACTTGAAAGCCATTCTCTGCTATAATGGTTCCAGCTGTGAGAGAGACGATGAGCATGGCAATCGACCACAAGGAGAAGATATCCAGAAGAGAACATCAGGAACACCCAGGACGCCCAATTTATGCATAAGCAGAAGTAGCAATTCTGGAAGAGCAGGAGCGGTGGTGGAAGTAATTGCAATGAGAGAAGTTAATTCAATGACGGCAATAGCAGTAATCGACACCAAAAAAAATTTTTACTCAGTCTTTCTTTTGTGGAGCATAAAAGATGATATTTTGAAAAGTGCATATATTTCCTTACAATGTAGGGTTATTTAAGTATCATTTTAGAGCCCTGCATTTAGGCCGGGGCCCTATGGGCCCCAACTTTTTACGCCCCTCAGGCCGGACTTCGGGCCAATTCAGATGTCATAGATCAGATGCAGGCTGGGCCTCATGCCTGTTTTAGGCTTCTCCTTATTTTTATATTTTAGAAATAAATCAATTAGTGATTAAAAGATTGCCATGCGGCGCCGGTGAATACAACACGAGACCGCGCTCAGCAGCTAAAAGAGACTACCAAATAGTTTACCAATTATATAATTTAATGAATGAGTTTTTCTTTTCGATTTTTTTATTTTATTTTGTTAAGTGGTCATTTAAAGCTTTCTATAGATATATTTGTCTTTTTCTCTGAGTTTCGGTTCATTTTTGTGAAGCGCTCCTGTTCAAGACGCGCTTGTTTTTCTTATTTTAGAAAATCAGGTTTACTGTCAGTGCACACAAATAAAAGACCCTTTACAGTTCTGAATGATGTACTACTTCTACCTTCATCAGAGAAAATTAAGGCGAAGGCTAAAAAATTCAAGGACTGGCTGGTGCTTCTATGTCCTGCAGAACGCACTTCATAGCATCACTCTCTGCACAATCCATCATGTAGCACATTTATTCTTTTACCGTTCAAAGTTTACATATTATTATGTTTGAACTGTTTTATCATGCCTATGGATTTTTTTAAGACAAGTCGTGATGATTTGAGAAGGCTAAATTGATCAAATTTTAAAATGTGTTAAAAAATAAAAAAAAATACAAACTTATATTTAATGAAAACAAAAATTAATGAAGAAAAAAAAAATTAATAAAAACAGAACAAAATATAATCATTCTGCCATTACACTCAAAACTGAACTGTTTTAATAGCTGAAAACACAGTATGAGATGTTATGGTAGAAGGGGAAGAAGACGGGCTTGGGTCGGGCTGGTAATTCTGATAAGCTGTCGGACACGGGCCGGGCTATACATCATTTAGGTTTATTATAATACTATAACTTTGAGATAGCTTTTTATTTGGATGGAGTAAATTTAGCAATTTAAAAGTTAAAAGTGTTTTTTAATCTAATATTAATATAATATTTTTATTTTTAATATTTTTGCATCTTAATTAAATAGTTTTTATAGTTGTGGTTTTTAGGGTTATTTCAGGTCTACAGCCCCTTCAATCTAATCAGAATATAATTTAGATCGAGCTGAATCAGTTTGACTTAGTTGTTTACAAAAGGGTTTTTGTTCAAATTGAACCATCAATAACTAATTATTTGGGTGCATGTAAACTTAGCTAATACATCTGTACATATGAAGTTGTTTTGGACCCCATCGACTTTCATTGTTGCACAGAAGAAAGTCCTACATATCTGGAACAACATTAAAGCAAGTACAATTTTGGGTGAAAAAAAATCTCTTTAAGAATCTGAACCAAACCAGAAGTGAGGGACAGCGTGAAATATTAAAATCACAATGGTAAAAAATAAAAATGAGCATACAGTCAGATTATACCGTCTGATACCCTAGACCCACTTTAACATACACCTTTCACATGCTAATGGCCTCATTAGCGCACAAGAACAAAGTGTATATAGCCTCTATCATTCTTTCTTTTCTTGCTGAGTGTCTATGGTAGTCACTGGAATCGTCCTGTGGAGTTTTTCCTTAGAACTTATTGTTAACTTGGCTGGTCTGGTCTCTTCGAATTCCTGCTACAGGTATGTTCCAAAAAATTTGAATATCAAGGGAAAGTCCATTCATTTCAATAATTTTGTATGTAATGTTAGTTTATTGGTTTCAGCTAACAACAAAAAAACGAATGCATTATTTCACAAAATTTGAATATTTCACATGACCAATAAAAGAAACTTAAACACTTAAACACATGCTTGCCTTCTGACAAGTGTGTTAATGTACTGTATTTATGTCCTCAGTACTTTGTTGGGCTCCTTTTGCAATAATTACAGCATCAAGGCGGCATGACATGGAGACGATCAGCCTTTGACACAGTTGAGGTGTTATGGTAGCCCAAGTTGCTTTGATATTGGCCTTCAGCTCATCTGCATTTCGGGGTCTCAATTCCCTCATCTTCCACTTGACAATACCCCATAGATTTTTAATGGGGTTTAAGTCAGGCGAGTTTGCAAACCTATCAAGTAGTTATTCCATGGCTATTAAACCAGGTACTGGTGGTTTTGGCTTTATGGGCAGGTGCCACATCCTGCTGGAAAATACAATAAAATCTCCAAAAAGCTTGTCAGCAGGAAGCATGAAGTGCTCTAAAATTCCCTGGTAGACAGCTGCATAGACTGTGGACTTGATAAAAGACAAAGGACCCACACCAGCAGTTAATAGCTCCCCAAACCATTACTCAATGTAGAAAACTTCACACTGGACTTCAAGCAGCTTGAGTTTTGTGCCTCTCTTCCTCCAGACTCTGGGATTTCTAAATTAAATGCAAAATTTGCTTACGTCGAAAAACAGGACTTGGGACCACCCAGCAACAGACCAGTACTTTTTCTAATTAGCCCAGCACAGACACTTGTGATTTAGTTTTTGGTTCAGGAATGGCTTCTACCGCTGTAGCCCATGTCATGCAGACGTCTGTATGTGGTGGTTCAGCCTCAGTCCACTTCTTATGAAGCTCCCCCAGATTTCTGAAATGCCCTTGCCCTTCCTCTGAAGGTTGCGGTCATCCCTTTCACTTTTTCCAACCACATTTTTCCCTTCCTCTTAACACTCTGTTAATATACTTCGATACTGCGCTCTGTGAGCAGCTTCTTTTGCAATTGCCTTTTGAGACTTTTTCTCCTTATGGAGGGCGTCAATGATGGTCTTCTGCCCAACCGTCAAGTCAGCAGTCTTCTCCATGATTCGGAAACCTGCTAAGACCTACTTCTGAAACCAGACTGAGACAATTTCAAGGTGGAGGAAACATTTGCAGATGTTTTGCGTCAATTAGCTGACTAGATTGGGACACAGGGAGCCTACAATCTTGAACTTGATATACAATCATGATATTCTAATTTTGTGAAATACTGGATTTGGGTTTTTTACATTTTATTTTTAATCTTTAATCATTACAATTGAAACATATAAAGTCTTGAAATATTTCACTTTGTGTGTAGTGAACTAATATAATATACAAGTTTCACTTTTTGAACTGAATTGAAATAAATGGACTTTCCTTCGACATTACCATTTCTGAAACAAAAATGCAAATATGGTCAGATACGCTGATGCCACAGTGATGATATTGTAGTGTAGCTTAGATTTCAAAACAACGCAATGAACAATGTTCACGGTGTGTGCCAGATATTTGCTGCCTGCAGCTGAATTTACTTTAAAAACAGAAGCCTAAAGAAGTCTTACAAAAGTAAAATAACAAAAAAGGCATTTAACACTTACAAAACAGTGTTTTACGTCCAGAGCAGATAAATCTATACTTCTGCATTAACCATGGTAAACACTTACCGGTTTTTCTCCTGTGAGGTGGCGCCTTGGCTGCCTGCATTAGAATGAGGTCTGAAAAAAACTTCCTGCGTGGTTCTTCTCCAGGCATGCTTAAACAAACCACCTCCCCGTACGAATGGCTGAAGATGCATTTGAGCTGTAAAATAAACAAACAAAAACAAAACGGCAAACATTTAGAAACAACAAAAAAGTCAAACTGGAGGAAACAAACAAACCAAAACCTACATATGCTTTTCAACAACAAATTACTCAATAACTGATCTCAAATTTAGGTCCATAATACGACGCCAATTAGTTAGCAAACACAGAAATGTCTTTAATACACCCTTCATATGATTCAAATGTATAAAAACATGCTTTAAGTGACCAAAACAGTTCCTCATGAATTCGACATATACTGTGAGAACATCTGCCATGAAAAATCACACTCAAAATCACCCATACTGCTCTTCAAATGCTGCCAACCAGCAGGGATCAAATCCCCAGGACTCCACTAAAAAGCATCACACATCTCGCCAAAAAGTGAACCAGCCAATATACAAACTTGTGTTGAACCCTGCCGATTTGGTTTTCCCACAGCACTCTTTGTTCTTTTGCGTAACACTTTTTTTCCCCTCATTTCTCCCCTGAAAGCACAGTGCATGACGGGCTTTGACTTTCGAAAATATTCTCCTGGCATGAAGCATTCTTCTGCTCAGCTTGAACTATGAAAAGAAAGTTTGTTGGTAAGCGCAGTACTTATAGGGTAAAACCCAAAGCAGGTTGAAAATCCAACTGATGTGAGGTGTGTACATGGTACCATAAATAACTTGCCATAATTGTATACAATACTATAATCCCATACATGCATCAAGAGAGAGATACATATGGGTTGAAACATAAGAATAGAACGACATGATTTCAGTGCTACAGCATCTTTTTTAATCAGCCAATGATTTACTTATTGTAGGGGTAGTTGTTAAAACTCAGCTCTTGGACCAACAAAACATGGTGTTCCAGCAAAATCATGGCGCCATCAGTCAGCCAATTAGAAGAGCAGGATAACAAAAGGCTTTAATGAAGAGTGATTTGACGGAACATAATAAAAGGATAGAGAAGAAATGTGATGATGCACGTAACCCTTCTTGACAGCCAAAGACTCGTGCATGAGAAAACCTGAAAATAATGACCAGCGTCTGGCGCACATGGTCACAAGGTGTCACTGAAGAGAGTGTTTTAATGAGCAGTTTCATATTGCTACATTCAATTCTAATTTCACACGGTAAAGTGTGCTGTGCCAGTCCAATTACTGGATTTATTTTTTTTTTTTCCACTGAATCAGCAGTTAAAACCTAACTGTAAGTTCATGCAAGTTTCTTTAAAGATGCAGCAATCAGGACAAATGAATTCAGGTAAAGGCTAAAGACTCTTAAATATAGGAAAGCTATAACTAGCGCAAACTGAGGCGCTTTAAAAAGTCTCCAGGGCTTGCCAAATATTACAGGGCAGAGATTTAGGAGAGAACTCCTCCATAATGAGGAGCCGCAGAGCACTTTAAGTTCAATTTCCAATCATGTGCGGGTGTTGAAGATCCAAACAATCCCTCATCAACTGCATTATTTTATGTCTTTGTCCCCTCTTGGCAGATTTGTTTGCACTCAAGTTGCTTTCGGGCTTCTTTGGTCCAAACTCTTGAGGCAAGATGAAGGGAAGCAAAGTAGTAGCCCACAAAAGAGCCAGGTAGAGATTGTATGATTTGTCTCAATGCTGATGGAAACCTTGGAGACTAATGCAGATTCTGAGAGGAAGAGAGTCGAGAGACTAAATAGGCCTTTCAACTCGCCAGGCACCCTGAGTCAGGAAATCAAAAACACATTTCTTGTTTCTTCACTTCGTCATTCTCTTATTGACGCATGTTTCATCTTCACTTCAAATGAACAACAAGCAGATAAGAAACAAATAATACAGTTGGGATTTGCAAACTAGTGTGATATGTGAATTTAAAATCAACATCAAAGGGCATGTGCAACGACATTTTCTTTCATAATGCAATTTTTTGGGAAAGTTAAATGTGAATTAACAATTAAGAGTTAAGAATTTTGCCATATAAATACATACAAAAAAAATTAACCTTGGTGTCTATTTTGAAGGATCCCCAGTAAAAAAAAAATATTGAAACTTAAAAAAAAGTATTGAAAAAAGTATTGAAACTTAAAGGTTTATTTGATCTAAAATTGAAAATGCTGTCATTTTTATTCATACAAAAACCTATGTGACTGACTTTGAAAAATGTCTTCTTTTGTATTATGTATTTAGCTCAAAATAAAAAGAGTGAAAAATGCGCTGGAGAAATATGATAAATTATTTTACTGATTATATAATCTCTAACAGTGAGTCTTAGCATCTTCAATTATGGTATCTAAAATACACTTCTCTTGTTTCAAGGATTCTTAGATATTTTAACAGGAAATTTTGACCAAAATACATGCATTTTTGTACATTTAATTAGTTTTATTTTTTGTATTATCAAGCAGAAAACACTTGTTAACTTAACATTTCAGTGAGTTAAGCTAAACTTTTAAAGCCAATTGTATTGACAGATTTTGTTAAGTTATTGATAATCAGTTTGTTTTATTAATGATCATTACCCATATTCATTAAGATTAAAACATTGAAAGACAAAATTACAGATAAATGGAAAAGATGTCAGACTGCTCAGTGCAGTCCCTGAAGGTGTTATAGTGAACTAACAAGTGTACACTGAGGTGTAACCTTACACTGCTGGAGCGGACTCCTGGCATTCCTCCTGAATGCGCTGGCATGAGCCAAAACTCTTCCTCCACCCGAGCACAGGGGCACGCACCTCCTCCCCGTGATCTATACCACCTGCCCCCACTGCAGATGCTGTTTACAGACGGAACTGGCATCTGGCTCTACATCTTTCTCTTTAAGAAATGTGAGGGAATGGATGAGTTGAGAGATTTTTAGTGGTTATTTTGTTCCAGTTTCTTTTAATTTATCGAAGGCCTCACCCCTGACGTGCAGTGCCGCAGAGAGGACAGCTGTCTCGCTGAATGTGCCAGAAGCCGAAGGCCAGTGCAAACTGTTCTCGAGCTTCTACTTTGCATATTTGGGTTGCACTTAATGCGGATAAGCTCTGGGCTAATGGACTTTTTTTTAATCTTGAACCAAAGTAGGTTCAATATCTTCCCACTTAAGGCCTACTTGAGGTGAATGGAACTTGAAATTGTTACTAAGGCATGCCGTTTTTTTTTTTTTTTTTTTTTTATATTGCAAACACATATGTTGATATAACAGAACAAGTATAATTAATGAGAAAAGGAAGGAGATGCAATGAGTGGGGCGCTTGTTTTGCATCCCAAAATAGTGAAATAACAAAGAAATCTTTGGTCTGTTTCAAAGATTTCATTCAAACAATCTGGTCTAAATAAAACTAATGACTGAATCAACTGCAGAGTTATGATCAGCACATGCATCCTCAAAGCACGCTCACATTTTACAAAAAAATAAATGTAATTATTTAAATAGTTTAAAATTTTAAATAAAAACTATTTGCCTTACGCAGAGTCAATATTGCTAACATACTGTAAACCTGTGACAAAAATATTGGTTTAGTTCTGTCGGGCGGGATACTAGTTAGTCAGATTAATTTTGATATGGCCATTACCGATAACCACAGATACAACCAACAGATTCCAGAAACCAGCATATTCATCCACGCAACGTAAGTCAATTATGTTCTTCTTCCCAAGAGTTACTTTAAAAGTTTATTTATCAGTTCAGGAAAGTGCATTTCCATCTCATTCTAAAGCGTGACTACCGGGTGTTTCATATAACTTCCTGCTGACATCAGTGAAGGCCAAACAACTCCAAACAGCGCTCCTTTCTGAATTCCACACACTGAACTCTCCATCTCCAAATCTCAGAGGCCCTGGTTTCAAGTGTTCATGAGTGGGAGAGGCCAGGATGGTTTATTCTAAAGGAGAATCTGACCGTAGAAGCTCTTGTGGTGTTACTGTGAAGCTCCAGTATTGATCGCGGATTTAGCACAGGACCCCCTGCCCGGATGAAGAGATAACTCTCACACCAAGGTAAGGGTGGTACAATTCAGAGTGAGGATGGTATGATTCCACTGAAGGGGCCTTGGGGTACATTTCAAAGCGGGAACAGGCTTTGTGGATTCAAACAGCCGATTCTCTGAATTTGCCAACTTCACCATTCAAAGCCACTTCAGATCTTCTGTGGTTGTTAAAACTCTGGGTTGAAGTCTACATAAAATGACATTCGCAACCCATTTTACTTCCACACTATGACATAATTCTGATTTAAGCAAGGACAAAAATAAATACCTAAATTCAAATGTAGGGCGGGACTTGATAGTGTCCATCAGAAATTATATCATGAAAAACGGGTGTTCTGTACCACAACCAAGCAAGAGCAAGATTGTGGAGAAATACTGCTCTGTTGAGACCAGGATTTGCACGGGATGACCAAATAAACTTTTGAATATTAGTTAACACTAGACAGTACTGGTTTGCATAAAGCAATAGGCTGTGTAACCTAGATGAAGTATGCCATAAGGAAGGTGAAAGTATTAAGGGTGGGCGATATACCGGTAGACATGATTAACCGGTAGAAATTTGTCAACCAGTAGAGATTTTGGTCTATCATCTTAACCGCGGTTGAGATCATGTGACATTGTACGTATCATAACCACGCAATTAATAAATAACTTTGGACGAAGTAGTGTTGCCAACTTATTGACTTTGTCGCTAGATTTTAATTTTTTTTTTTTTAACCAGACTTTTCAACCCCTTTGACCCCTTGGTGACATTTTTCCAAAACAGCGACAAATGACAAATCTTGCGGCTTCTTGTACAAACTTCAGCAAGTCTCTGGTAGTGCAACGCAGGCACGAGCTCTTGTTTTCCCAGCTCGCACGCACATCTCGCTTACATGTGAGGAGGAGATTGTAAAGAAAAAAGGTGCATCGTCTGTGGTGTGGAACTGGTTTGAGTATAGGGAAAGTGATAGGAATGAGATAAACGGGATTTGCAAGGTATACAAGAGCACTGTTTTAGCAAGCTGAGGAAACCGGTATACTAGCTGTCAGGCACTATAGTAACGTTACCTGTTGTTCTCAGAAAAAACACATTAACCTTACAATGCATTGCAGTGCATAGAATGCTTGTTTTTTTATTGCTGCAATTCAGTTTAAATAAAATTACATCGTATGTTTCTTTGTGTTTGAATTTTTATTTCTGCATTTTCAGATACAAATTGCTATATCGTGATATATATCGTTATCGAGGTAGAAAATTGCCTCTACCGTGATAGAAGATTGGTTATATCGCCCACCCCTAGAAAGTATGTACGAATCCTTTTAAAATAAATCAGATTAGTTAATCATTCGTAGTTAAATAATTATTGACTGCAAATTAATAGTGTACATGATTTGCAGTTATGTAATAAACTGCAAAAAATAAAAATAAAATAATAGTATTAATAATAATAATAATAATAATAATAATAATAAGTCATAAAAGTTAAATAAAAATGTAGAATGCACTGCATGAATGAGATTTAACAGTGATATTAAATAAAAGCTTTTTCCCCTTTCTTTTATTTTTAAGGATTGGTAACACTTTAGAATAGGTTGCACTTGTTAACTATTAACTACAACTTTTCCATGAATAAATTCTTCATTTGCTGCTTATTGATAGTTAGTAAGGTAGTTGTTAAGTTTAGGTATCGGGTAGGATTAGCGATGTACAATTTGTTCATGTAGAATAAGGCATTAACATAATAATAATAAATGGCTAATATTGTAGTAATATGCATGCTAATATTTTTTTCTGAAAAAGGGGGCAGAGAGCAGCAGCTTATTTGGTTTTTAAAAGGACAAGCACATAATTTAGCCTTTTTCTGCTTCATCTCAAAATAGGCATTTCTCAAAATACCCCACAGATCGTTAATTATATCATTCTGAGCTAAAAACTTCACAGACACATTCTGGGATAGCTCAAGGACTATTATTAAAAAAAATCAAGCAATTCAAACCGAACTGAGCAAAAATATCCAGTGACTGTAGATTCATGATGCAAACATGGTCATATAGGAACAATTTCAACATCAAGACACCACAGGGGTCTTCAAAGGAGTCATTGAAAGTAGGGTCTAATTTTCAAAGTGTATGAGAAAACCAAAAACAAGTGTGACAGAACCCAGCACCACACAGAGGGTAAAATAACCAACCCACCCTCTACTATCAATTAAACATGTGTCTTTCCTCAGAGGACTGAGACAGGCTTTAATGAACACACCTTGCAGGAAGAGAGCAAGTCAGACACTAGGCTGTCAATAACATTAATGCTTTTATTCTAAACACTCTCGTGCCCTCCTGGTGGGCATCAGTCTCTACAGCAGGGGATATGATCAAGGGCTTCGCCACCAGCCAATCACCAGTCGCCCAACGACGCACCCTGGGATGCATGGGGCGCACAGCATGAGCCGCTGGAGGCGCTTGATGCTGGATTGTGAGGTGAAACCGCAGAGCTGCCAGAGTGACTCCCCGTCAGCATAATTAAGAGAGAGGGTTTTTTTTTTTTTTTTACATTGTGAGACTTCAGACTGCATTACTTATCTCGTCCTTCCACCCTCTCGCTCCCTCTTTTATTTTAAAGACTTCTCTCACACGCTCTTCCTGCCATGTCTTTGAGAATTGATTCTAATGCCCCTGGTGTGCTTAGAAAAGAACTAGAAAAGAATAGAAAGGGAATGACGGGTGCAGGTCAGGCCTTAAAGGCAAAAGGAGAACAAGGGACAAAAAGTTGAAAAAAAGGGTTGAGACTTGGCCTAGAACATGATACATAAGTCTCTCTTTACATACAAACACACACACAAATAT
>JAUYWG010000057.1:19997047-20017662 GCA_034779775.1 Enteromius afrohamiltoni
AAAATGTGATCGCGACGGCACAGTGTACCTTCTGTTGAGAGTTTTAACGAGGTGTTTAGACCAGCTTCGCTTCACTGCAGCCAAGGAAGTCATATCCTTTGCGATGTACAGAGACTGGAAGCGCCTGGCAGAAGCCCCTCCCATGACATGAATTTGTGTTTGCTGTGAAGCGACTTTCACGTGTGAATGAAGCGAGTAAACTTAAAATGTACCAAGCATCCAACTACGCGTGAATAGCATGATTTATTTGCGCAAGTTGCGTCTGTTGTGCACGTAGGGTAACGGAACGGAGCGGGTCACGTGACTCCACACGCGGTATTGTTTTTAAAGGGAAAGTAATCAAAATAATCGACCTGGAAATTTTTGATCGATTATAGGTTCTTAATGTCGATTTTGATTACTTTTCGATTAATTGCCCAGCCCTAACGTGACACTTGTCCAATCCTGTTCCATTCACACAGCGTGTGTGTTCCGAGAATGAGTCCTGAACATTCACAGTGAGTTCCGTTACAGAATGCGGTGTCACTACCTGTATTAGGACTCAAGCAGCCTGCCTACAGGACTGACAACTGGCTTCTGCTGCTGTGTGAACGTGGCCAATAAAATGTGATTTTTTTATATATATATATAGATTTTTTATACATTTTTATATATAGGCTATGAGTGGCGTGTTTTAACAATGCAGCAAACCTTTTAAAATAATTAGGTAAAATACTGAAATAAATAAAATGATGTTTAACTGATTGTATTAATCGGTCAAAATTCATATTGGTCAGTTAACGGTTAAACGGTTCAAATGAACATCCCTAGTGCTTATAACTTTATACTTGGTATTATCTGACGTATTTTTCCATAACTAACTCATGGATTCAAAGGTGTTCAAATTATCCTTCTATCAATTTCTGTTGTCTGAGTTTTACAGTATTACATTACATCTTTCATTGTCTTAAAGTTATCATAAACAGCTGGGAAAGAAATTGGACGTGTGTCAAAATATTGTTATTTTTGGGTGAATTCTTCCTT
Source organism: Enteromius afrohamiltoni (assembly GCA_034779775.1). Lineage (NCBI taxonomy): Eukaryota > Metazoa > Chordata > Actinopteri > Cypriniformes > Cyprinidae > Enteromius > Enteromius afrohamiltoni. The sequence goes on from JAUYWG010000057.1 coordinate 19,998,071, forward strand.
GTAGGAATCACGACACCAAAACAAATAAATTACACTTACTGTGTCCATTCTGCAAGGCACCAGTGGACAACCTGCAAGATGAAATTTCATGAGAAATAGTTTAAAATGAATAATACTACAACGTCTTTCTGCATATAAATAAGAAAAACAAACATTTAAAATATTTTCCCTGAATCGAGACTGAGTGAAAGCAATTCTCATCTAAGAACTAATTTCCAACAACACTGAAAACAATCTGAAGTGTGAAGTCTCAAGTATTTGGATTAAGCAGATGGGTTAGCAAATGGACCCACAGCTGCACAAATAATAATAAAAAAGAGCATTACAGCTTCTATCATTAATCTTGAGAATTATTTAAATTAGATCTGCTTGTGTCTCAAAACGCTTCATTTAAAATATTATTTTTGCAACAGTGGAGCGTTGAGTCAATCACAGATGTGTACGCTGAGTGCATAAACACAACGTCAATCAGAGGCCTTTATATCAATCTCATTAGTCAGCCTCATGCACACTGCAGACTATCATGATAGCATGCAAAACAAACGTTGCCTGACACTCAAAAAAGTAGCACCTAAGCAATTGTTTGTATTAGCGTCATGTTATTTTGCTCGCTTGCCATGCAGAGTGTGTAACACGCCAGCACACACTGTAAGCAAACCTAAACTAAAATGCTACCGTTATAATCAACTAAAACTAGACATGATAACAGTTTTTTTGGAACAGCATTTCTTTGATTATTACTCGTTATTACTCATGCAGCTCTACGTAGATTGTCACACCTCACCTAGTACAGTGTTTGGACATGGTCCAAGGGCCTCTCTGGCCTTTACTCTGGGGACTTGGAGAAGTATCAGTAGAACTTGGTGGCGTCTGTCTGCGTGTCCGCTTGGGCGGCGGGGACAAACGCGGACTACTGCTGTTAACATCACTGCTGGGCTCCTTCTATAACAGGCAGAGGTGTGCAGGATATTAAAAAGCTTGAAGCAGCATGCAGAATATACAAGATGAAATATAATGACAGAAAGTCCACTCTCAAACACAATCTGCAATAGGGATACTCGGTGCAATTTCACAGCTGAGTCCTCGAGCTTTACCGATCCTGCGAGCGACAGATTCATGTCATCTCCCAAACTCTTCATCTCCTCCCAGATTTAATTCTAACCTCCCTGCTGTCTAAATAACTCTGTGATTCACACTTTTACACCACCCTAACACACGCAAGGTGAGAAAATAAAGAAACATAACCAGTCTACTGATGAAATCACGCCAGTGTTATCACATTTATAACCGATTCATTTCTATGGCTTCACTCGTTTTTGCAAGTTACTGGATAAGAATTTATCAAAATGAATAGCTAAGGAATCATTCAGAATGAAGCCGGTTTAAAATATAATTGACACATAAATAATACAAAATTACAGCTTGCTAAAGAAGTTACACCGCACACAAGAAAAACGTATATTTGTTCAATAATTTATGACTTTTACTATTCTTTTTGATTATCCCACACGTGGAGAACACATTTCCAAAAACCTCAAACGCATACTCTTTAGACAAATGTTATAAATGGCATTCACTGATTTTTCCAGGTTTTCAATGACTGTGGGGAACCCTTCAGGAAAAAAAAATATGGAAATCTAACTGAACGTCTGCTGATTAAAATTAAATGGTGACATAGAACAGTAAAAAATAAAGAATCGACAGCTAAAGGACTGACCAAAATTAATGCCAGAACAGAGGAAAAGCCTAAACCTCTTACTGTAAAAACTTGGTCTAGGATTCTTTTTGTTCAAAAACTCCCAAAAATCTTGACAACAAGCAAGGAACCTCATTAAACTGCACACACTCTCAAAAAAGCATTGTGGTGGTACTGATGCGATCACATGGCAACAGCATGGAACTTCACCACGGTGATATTTACCACAGTACTGAGACAACCATGGGCAATGGCAAAAAACCTTGATAACGCGTCCAAATGACTTAAAGCACTGCGATACGAATTATTGGTATGTGCTATCGTTTCAGACAGCACTCTAATGTGCAAAACATCAACAAAACACAGTCTGTGTAAGGAGCCGATTACACACAGCAGCTAAAGTCACACAAAAACACTCGAGTTCAAAGTTTACTTTCCAAAAAAATCACGAACAATAACTGTTTTGAGCCACAAGGGGTCTGTCTCAGCTGAGCTGCTCCCTTCCCCCAACACTAGCTTGTTTTATTGTTGAAGACAGGCGGAAGACTAGACGTTTTTAGTCCCGCAAAAAGGTGTCCAACGCGCTTTTGTTTTGACGGTTTATCGGTGTGCCCCGGAGCGCGTGACAGCATGGCGCGCGCCGGTGTCTCTCGAGCGCAACAAACACACAGCAACAAAATAACGCTCGATTCGCTTAAGCGAGTCGGTTCGATCGAACTGTTGTTTTCGGTGATCCGATTCACTTGATTTAACACTCAAAACCGCTCCTAGTTCTTTCACATACTTTTTTGGCATACTTCTTTCAAAAGGTTTGCAAAACAAAAAAGCTATACTCGTTTTGCGTAAACTGGTTCATTTTATACTGGTGTTATGATTATATTTCTTGTTTAACATACACATTTAATCAGACATTTTTACACCAGATCGAAGATTATACTATCAAATATTAAGTTATATATGGCTGTCAGTTACTGATAAAGTTTTCTCTACGTTAAAGTACCGTGCAAACACAGCGAATCGGTTCGCTCGAAACATCCAAAAGAACCGGTTCAACAGAACGATTCTTTGGCGAATCGGACACCAATATAACAAAGACAACTTGGGGGCACTGAGTCCATTAAATCAGCCGGCCGGCTTCAGTGAAGTCCAGCTATTGTGTGTGACAAAACATATAAAACTAAGCGACACGCCGCGATTAAGCGCTGTCGTGTCATTAAACTGCCATTTATGCATCGCCAAGTGTCTCTCAAGGCGCAATTTGGGAACAAAAGAGGTAGACAACCATCCAACCCGTTCATTTATCTATACATCCATCCACCCAACCATCCATCTCCAAAAGGCCAGAGTAAGCAGCTCGCTAACCGGCTGGCGGAGAGAATAGGCTGCCGGTGTCTCTCTCTTCCTTACACGGCTGTTGTGCTCGTCCAAGTTTGGGTTGCTCCTCTGAGACGACCTCGTCCGGCCCGAGATGAAGGGACTGATGGGCTTGTGCTCCGAGCTCTTTCTGGTGTTCACCATGATTGCTGTCTGTCCGCGCTGATAGACAGTTATTGTCCTGTAGCTCTTGTCAGCTGCTTTCGTTCTGACTGTGTCTCAGCTAGTAGAGTGCCGAGGCGCCATTTCTCTTTCTCTCTCTCTCCCTCTGCTGTCAGCCAGCCGAAACTCTCCGGCGAGCCACTTCCGCTTCAGAGAGAAACGAGGGTGTGCGCGCGCTTCTACGAAGTTGGCGCCACAGAATTTTTTGAAAAAGTATCAACAATCGACTAATGTTTTAGTACGTTGAATTACAATAAATTATATATTTTTTTATAAAGAATGTAAAAGCTGGAACATTTTTAAGCTAAAATGCGTTAATCAGTCATCTTTCTAACACTGAACTCGGTAACAAAAATGGTCTCTGGTCATAGACTAATTTTTGGCAGCGCTTAAGTTGAAAATTTTGAACATGTCCCATGATAGCAACATGGTGTTTTTAAGTACCTTGGACAGTACCGTGGAGTAACATTGTGCTCACTGTGTACACTTTTTGTTGTTGTCACTGTTGTTGGCAAAAAAAATAAATTAACACAAAAAATAAAGTTGAAATACAATGTATTTTATAATTCTAATTTTAAAAACTGAAGATGTCAGGGACATTCAAAGTGACTTCAAGGCATGGAAATTAAAGGAGTTTATTATCATACAAAAGTCCTGGAAAACCATGGAATTTCTTGGGAAGTCATGTAATGAAGTAATGTATGAAGTCAATATGAATACATTTTCATCCCGTACTCCAACATATCTGTTCTAATCAAGTTTACAGGCAAGATGACATTTGGAAATGTCGTTTGAGTCATTATAGCAGAGATTGAAGTTATTTAATGTATAAGTTATTTATAATTAATTAAAAGTTCAAACAGATTTTTTGACTCTGAGTCAGTGAAGTGCACTTTATAAACACCCCAAATGTGATCATCTTTGTCTTAAAAACGTTTTTTATAGTGTTAGTGTGATATATTGTGCGTGTGCATTACTCCTCCACTAGTGGCACCAAACGGAACTACAACAATAATGATCATTGCCAAAAAGGTTTCCCCGAACTTCGCCTGTCTTCCATTCGTCCATTAAACTGAAAGCCCCGCCTTAAATTCAACCCATTGGCTGAGAGAATCTTCAAACTTTTCTGATTGGCTAACACACGAGACCGCTTACTTTGTTTGCCATTTATACTTTGTATAAATATTACTTTATTACTTTGTGTGTGGTTGTCAAGTGTGTTTTATAGAATTATATTATTAAATAATAATATAATTATCAGATTGTTGGTCAGGTGATGTGTGCTATTAAAAATATTATCTATACATAATGTTGAGAGCATTTTGTTTCTGTTGCCCTGCTAAGTCCACCAACCATCTGTCACTATCACACCCAAGACAAACACACACGGGGCCAAGAAACAATTCATTAAGCTCATTTCATAGAGTATGTAAATCGCCATTTAAGCTCTTCTGGTTATTATGATGTCATAGCGACGTGCGCTCAAACGTTACGTCGTGCGACGTAGACGTCACAGGAATGGTGGACAGCTTTAGCGTATGGAGCGGCATGACAACTGTGAGAAATTTACGAGCTAAAGGGACAGTTTTACGACACCATTGAAGCCATATACAGGTAACGGTCTACAATTTTACAATCGGAATTACTAATCTGCTTTACAGAAGTGATATGCTGTGGGTTAATGTGTGTTTGCTGTCATAACGGAGCGCAGTGCGCTTGCGTGCTGTCTTCACTGTCCTTACGTAATTTTGGCGCACTGCTTTCATTTATTATGCTGCTTTTGACCCGTTTGTTAGAGTGAATATGAATAGAGTACTTAAAGCATGTATTCGGGTCTTAAACTCAAAACGTTTGATTACATAAACTGAGGTTAAATGTAGACGAGATATTGTTATATAGATTATTGTAAGTGCATCTTGACGTCATTATTCAGTAATAAGCATCTGAATAAAAACTGATCAGATTAATCTGATTAAATATCTTTATACTTTTCAAATGCATCTGATGATAATTTTATGGCACATGTCCAAAAGCAAGGGTTTACATTGTTAAATATTTTATTTTTGCATGAAATATGTTAATATCTATTCCTTTTATAATATATTTTTAACTTGTATAAATAAAATAACTAGCAGTATGGTATTGTTTCATTGCTCATTTATGATCAGTTGAGGCATAATTTTACCTTGCTTTACTGAACTGCTATGAAAGCAGATTTTCGGAATTTCGGATCACACTGCACCTGTCAGTCTCACACAGAAAGTCCTGTGGCGTGAATTATTCAGGAAGCGCTGATGCAGTGGTTACATTGACTTGCACCATGTCCTATAACTTATATATGCATGCTTATGTTTGTGTTGCAAGATGGACAAGAAAAGAAGCCATGATGAGAAATATTGATTCTGGAGAAAGGGTTCAAGATGACACATGGTAAGTCCGCTATAGACTGCTCTGTATAAATTATATTGTCATGCCAGTAACATTATGTCATTACTGCATGTTCATAACTGGAGTAATCTAAAATTAATCATACTTTATTGCCTTTGTGAGCTCTTAGGTGTGAAGGGGCACAAAATGAGGAAGAGGAGGACGATGAGGAGGTGAACCCTATCAGATCCAGTTTTTCTGTGGAGGACCTGCTTGATGAGGTGGAGAAGATCAGTAGTGTTTCCAGCAGCGGCAAAAAGGTTCAAACTTTTTTTGTGCAAGAACATTCTGGTGATTACCTAAAATAAAAATATGTTGCAGCTTAGTAGCTAGCTATATCAAGTTACTGTCACTTTGATAATAAACTTTCAAATAAAAAAAAAAAAACATTATCAGACGATGTAAGATGTAGATAAGTTTGTTCCTTCGTCTGAAAATGTAACATTGCATCACTTGCTCACTAATGGGTCCACTGCAGTGAATGGGTGCCGTCAGAATGAGAGAAAAAACATCACTATATTTCACAGGACTCCAGCTGATTAAATCAGTCTTGTGAAGTGAAAAGGTTCATGTCTGTTTTTATCAGCTGTTAGGACTCTCATTCTGATGGCACCCATCCACTGCAGAGAATCCACTGGTAAACAACAGATGTAATGCTACATTTTTTTAAAAATCTGTTCTGTTGAACAAACAACTTAATCTACATCGTGGATGTGAGTAAATACAAATTTCCTGCCTACATTTTAAGGTGAAATATTTCTTTAAGTGTCACTAGCATAATCAGAATGCAGATTAATCCATTTTTCGAGGGTTCTTCTGGCTTCTTAATGTTTTATGGCTGAACATTTTCAGGTGGAGATTGTAGTGAGACTGTGGAAAAATGGTTTCACAGTAAACGATGAAGATTTCCGTAGTTACACTCTAGAAGAAAACCAAGAGTTCTTGGAGGCCATTAAAAGAGGGTGAGAAGTGTTCATAATTGTCACGCTAGCAATATTATAGCATTCACATTCCACGTCTCGCAAAGGTTTAAAAATCTTTATCACACATTTCTCTTCATACATCTTTGTTTATGATCTAAAAATCCTCTGTTTAAAGTGAGCTGCCTCTGGAGCTTGAAGGAAGAGCTGAGGATGAAGAACTAGAAGTCAATGTGGAGGACATGAAAGATGAAGTTTATGCCCCAAAGAAAAAGACCTTTCACCCATTTACAGGCCGAGGTTACAGACTGGGAAGGTAGCGGATCCTCTCTGGATTTAAATTGCCCATAGATTCGCTCCTGAAGAGAACTCATAATAGTCGTGCTTAAGCAAATGCTGCAAGGCAATAAAATGAAAGATGTGAGAAATTGATTTAATTGCAGTTATTCCCACAAACATCCACTAGGTGTCCTCGAAACACTGTAAATGTGTCAAGGACTATCCAGATGTTGGTGTTAGTTTGTTGACCCTCTGATCACACATGGCTTTTAACCAGGCTTTTAAATTGATTAATTTACAATGATTGTCCTCCGTAGTGTGGCTCCGCGAGTGGTGGCCAGGTCTCGGTCGATACATGAGGACTGTTCTGGTCCTCCTCTCCCAGGTGTGGAGCTGAATGAAGACCTCCCTGTGACTTCCCTCCAGATTTGGCTGGCAGACGGTCAGCGTCTCGTGCAGAGGTTTAATCTGTGCCATCGGTGAGTATCATATAGAAGGTGAATCTCTTGAAAGCACATCTGGTTCATATTTCCCCCTAAAGAGAAAAAAACGCTTAAAAGTGTGGATTTTTTGCAGCAATCAGATTAAATTGATAGCAAAAAGAATGTTACAAGTGTAATACAAGTGAGTATGCATTCTTTATAGTGTACTGTGCTTACACATTATTATGTCTGAATGTTCTTATTGTATTGTCAGAATCCACCCCGGGCATGTTGTGGTGCTCTAGTTTTGAAATCCTACCCTCAAAAGCTCTTATGTAATTCTCCTTCATCATTTATGTAATATAAGCTCACAAGGTACAATGGAAGAATCGTAAGCTGCAACTTTGCAGCAGATCAAATCAGATTACTCTGGATTTATTGTTTGCGTCACCACATGTAAGGATTTCATGTCTCTGACTTGAACATGATTGCTAAGATGCGGCTGCAAAGCTCCCTGAGAAGATTCATTCACGTTGGCCTTTATGTAATTGTTCCAGGATCAGTGATGTGCAGCATTTTGTGGAGCAGGCTCAGAGAACGGACGCACCGTTCATCCTGACTACATCCCTGCCTTTCCGAGAGCTCAGAGATGAGGGTCAGAGTTTGGAGGAAGCTGATTTAGCAAACGCTGTCATCGTTCAGAGGCCTCTCAACACACAAGCTGCTTTCGGTCACTCCTGACTGTTCCTGATTGCACCAGAGACTCCCACATGTTTGAGAGGCATTTCACAAATCCTTCTTTCTCAAAGGAGCAATTAAAAACTACTCAAACGAAGGCCACCCAAGACCTAGATGAGTTTGGAGAAATTTAGCATCACATCACTTGCTCACCAATGACTATTAAATGGGTGCCATCAAAAAGTCCAAAGAGCTAGTAAAAAGGTCACAGTAATTCACACGAATCGAGTCTATCAGTAAATGTCTTGTGGAGCGAAAAGCTGTGTGTTTGTAAGAAACAAACCAGTCATCATGATTCAAAATTCAGGTCCTCTATGCATGATGTTGATGCAGTAAAAAAAGGTCGTCTTACATGATACTGGAGAGGAATGTGCACACATCAGTCACTGTTTATAACAGTTAAAATGCCTTGATGCTTTTCAATTTATAAGATGTTTATTGATATTGATTGTTTGGAGGGATGTGGATTACTTGTGGACAGTTTGACGGCACCTATTCACTGCAGAGCATCCGTTGTCACCGAATGCTAAATTTCTCCAATTTGTTCCCATGAAGAAACGAATGTATCTACATCCTGGATGTCCTGAGGGTGTGTACATTTTTGTCCCTTTTAAACCATAAAAGCCAGTGTGTATTATTTTTTTTTCTAATTTTTTCTAATTTTGAAACCCTTCTAGGACATTATAGATGGCCACTAGATAAATAAATAGTTCACCAAATGAAAAATCGGTCTGAAATAGTTTTTGAGTTGACTTACCAGTCACAGCCAGTTAACAGCTTACTGAATTAAAAGTACGGTGAATAGCAAATTACTTTTCAGTCATGATGACGTGGGTGCTGAAAATAGTAAACGATCACAGAGATTTCATATTTTGGTGAATCATTCTATTAAAGTTGCTTTATTTTTTATTCCCCGTCATGCTCTTTCACAGTTGGACGTGTTGGCCTTTTCTGATGCAATGCAGTATGCACAAGCCAAGTCTTTAACCTCTCACTATTATACATGTTCACACAGATCAATGAAGAATTCAGATCGTGGAAGCTGATATGATGCTTAATGGAGTCGTTCGATCATCTGTGATAGTATGTCTTACTGTGACGCGTTAAGTTATAAATGTCAAATGTTTTATGCACTTTGCCTAAGACAGAGGCTCTGTTATAAAGACCTCTGCTTGCAATAAACCTACTGAATCTATCCTGATTCCTTTTCTCATTTCAAAGGAGGTAAATGGGTTCTAATGTGTTTTAAATGCTCAAAGGATCAGTAGAAATGGAGACTTTCTGATCAATATGCTACTTTTTGCGTGAATGCGTTTGGATTCATCTTCTTACTTTTGAAAGATTCTAGAAGTGCATTTAAAAGAAGAAATCATATTTTTATTGTCTTTATCAGTTTTTGGGTAGTTTAAGTTGATTCATTATTAATCTGCAGTGCAATTCAGTTAAACCATGTTCATCAATATATAATCTTTTAATCATTCAAGGTATTAGTGTCATTACTATTTCTAGTCTCTACTGTTCCATATGAATCTCTTTCCAATTGTCCCTTTAAACATCCTGTTCATTTCGACATATATGACCCTGTATGTAAAATCCAGGCTAAAGTCTCAAATCTAATTTTTCAATAACATACTTTAAATGTTGATTTCAATTCCACTACAACGTTCAGAGAATGTTCTTTGACGTATGAAGGATGATTGAAACGGTAAATAACAGGGGGGAAAAGACATTAGCTGGGTTTTCACAGACAGGGTCACATGTTGTTTACTGTTGCACAAAATTTTGGAAATGCGTTTACATGTAATGCCCACCATATGGTTAGTTTCCTGGCGAGGTTGGTCTGCCCATCAGGCCCAATAAGCATTTTCATTAATCTTTTAGTTAACTTAATGGCAAGAGTTAATTAATAAATATGTATTTTTAAGTCATGGTAGACACCTTCTTAAGTCAGTTTGGATCATGTGATACTAAAAGATTTTATGCATTTTGTTTGTGGTTTATGCATAAAATATCTGTCAGCTCCTAATAATGAGATCAAATACAAGACTACTTACAAGAAGTCTCTCATGCTCACAAATGCTTCGTTTATTTGATCCAAAAAAATACCATGAAAATATTTTTGCATTTTAAAATCACTGTTAAAATGCTGTTCTTTTGAACTGTCCTAGAAAATGTACACCACTGTTGGAAATGCTTTTGAAATGTTTATTTCAAATCAGCCTATTAGAATGATTTCTGAAGAATCACGTGACGCTCAAGGCTGGAGTAACTGTGCTGAAAATTCAACTTTGCATCACAGGAATAAACAGCATTTTAAAATATATGTTATATAGATATGTTTTCTACATAAAACCATGCTTCTTAAGTTAAAGAACATTCTTTGAAAATGCAATCCTGACATATTTAATGCTGACTGAGTACAGCCATGTCAAAGAGTACTTACAGTAAAGTTAATGCTTAAATTAAGCTTGTTAAATTTGACATTGAGACTTTAGCCTGGATTTCACGTAAATTCACATATTAATGTTTTGGCTGTATTTTGGATTAAATATGTGCAACCTTGGTGCGATGCTCTAACACTACAACTTTAAAATGCGTGTATAAGCTTTGCTAATGATTTGTTTTGTGAAGTGCTATGATATTGAGTTGTGTTGCGGGCCTGTAGGGGGCGCGCGCGCGTGTGTGTTTGTAATTACATGTATTGAACGCGCGGCTGCTGCAGTGGATGTGCATGTGAGTGATGGAATGAACCCGCCGCTGCAGAAGCTGATAGCTCACCGCATCACTCAGGTTTGACAATAAAATCTGTCTATCTATCTGTATCTAACCCCATGGTATTACCACGATACGTTATGTTAGTCTACGTGTATTCAACATTTTATTTAATCAAATGAATATGCCACTTGGTTTTATTGAAAATGCTTGTATGATAAAACATTTCTACCTTTTATGTGGGTATTTCTAATGCAAAATGGACGTTTTGTTTTGTTGTAGGCTAATTATAGCCTATATTGATCACATACACGTAATTAAATTCTTAAGCACCTTTGCAAATGTGTTTAATTGAATGATTTTAGCGTCAGTGTAACTCCATAGGAATGTACGCTGTATCGGTTTCAGGTGAGCAGCTTGTTTTGGCATAGCGAGGCATCTGGTTGGCTCGCATCTGTGAGTGACAGCTGGAGGGCAGCTGTGCATGTAGCCTCTGTGGCTCTGTAACCCCGCCCATCCTCTCTCTGCTGCAGTATGTGAATGGACGCGGGCACAGCTGTAGCCAGCTCTGAGAAGCCAGAGAGTTCAGCTGCCGTCTCTGTACCGCTCTCACCGGCTGCCATGGCCAAGGGAGAGAAAGCCCGGGTCACATCAGGGGACAAACTCGCCACGAAGCACCCTGAGCCTGCTTTCACAAAGGTGCCACCACAGGTAAGGCAATGCGATGCACACATCATTGCTTGCATGTTGCAATATCTTTTTATTCTTAAGAGTTTAGATGCAAAAGCCTCTAAGTGCCATTTAACATTTTGGTAACACTTTACAATACGGTTAATTAATTAACAACATTAGGAATGTTATTTATGAAATATTAATGAATATTACTATTAGTTAATGCTAATTTCAGGATTTTTATTAAATTAATAATTATGATTTTATTAAAAGTTGTGTTCATTAACATTACATTGAACTCGCATAAATAGTGAATGATTGTGTTTTTATAAACTAATGTTAACAAAGATGAATAAATACCGTGGTAAATGTATTGTTCGTTCTTTGTTCTGGTTAGTTAATACTAACTACTAGCTAATGTTTTGATCAGGGTCCTTTGTGTATATTTAATGGCAAGTAATAGTTTTTTCTTTTTTATTGCATTAGGGTACCTGAGAAAAATACAAATTTTAGAAGAAAATTTAAGATGGCACTAATGCACTAATTTCATATAATGCACTAATGATCTTTAGCTTGCATCTAAATTTATACTGGTGTTGTTCAAGCCAAAAAATGGGTTGCACAAGGTTGAAACAAGTATCAGGCACAATATGGAGTTGATGAACACACAGTAGGAGGGAACAGGTGCCGATATATATGTATTTTTGCTATGATACCGCTCTGAATGTTTTTTTTTTGCATCTGTACATTATGAAAGTATGTGGAATGGCATGTTTTAATGAGCACATGGAATGTTTTACAAACACACATACCCAAAGGCTGTTTAGGCGTTGCACTGACAGGCAGACAGTAAACCCACAAGTACATAGTGCCGTAAAGACACAAACTGTATTTTTAAGTCGTATATTACACGATTACAAGAGTTTAACCATCGCACCAGTCACAAATCACTTCTGTAATCAGAACTGAATTCCATTCACATGCCACAGACAGACACTGTATTATCAGCTGGGTTAGAAATAGATATAATGTGCAGTGAAAGTGAATGAAAAGCTTTTCATCGTGGCTTGTTTTTTTCCCCACATTCTTTTTAGTAGATGGAGTATATAAGTGCTTTGCCTTTTGGATGTTGGACAGGAAATATTGGTTCAATTTCACATGCAATTGTCATTTCATTCGACGTAAAAGAGCGTATAATATTTGTAGACATTGTACCTCTGGTTCTGGAGGCAATATGACCTTCATCCATGGAAAAACTATGTCAGGGATGATCTGTCAAGTGAAGTAAAGTCTGTGCAGTGTTGTTCCTCTGTGCTGACCCTCTGGTCGACGGGAAAATGGTAGTCGTGTGTCAATAATGTATGGAAAACACACTAATGGAGCTCTTGTTCTCACACACGCCATCACAGAAAGGAAAGATGGAGACTCTCATAGTGCATCGTTAAAGATTTTAAATGGAAATTTCCTTCTAGCATGGATTTTTGGATATGTTTGCATGGTAATACCTTGATATTTTTTATTTTTTTATTCCCAGTATTATTTGAAATAATATCATGTAGCACCGATATTTGAATCATTTAGCTGATTGAGAAAACTGTGTTACTGCTTAAACGTTTGGTGAGATTTGCAAGCCTTGTTTCATGTGATCGACAGCGTGAATAGAGATCTTAATAAGATGGGTTACATGACTGTCAGGCTTGTTTGTACAGACCGATGTGTGCAGGCTGAATCCACTGAGACTCCACCAAAGACCATTTGCCTCAACAATCATGAAAAAATGATTGCTACGTTCGCCAGTCTTGGGTTTTGAAAGCATGATATTGTTTATTGGGCTCTCTGCAGGAAAGCAGTCGCGTTCAGATTGGAGGTGAAAGCCCAGGGTGAATTTGACCTTGCAAGTGTAATGATAAAATGTTTTCAAATCTTGCTGGGCATCAAGCTTTAAACCCTTCATTATGTCATCCAGATTCATCCTCACACAAACATACACAGTGAAAATCAGCTTAGAGCGGCAACTGTGAGGCAGAAGGCTAAGCACATAAAACTATAGTTTGGTTAAACCTCACTAAAATCAGGGGTCCAGCTCACATTTCGCCCCATAATCAAAAAAATAAGATCGGTATTAAGTTTAGTGTTACCGTGTTTTCAACAAGCTTTGTTTTTCCGTTTCTCATGTCAGTTATAGATGTCCTTTGTCCATTTTTTTAGATGTCTTCCCACACTTCAGTGCTGCTATCATGATAGCTGCTTTCTGTCTGTGAGGAAGTCAGATTTTCTGTGTCTCAACTCAATGACTTCCTGTTTGTTAATCGTGATAGCAGCAACCAAAATAAACTTTGTGAGAATGCCAGCGATTCATGATGCTAAAATGTTGTGGATAGGGTGAAAGGGTGTCAGGGTGATTAGGATGGTTGCTAATTGGATTTCTACCGATAGAAGTCCTTAATAATGCAGTAAGATTAGTGATTTTGGAAGGCATGCATGCTTTAAGTCAACTGGAATCCATTAGATAACAATACAGTCAATACAGTGACAGTAAAAAGTTATAAAATATGATTTTCACAATTTTATTTATTTAACTAAAATAATGTTTTATTTTCAGATAATAATGTTCTCTTGTGTTTTCTATTCATCAAAGCATATCACAGTGTCCAAAAGATTATTGATTATTGATTATTGAGCAGAAACTCTGCTATTAACATTGATAATAATAAATAATAATAAAAATAAAAAAGCAGATTTGTGGAGCAGTAAAATCAGCATATTATTATGATTTCAAAAGGATTATGTGACACTGAAGACTGTCTGAAAATTCAGCTTTGCAGTACCTTCATAGCTTTTTTTTCTTTTTTTCTTTTACATTTTTGATCAAATAAATCCACCTATGGCACTGGGCATATACAATTTATTGACTTTTTATAGTATTAAAAGTCTGGGATTACCAAAAAAATCCAGTAAAACTTAAATAAAAAAAAAAAACACATACATTTTTTTCTAAAAATTAAATCAGCTGAAAATATAGAGACTTTTAATATAGAAAATACTATTTGTTTTCTACTGTAGTAGCAAGTACATAAATAAAGTTTCTCAAAACCAGTTTTCGATCATACACAATTTGATTTAAAAGCGTTTTGATATTTTTTCTAGAAAACAGGTATTCAAAAACACAAATAGAGGGCTTTTGTTTCTTTCCAGAACTCAAGAATTTGTGTGTATGGTTACAGAGTTTGTTCAGATCACAATATGTGCAACAGCAATAGTCATACTTAGTAAAAGATCAAGCAGAATTAGTATCAGCCTCAAGGCTAAGCGCACAAGCTTCCTCATTTCACACTTTAGTACCATCAAATCCTCTTACTTTTCCTTCTTTAAAGGAATCATTCAAAGAATCGTCGGAGTTGAGATTTAATAGACTTGGGTGCATATCCAGTCTTTTCATTTTCGTGCCTGAGTTATCAGAATAATTACATTGTGATTTCAGAAGTCATTCATCTGGGGTTGAGAACGGCAGGGAGAAACCCGGCGAGTTAATTACAGCGTCTTCTGAAGAGCAATCGGTCCTGCCCTCTGTGGTTATTTTGCTGCGAGGGTACCCAGAGTGCATGTTGGCGTGGAGACGCCAAACTCCGGCTTTGATTGAGCGGATGAATGGGTTAACAACTCAAAAGAGGAGTGTTTGACTTCTGTAGTATTTTCAGCACTAAACGTCTGTCTGACTGTCTCCAAGATTTCACTCGTAAATATATGGCTCTGAGCGGCGGTTAGGCTTCCCTTTCATGTGTTGAAAGGATCTCCCTCCGTTTTCTACTCACACGCCGCACATATGCGGACACACACTCATGCACACCCTCAAAAACACACATTTACTCTGCCTCATCCACAAAGCTTTGCAAAGAGTGAGTGTCTTTTTTAATGTGTGAATTTTTCTACATTCAAAAAGCCACTGAAAACACACCCGCACGCATTAATTTTTTCATTATGCTAATGCCAGATCACTTACTATTTACTCCTTATATACACGTATTTTCTACATTGTGTCATCGCTGGCTCCTTTTGAATGGCAAGTGCAGTTTAATGATGCCGTTTTACTTTTAAATGAATAGTTTAACCAAAAAAGAAAACTTGCTGAACATTTACTCACCCTCAGGCCATCCAAGATGTGAATGAAATGTTTCTTCATGTGAACAGAAATTTAGCAATACATCACTTGCTCAATCACTTGGATGCCCTGCAGAGAATGGGTGCCGTCAGAAGGAGAGCATCGTACTCTGCACCACTCCAGACCATCATTTCACACCTTGTGAAATTTGCGTGTTTGAAAGAAATAAATTCATCATTAAGACATTTTTAACTTTAACTAACCAAAGAGTACCCATTGGTGAGTAAATAATGTATTTCAGAATTTCTCCCAATCTGGTCTGATGAAGAAACAAACACATTTATATCTGATGGACAGCCTGAGGGTGAATACGTTTTCAGTTAATTCGCATTTTTGGGTGAACTGTTCCTTTAAAAAAATCAATAAGAAATATGTTTTTGATTTACACAGTACATTAAACTCTATTTTAATAGACTTTTTAGAGAGCATAATGTAAGACCATTAGCTTCTTTAAAGACCTGTATAGCGATTTAGCATTTAAGATTTAACACCGCCAACAGCGTTCTTTAAAAGAAGCTTTGAAGACGCTTTATTTTAAGGGTGTTCTCTGTGATCAAATACCCCGTCACTCACAGCAGTGGAAGCATCTGGTTTAAATATTATATGTGGTTTTGAAGGGTCTCGGGCTGAGGACCCTTCAATCTATCCCACACACATGCTGGAGAAAGAGAAACACTGAACCGACTGCCTGAAGACAGATGCTGTGATTATCACCCAGAAACCTCAATAAAATAACTCCACATGGAGATGGCTCAAGCACCTCTAATCAAGTACCAGACTACAACAAATCAGGATGCGTTAACTCTATAATATATATATATATATATATATATATATATTAGTGCGACCAAATGATTAATCATGATTAATCGCATACAAAAAAGTTTTAGTTTGCATAATATACAGTATGTACATTATGTATATAGAAACACACACACATGCAACATATATTTAGAAAATATTTGCATGTATTTACAGCACATTTTTTTCTGAAATGCATACATGCATTTGTTTGTATTTATATCTACATAATTAATATGCACATACATATATACACATAACAAAAACGTTCATTTTGGATGTGATTAATCACTAAATATTTGAAAATGAATCCTAGGGACAAATGCCACACTAAAAATGACCCATGAGCTTCAAAATGAACTTTAAAGGCAGGATTGTTCTCTCCAGAATGTAGTATTTGTGTGGGTTACATATTATTTTCTTATTTTTTTTGCCAGACTCAACTGGATCAGAAGCTTTCTGTATGTAGCAAACTATGTTTTGCGATCGGAGGTGCACCGAATCAGGTCGCCGGCAGCGCAACAGCATTCTTCCTTCAAATATATCTACTTGACATTGCACAGGTGAGATCTCCACGTATTATAATAAAATATTAAGCCATAAAATACTTGCGGATGTGATTTTAATAGACCCTATTAATCACAAAACAGCACCTTCTTCATTCTTTAGGTGAAAGAGAAGCCAAAAATAATTTCACTGTTACCAATTATGTTCTTTTAGCTTTTAATACTTTAATAGTTGGATTTCCATTAATGCAGATGTTCACTTTCTCTTCTCCTGACAGATTAACCCATTCCAGGCATCCATGGTGTTGTTTGTCGGCAAGGCTTGGGGGGCAGTTACTGACCCTATTGTGGGATTCTTCATTACTAAAAGCAAATGGACAAAGATTGGGCGACTCATGCCATGGTGAGTTCTTTTCTTCAGCAGGTTTAAGGTACCTATAGTGTCGTATAAAATTGTGTAGTGTCCTCCGTCTAATAGTGACATCTAAGCAGGTACCAAAAGGTTGCTGAAGTTTGAAGTATGTGCATAAATACAAATCTGGAAGTCCTTTTGTTGTGGAAATCTCAGGAGATTAAATGTGAGTGTCTGACAGGAAGTTCTCATTATACTCGGATGTGACATCATAGTGTCTGGGGGGAAGTAGTTAAGGTTTGCTTTCAGAGAATCACTGCGGAACATCTCGGCCATGCCCATGTGGGTCTTCTGGTGCGTCTCTGTGTTTATGCTGAAACTGTGCCAACCCAACAACAACAACATTTAGATTTACAGATTCCATGTTCCTTCTTCAAAGGGGAAATTCTACTATATTACTCATCTCATTGGGTTGTCCAAAAATCGTTTAAATTCATAAAAGTTCTTAAAATGGTAAAAGTTTATTTCGTTTTTAGTTAAGTAATTAGTATTGATATTCTTAAAGTGCTGTTTTTTTTTCCTCTTTAAACTACCTTTTAAACTGTCGGATAGTGTTTAGACGCCAAAATCTAAGGGACACTTAACTCTAAATCTCTTTGTTTGGCTTACAAAGAAATTATGTAATACCACAAAAAATAGAAAGTCCCAGAGACTTTGTGAGAAAGCTGATTTATATTGGAAAAAGTCTTCTTTATGCTATTTTGGTTAAATCTTTCATTAGTTTCATTATAAACAATTAAGAAATATTATATAATTACATAATAATATTAACACATCAGTACTCTATTTTATGATTTTATTGTTTTATTCTACTTTTGCTTGAGTAATTGTGGGTGTTTGAGTTTTAGCAATAAGCTTAAAATAAAAAAGTTACAATAAATACAATTTCTATACATAAGAATGCTCAACAGTATCCAATATAACTTTAAGTTTTAATATCATTTATTATATTTTATTGTACCTTTTTCCAAATTTTAGGAATAAATGAAAAAGCAATAAAGTATTAACTTAAGAGAAACATTTAAATGATTACGTTATAATGTTTAACAGATCATTGTTGTATTTTTCATTTGTTTATTATCTCTTAGCATTTAATAATAATTTGTCATGTTTTGTGTGAGAAACTCTTGGTGTATACTATGTATGTTGAGGTTCAAAAGTCGAGAGACCACATTACATTCAACATATGATCCAGTATGATAAATGGAAATAAACTGTATTTTGGAATTGTAAGAAAATAAAAGAAGATCTGGGTAAAAACAATATGCCATATTGATAAAAATTTGCCTTTCAGTTTAAAATAAGCTTTTTCTCTAGTGGTCTCAAACATTTGGAGCTCGCTACGTGTGTCTGTGCATTATTTGCCTCAGGTCACTTGCCCTCAGTTCACTCAGAGTTAAAGTATCAGGTCATCTCACCTCATTCAGAACCTTACAGAACATCCGGCTCTCTCCATTCACATGAAGCCATCTGTCCTGCTCTTATCTGTTCGGCGCCTCCTTTGTGTGGCCGAACAATCAGCAGGGCACACAGGGGTTGCTCCACACTGCAGTAGTGGCATCTGGACTGTGCCAGAATTGGCCGCTCTCTCTTTACCTCGCTGTTCTCTGTGTTGCTTGTTTGCTTACACTTGTTTATTCTCTGTGAAAGTGAAAAGCGGCGTGGTTCAGAGGTCAGTGTGTCCAGGTTAATCCTGCTTGGTAATGATCTGACCAAATATAGAGTTTTTTTTTACGGGAAAAGGGTTGTGATAGAGTTGACAAGGTCACGTAATTTAGGAAGGAAGCCAGTAACCTGAATTCAGCATTGAGCAAATTGTTGCATGAATGGGATGAGTCTCATTACTGAAGCGGAGATATGGGTTATAGTGACTAAATAAAGGCCCAAATGAGACAAAATCTAATAAAAATGGGCAACTATAATTTGAAATGAACATTTGTGAAAGGTTTGCGTGCCTCTAATTTGAGGTTTGTCAGATTTGATCTCATTAGTGCGCACCAGTGTTTCCTGCTCACAACAAATAAATACAGTGGAAAATAACTTTTAGAACCTGTTTCCTTTCAATGAGTCATTTATAGTAGACCAAACTACCAAACTTTGTCAAATTCACTAATTCAGAGCCATTACGACCCATTTAGTAATTTATATTTTTGGTTTTGAGGCTTATTAAGTTTTGTTTTGGTTTGGGGGTTTTTCTCATATTTGTAAGACTCAAATGACAAAGATACACTACCGTTCAAATGTTTTAGAACAGTAAGATATTTAATGGTTTTTAAAGATGTTTCTTCTGCTCATCAAGGCTGCATTTATTA
>JAUYWG010000057.1:20034933-20050288 GCA_034779775.1 Enteromius afrohamiltoni
TTTGTAATGCAAAGAAACTATTAAAACAGTTACTGTATTTAAAAACAAACAATAAAAACTAATGCAACTACTCAAAATAAATAAAAATCAATCATGAAAATGTGACAAAAAAAGCCAGAAATTATTATAAGGGTCAGAGATCTTATATCATAATTTCGTAATGCAAATGACTATAAATTTTCATAAATATTTATTAGAATGCTAATTTAGAATCATTTATAAATATTTATAAACTTACTATTTATTGATTTATAAGTTATTTAAAAAACATAAAATAAATAATTAGGACCTGTGATTTTATATTGTAATTTTTACATTTATAGTAAACTATTAAAAATATTAATAATTATTACTCTATTAATTATAATGTACATTATTTATGATTAATACTGTATTTTTTCTAAATTTAATAGTAATATAAATGACAGTAGTTACACTAATAAAAGTTTTAACGTACAATTTTCACATTATATTTAGCTTTTCGATCATTTTAAATTTAAAAAAAAAAAAAATTTTTAGAGTAGATAATTATTTCATACAATTTTGAAAATAGAATTCTTCAAGCAATAATCCAACAAATAAATCAACAGATCAGCACTCTTGATTTTTCTTCTTCAGATGACCACAGACTTTCCCTGAACAAATTTAAAAGAAAACGGCAGGTTCATTTCATACCTGACACGTAATGTGCACATATTGCGGTTCATAAGCAGATGGATAACTGCATGTGATCTTCTTGCCGTTCTGTGTGAAGTCTCTGATTTCTGCGAGGCACTGCTGGACATCAGCAAATCGGGTGAAAATCCTCTCCATGTTCTGAGTCAGCTGCTCCAGGTTCTTCTCTTTGGACTGACAGCTGTTCTTTGGCGGAGTGGTATCGGAGTATAATTTTTCCGAGGCCTCGTATCTTGGCGAACAGGGTCGACTTGAATCCCTGCTGGCCTGACCGGCTACGGCAAGCGTGGCCATGCGGCTGATGTGATCCATGTCGTAGGTTTCCAGAGTAACAGAAGAGGCACTGGATGCTCTATCCGAGAAGTCAGCGGAGCTTGCCACGGGGCTCAAATCTGAGCTGTGTACCTCCTCGATTAGTTTCCTCCGACTGGATGGCGAAACAATTACTGAGCCTCCTGGAAGTATTAGATCCTTAATTGATAGACGGTCCTCTTTAGAAAAGTTCTCAGAATGACGTCTAATCCCATGATGTTGGCTCGCCAACTCTGGCTTGGGAACCACTGGGGTGGCACCTTCCTCGTCGAATACCAGCTCCTTGGCTATTAGCCTCAAGACGTACTTGTCCGTGTTGGAGGAGGGGAGGAAAGCAGGATCATTGGACTTCTGCCGGCCAATCATAAAGAGCAACATCTTGTTGGTGAAAAAACACACCCCTTTGGGTCTCTCGTTTTTTTGCAGCTGGATCTGTTGCACGTTGGGCATGGAAGATTCCGTGATGCAGTAAACTAGGATCATGTTGCACGTGTTGGACGCCACAGCAACCGTGCTACCACTTGGATCAAAGGCAATAATATCAGGGACCAAGATGCCAGGGATGCTGACCTTTCTCGTAGTGGTGACCTTGCGCTCATAAGTCACCAGAATCAAATGTGACGAGTCCTGACCTGTACCCGTCAAATTATCCCGCCGCCTCAAGTGAATGAGCGGACTTGGATCTGATTTTCGGTGTTTGGCAAGAATGTGCGTTAGATCTATGGGTCCGGATGAGAAGGCGTGTCCCGAACGCTCAGAATCACATGATCTCCGTCTGTCCAAATAATAGTCCGCATCCACTGTCAAAACAGGAGAAGGGCGGCACGTTGAAGCCTCTGTCTCATTAGGCAGGTCGAAAGCGATGCCTGCATTGAGCCCGCAAATTTTATCAAGAGGAAGTTCAGTCGCTACAGCCACTTGAGCCTCGTTGGTGGACTCAATGGCGCAGATATACCCACCCACATCGAAAATGGGGCAGAAGGAACACGCCACCAGGCTTTTTTGGATGTCGTTCCAAATATACGAGTGCAATGAGCTCCCGATGGCAACGACCAAGCGGGTTCCATCTTTAGTCCAGCAGGCACAATGGATCAAACCGCTACCCTTGATCTCGGCCTTCACGCGACGATTATCGACCCGCACGGAAAACAAGACTGAGGCATCCCGCTTGGTCAAAACGGCTAAGATGTCCATTTTGGGGTGCCAGATGCATCCAAGGGACAGCAGCGGGAACGGCTCGCTCATTTCGCAGGTCTGCGTGCAGAGGAGTTTGTTCTGTTCTAAAGCACTCAGCTGAAGTTGCCAAACCGTGACATGCTTTTTATGCTGGACGGCAAGCAACGCCGGGGACTCAGAGCAGCACAGCGGGCCCCAGAAGAGTCCCAAAACGTGTTCAAACTGTCCAATGACGTTTGTGTCGCCAAATTTGGGCTCACCATCGACAGAAAACAATGACGTGAGACAAACCTGCTTACCGTCTGTCCAAGCTATTCCGTGCACCGGGTGAATGGCTTGGTGCAGGGTGTTCAACCCTGTTCTTAGAAGCTTGGCTTTTCCCAGCTCCATGCTTGGTTCGGTTTCTCCAATGGAATAATGTTCCTGGTCATACAGAAAAACTTTCCGGTCAGAAATGAGAGATAGATGTAACTCTGTGCTTCAGTAGGAGAAGACTGCCATCACATACTCCAAGAATAGGTAAAGCTTCTTCCCTCACTCTCTAATCCTATTGGCCAGAATGAGGCTCCACTCAAGGATGACCAGATTAGGCTGACACGACCCCCGACGTCATAAAACCCTCTGAGATTGGGATGCTGTCTTTTGACTTAGTCTTTTTTCTGTCCCAGGCCTGAAATGCACAAAAATACTTATGTGAAATAAATACTACATTAGTGGCATCAAACTCAAGTTTCTAAAGAGCTGCAGCACTCTAAAGTTTAGCTCCAACCAATGCTCCAACATGACTTGATAAGCATTTATTTAAGGTTGAACCTAAACTTTGCAGGGCCGTGGCCCACCAGGAACTGAGTTTGACACCTGTGCTTGTGCGATATAGACAAAGGTATTGAATGCCCCCTTCTAATGAATAGGTTTGACTACTTTAGTAATTTCCATGAGTACAAATCTTAATGTTAAAGCATATAATGATATTCTTCTAGGGAACTGTGTGATGCTACTTATATACTTATATATACCTTTAGCAATTATTGCCTCTGTTTATAGCCTAAACCAAGGTTCAGATAGAAATGATTGACTCAGTCAGTGTTAAGAACTTAACTGGTCTACATAAAGCCAAGTCCTAATCCCAGCTGGACACCTCTGTTGTGACTTTAAACGCAGACCCTGAGCCAAAAACTCATCGCCAAACACCAATTACTTCTAAATACACTATACAGACAAGCGATTTGTAGAATGATTTTATAATAGTACAAATAATTAAAGTAAGCCATGATTTACCTACTAAAACAAAGATATTTATAATATTATTTGAATTCACAATAAATAAAACAAATTATTGGAATTCCCTTGGTTAAAATGCTTATTCAACACCGTTGAAAATAGTTATTTTTATATTCTTTGGGTACAAAAAAGTATTCTCATAGCTTTATAGCATTCAGACTGAATGGCAAATAGACTAACATGATGACGTCGATGATGATTGATGATGATGATTGTAGGATGAAGTGGGGGAAACAGCTCTGATGTAACGTTAGAATAATAAATATTTACAGTGGCATTGCACAGCAATTGATTTGTATAATGATTTTATAATAGTACAAATAATTAAATGTTCCAACATGATCCACAAAATAACGGCTTACTGAAAGCTAAAATGGGAACATAGAAATATTTAAATGTTTAGAGTTTAAAAAAAATACACACAGTAGCAACCATAACCGAAACAACTATAATTTGATATTTTTCTGTAAGGGGCATTAGCGTAACTTTGATTCACATGTATTACACCAACACCACACATGCTGGCCTGTGAAGCATGCCGTTTTGATCTAAATGCTAGAACAATCCTGAAAAGAAAGAAAAATATAAGAAACTGCACACAACGACTCTCAAAAAATAATATCACAAACATACCATTATGCTGTTGATAAGACTGCGGAAACCATGGTAACTCTGCGCATTGCAAAACATAAACTTGAGCCGTCCCGGCATTTCCCCGCGGAGACATTTGAAGTCATGTACAACCGGAAAGAGAATGACTCTCGGGCATTCTGGGAACTGTAGTTCACATCACGCGTTCAAACCAGAGAAGGGAGGGAGATTTGATTCATTTCGCGAATCGACTGGCCACTTTTGACGATTTAGGATTTCTTTACGTTAAGATATAATAGCCATCACGCAGTTTCGGCGTTGGCATATCTAAACCATAGGTACATAACATATATTTTCTTATATTCTTGTTATTAGGGTTGATAAGATATTTGTTGGAGAAACGATTTACCTAAGTTACTAAAACAAAGATTTTTATAATATTATTTGAATTGACAATAAGTAATACAAATTATTGAAATTGCTTTGTTTAAAATGCTTATTTAACACCACTGAAAAACGTTATTTTTATATTCTTTTGGTACAAAAAGTATTCTAGCTTTACAGCATTCAGACTGAATGGCAAATAGACTAACATGATGATGTCTTTCATACTTTTCTGGGACTTGACATTAATATTTACTTTACAGTCAGTCACAAGCCTCCTGGGTTTCATCTAAAATATCTGAAATTGTGTTACGTAGACAAGTAAGTTTAATGTGCTTTGAAAGAATAGAATAGAATAGAATGTCTTTATTGTCACTGCACACATATACCATGTACATTATATACATGTACGATGAGATTAAGAGCATCTCCCTACTGCAAACATGTAAGAAGTATATTTACAATACAATAACAATAAATGAGGTTACTGTAAGGTAACTATAGATAACAGTAAAAAGTGCAGATGAGAGGGGGGGTAGGATGAAGTGGGGGAAACTGGGGTTCTGAGGCAGAATGATAACTATTACAGTGGAATTGCACAGCAATTGTAAAAAGTTATTGCACGTTGATTAATATACTCAAGGTGGAAATTCACATCGGGCTGTTGGGGTATTGCACATTTGGAAGAAAAATGATATTGCTCAATGAAATGTATATTGCATAAAAGCTGTTCTTAAATCTATCATGTTCTCGTTCTGGTGCACCTGTAGCATCTTCCTGAGGGCAACAGGTTGAACAGATCGGATGATGTTCTCAGCTCTGCTGAGGCAACGGTAGGTGTAAATGTCCAGCAGGACGGGGAGAGGGCAGCCGATGATCTTTTGTGCTGCTTTGACTACCCTCTGGATCCTTTCTGTCTGCCATGGAGCAGCTACCATACCACACTGTGATGCAGTAGGCCTATGTCAGCAAGCTCTCAATGGACGCACGGTAGAAGGTCAGCAGCAAGCTGGGGTCCAGGTTGGGCTTTCTTAGGACTCTCAGAAAGTGAAGTCTCTGCTGGGCCTTTTTAATGACCGCTGTGGTGTTCTTCGTCCATGAGATGTGGATACCAAGAAACTGGAAAGCATGAACCCTCTCCACACACTCACGGTGGCCAGTACATGGGGATACGTTTTTAATGACAAAATGCTTTTTGGTAAGGGCACGAAAAATGTACTTAATTCTGAAGTAGTGGATTTAGATCATATATAAATAGATACATTTCGTACAAAAAGAATCAGTTCACAATTTTCGGTTCGAGTACCGACGACTACTGATTCAGTCTAGTTCGTAATCAACGCGTTATAAGGCTAGTTTGACAAACCAGTTCATTAAAATGACTCAAAGAACAGGTATACGTAAAACAACAAGATGGAGCGCAGCGCTGCAACAATACTCAGGAATCTCGACGAGACAAGCTATCTTCAAAACTTACGTGTGTGCATTAACTTACAAAAACGTACAAAATACGGATCCAACATGAATTTGTCAGTAGCTCCTATCATGACCACTTGGTGCCATATTGGAGAACAAACATTCTTATTCAGTAAGCTTACAGAAAACAATGACATAATAAGTGCTACTCAGTATATTTTACTCAGTACACTATTCTAGCATGCAAGAAAGACGGTCAAATTTTTCACATCGGCTTGACCATTGCAAACTAACCGAGGGCGCGTGCAGTTAGATTTGATATGACAGTGGGCGGAGTGCAGTAGCGCCGCTGTCTTACAGTCTGTCTCTCTCTCTGTCTCACTACTGTAGGATCTACCCGCGCGAACAGGATGGGTGTTGATGTCGAAACAATATCTCCAGGAGACGGTAAGACGCTATCATCTAATAAGTTTGAATTTCAAATTCACAAGCGTTCGGAACGCTCCGGCGGATTCGAATGTTGTTTCGATACACTGTAGCGGGATTGCGAGAACATTCTTTCGCTCTAATTACATAAGCTGTGTACAGCATAGAATCGTACGCTGCATTTTTTTCGTATAAAGCTTCGAAAACTAAGATTTCTAACGCCCATGGCTATGAGGATGTCTCGCTGTCTAGTCAGGGATTTAACGTGTGTCTGTGCCCAGCCGATGATATGTGCCAACTCAAACACTCTTCTCATTATGATTCCTCACTGCAGCTGATTTGATTTTTGCTTCTGAAATGCAGGTTGATGTTGTTGATCACGCATGTCTCAGATGGCAGCGCTATTGTCCTGGATAGACATGAGCTTTGATGTTAATCTGAGGGGGGCTTTGCAGGGTAATTTGGCACAGTTGGCAGAGTCGCTGTGTTTCTGAGACCTGATCTGGTCTGATGGCACTGTAAGACGCTGTTATGTGTGCCACTTGTTGCATTATCTGTTTGCTGGTGGCACCAAACTATACTGTCTGGACATGAAGGCATTTTCATTGACACAATTTAGCATTGTTGAGAGTTATATATGTAACGTAAAGCCTATATATAGCTCTAGTCCTCAAATCTGATCACACAATCATTCAGAAGTCATTCTAAATGCTGATTTGCTTCTATTTTTCAATGTTGAGTTGTAATATTTTTGTATAAACCAGGATGCATTACTGTGATCAAAGCTAAATTTTGTGCATCGTTGCATGATTCTTCAGAAATCATTCTAATATGCTTTTCTGTCCATTATATTACGCCCAGCATCTGGGGTGCCTTACGGGCATAATGAAAAGAACGGTTGTGGTGCTGGGCTCCTGCTTCACTCCAGTCAGGGACCAAACAAGCACACCAATTAGATGCAATTTGTAAGTTGTTTATTAAAATTAAGGCGTGGAACATAAAGAGCATCTCTTCGGGTTGACCAAAGGCCAACATAACAAACAAAAGAAAACGAATAGATATAAATAACCTCATTACATCAAAAGAAAAGATACAGCCAGCTTACCTAACCGTCTAACCCAAAAACAAAGCCAAACAGATTTTTTACAAAACAAAAAGGCAGGACACCCCTTTGCTCTGTTCCACCAGGTGCGCTCACTGAAACTGACATAAAGGCGAATATTAAACACAACACTAGTGCTAGATATTAGTTAGATATTAGATATTAGTTTGGCTCCAAACTCGACCAACACGGAGCTCGCGGCTGCGTACAGTCAGTTTCCTTAAAAAGGCTCCGCCTTAATCGAGCGACCAATAGCACGCCAACACACCAGCATCTTTCAACCTATATAAAAAAACCAGAAAACAGAAAAGAGTTGGAGCAACACAATACGAGACATAAAAATATCAATGAGAACAACAATTCTCGTAACAATTAGCATATTATTAGTGCTATTATAAATATTTGAATACTTTATGAATACTTTTATTTAGCAAGAATGCTTTAAATTGAAACATTTATGATGTTGCAAAATATTTTATTCACAAAAATTCTGTTCTTCTGAAGAAACCTGACCAAATCTAATCAGCTGTTTTCAACATAATAATTATAAATGCTTTTGAGCAGCAAATCTCAATTTTAAATATACTCATATAGGAAACAGTTATTTTAAATAATACTAAAAATTTAGTATTAAATATAAAAAATATATGTTTTTTTTTTTTTACTGATTTTGCTGTACTTAGGATCAAATAAATGCAGGCTTGGTGAGCAGAAGAGACTTTTTTAAAACATAAAAAAGTGTGTTTGTACTGTACTTTCACTTTGACAGTATTAACATTCCAAAAACTCAATTCTATATTCTTGTTATGAGATCTATCTGAATTTATAGCTGATAACCAGGTTATAAATGAACCAGTAGGATCATAATAATAAGCATTATTATGACATGATCATTAGACTCTGTAAATATGCGCTGGAGCAACCATGAGCTCATTTGATTTTGACACCTTTCAGACATAGAATTCTTGGCACAAGTCATCAAACTGAAGAACTGTCTGCTGGGTTCACCGGTGTCAGGAATGAATGCCATGTAATTGCGCTTTCACTTTTTCTCGCTCAGCTCAGGTCTCTAGTGTCTTCTGGGCCGCTCTGCACTGACATCCTATCTGACCCCCACCGGCCTGCTGTCATGTGGCTCACATTCCTGTCCAGCTCCCACACCCCCCTCACCACACGCGTCTAAGTCCAAACCCAGGTCTCATGACCGTAGAAGCTGTTTCGTGGATTTCCATGTGATTTTATCGATTCCTCTGGGGGTTGTGTATTAAATTAGGGTGGCAAGCTACCAATTAAACCATCTTCAGTGCATTACAGCGTTGTTAGAGCAAAAACCTGAAGATAAATTGGTATAATTGGTGTTCTAATCTACAGTGATAAAGACCTTTGATTCCTGAAAGCTGAGCCTGGTCGTTTATGTGCAATACACATCAGTCGGTCATTGAACGCTCAACAAGGGTCTGTGTCTGAGACTAGGAGTTAATGAACTGATAACATTAAGTACGTCCTTCATCACCAGCCTGTGATGGTGACATGAATTTTACAGTAAAAGGTTTACATGCTGTGAGTCATCTTTGGAACCAACTGTCTTGTTCTCTACTTTCTTTACAGGAAGAACTTTTCCGAAGAAAGGACAGACATGCGTTGTGCATTACATAGGTAAACAATCTGCTGTAACTGTTCTCATATGTTGTTCATCAAACTTTTGTTCTGGAGACTTGCGCCCTGCAGTCCACAAGCTCAGACAGACAGGAAACAGGATGTCGATAACAACATTCTGTCTCCCCTTGTTTAATGTTCTCTTTCCTCCAAGTATCCCAGTGCTTCTCTTTGAAAATTCAGGTAGAACTTTAAATGTTGCTACATAATAAGCCCTTATAATTTGTATTACTCGAACTTTAGACCTTTGCTATCATGCTTGACATACAGGATGCTGCCAACTGGACCAGAAAATTAATGCCTTCCACTCATTATGTTCATATTGTTACCTTTAAAACACAATAGAGTTTAGCAGTCTGAGCGTATAGTGAAAATGAAGAAACATTCAAGAAACCTACAGTATCTGCAAAGCTACAGTGCTGTTAAAAGTTTTAGGCACTTGTATAAAAATGTTGTTAAATGAGGATGCCTCAAAAATAATGGATGAACAGATTTTCTTTATCGGTTAGCTTCTATTAACTCATTTAAATCAACTTGTAATGAGACTGTCCTTTTGCCAGGCCGCGCAACCTTGTAGGTTTCCTGCAGACGTTTCCACAGTTCCACAGTCTTAGTTTGTTTCGGTTTCTTCATGTCATTCCTGGATGATGGCCAGATCAGGTCTCTGTGTGACCTATGATAAAAATAATTTTCTCCATTGCTGTTATTCAAAAGAACAGCATTTATCTGAAATCGAAATAGCATTATAAATGCCTTTACGGACATCTTTGATCAAATTAATTTCAGAATTACTGTTATTCTCCAAACGTTTTAACATTAGTGTATTTTTGATTTCTGATTTCATTCTTTTACAGCATATTGCTTTTATCATATTACGTTTTGTGTCATCTTTAAACAGAAAAATTCTCAACACTGACAAAAAAGCACAAAACATAAAAGCTTGTTCCTGCCTAGTCAGAATTATCAGAGGTATTTGTATGCGTATCAAGACTGAAGTAAACAGCTTGAGGCAGAAGAACTAAGTTAGAGTCCAGCAGCACTGACTGTGAGCTTCTGGCAGTCATTAGCACTCAGAGCAGCTAACAGGGTCAGACTCACTGCAGACGTCAATACAGCCCTTCTGCAGCACTTAATATAGCACTGCAGGGCCTTCACTGAGAGCCCTGGAGCCCTGGAGTGAACCAGATACAGCACTATCACCAGAGACAGACAAGTCATCACTCTTCGCCGACTCGCTCTTTTTGGCTGAAATGGACAAAAAGACAGTAGAGCAAATGTTTGGAGCATGGAACAGGCTATGATCATTTATATACGATCACAGTCTGAAGATTTTAAAGAAGTGGAGTCAGGAAAAAAAAAATGTTGCCATGATGCCATGTATGTATTTTTGTTTTGCTCATATGAGAAAAAAAGGTGACAGACCATAAATGCATTTTCTTGTATAGCATCAATTTTTTATGGTTGGTAGTGTTCAAATTTTCATTTATGCTACTCTTTAAAAGTTCAGGGTCTGTAAGATTTGTCTGTAAGATTTTTTAAAAGAAGCATCCTTGTGCTTTAAGCTCATTTAGGCTGCATTTATTCGAGCAAACATACAGTACTGGAAAAAAATAATTTGACGTATATTTACAATTTAAAATAACCTTTTTCTATTTTAAATGCAATTTATTCCTGTGATGCGAAGCTGAAATTTCAGCTTCATTACTCCAGTCTGCAGTGTTATATGACTGATGACTGAGAATCAATTCTTAGTATATCTTATTATTGTGTTGTTTAATATTTTTTGGAACAGTTTCAGGACTCTTACAACAATTTACAATTGAACATTATTTGTATTTACTGTCACCTTTGATCAATTTAATTCAATGTGGCAAAAAATACAAGTATCAATGAATCTATCAAAGAAAAAAAAATTCTCTAGACTCTGGTTGCATCTAATTTTTAATGGAAAAAATATATTTTAGCTTGACTAAATTATCATTGAAGAGACTCCAATATGATGCTTTGCGATGGAGCCTTTCATTCCAATTTGTAATATAATAATATAACATAATGTTTAGGCTTTATATTGTCAGCAGTCGTGATTTTATCACAGGCTCATGCCTGAATTAGCAAAGAGACCCCCACCTACCTACTGTACCTACCTTTCTCTGATCCAGCTGGGCAGAACAAATCAATTAGCCCAGTCCGGCTGGATCCCCTGGGGTTTATTATTAGAGCACAGGAAGCCATGAGACCTCCCGTGACTGGCGGCTCTATTAATAACAATGGCAACACTATGTATAAATATGCTTTGAAGAGACACCCATGTGATTTGTGGTGGCTCCAGGATTAGGCCACTGTAATGGCAATAAAGAGAAAGCCACTATAGGTGTCTAGTTTCCGGAACCCTGACCAGGCACTCAAAGCATTAAAGTAGTGACATCATGCACAGATGGCTTATGCTTCCTTCTCTTGATTCTGGAAGATACTTCGCTTTGTGAGAGCCACGATTCATTTCTCAAGGTTTTACTTTAACCTTGTTTTCTAATGAAATAATCGACCCAAAACAGCCTCTCAGTTCTTCCACGGATCTCAAAAGGAGATGTTTTGTTATTTTTTTTATTGTCCAAGTCTGCAGCTGGTCTCAACCACAGCAAATTGGCTCTCATCCATACATTCAGATGTTTTAACATGTAATTTATTCCTGTGAGACACAGCTGAATTATCAGCTCCTTATCCAACTTTTCATTTATAGTGCAGGTAGCTTGTAGACAGTAATATCAGTTAAAAAAACAGCATTGAAACCCTACCGGAAATAGTATACTGTACCAGCTGGGCACATTTGCCATTTTCTTTTTAACTTAACTATGATTCATAACGCTCTAATCATATTCTGGCATGCTATATAGTATGGATAGTCTGGAAATTGGGATGTAGCCAGGGTTTCAGGTTCTGGGAATGAGTTGTGCAGGTCATCACGCAGCAGGCTGTAATATGAGATTAGGTTTAGCATGGAAATTATTGAACATCCTTCCACACTACCTTTCAAATGTAAAGGGTTATTAAGGTTTTATTCAGCAAAGATGTATTAAATGAATCAAAAGTGACAGTAAAGATTACAACAAAAATCAGTTTCAGATACATGCTGTTCTTTTAAACATTCCTTTCATTAAAAAATCCTGAAAAGCATGTTTCCACAAAAATCTTAATATTTGGTACTAAATAAAGCAGCAAAACCGACAGCAAATCAGCATCAGAAATATTTCTTGTGGATCATATGACACTGAAGACTGGAGTAATGATGCTGAAAATTCATCTTTGCATTGCAGGAATAAATTAAATTTGTATTATAAACAGCATGTAATTAATTACAACAGATAACAACATTTATTAACATCATGATATTATTGGAGTGCAGAGTAATTTGTCTTAACCTGCTGATAGCACTGTTTATAGCACTCGACATTGCTGCCAGAATACTCTTGTTTTATGATACATGAACCATGCGTGCGCCGTGCCATGCGGTTTTCTGCTGACATGTTTTCGAGTTGAAATGTGCCAACAAATCTATAAGAGGCAGTCGCATTCAGGTAGCATGTGCATCTGATTACATTTGACGCTGACTGAGAGAAAGCGGCTGCCAGCTCTTGTAGACAGATACTGTAAGCCGTGGTAAAAATAGCTGCCTGCTGGACCGGTTCACACTCTTTCCCACCGACCTCTCACGCACAGACTCAGGAACTGAGAACAACTTCATGTTTTTTTTCAATAAAGCTGGTCAGTAGATCAGGCTTGCACCCACTACATCCATCGGCCAAAGAAAAGCTCCCACCCAACATGACCGCTGATCGTTATCATGGTCGCAGGGGAGCTGATAGTAGAAGCTGCGACATACTCTGTGAGTTGGGTTACGGCTCACTGCAGGTCTAATGACCTTCATACAGCACCCTAAAACTTCCAAGAACACCTTAGCAGCACCCTAAAAACACCAAAAACACCCAGAACACCCACAGGTAACATCCAGAACAACGTAGAAGCACCCTAACATACAAGAAACATCTGAAACAACAACACCCTAGTAACACCCTAAAATTATATTTTAAAACTTATTACCCTAACAACCATCCAGAAGATATTAGCAACCACCTAGTAATACCCACCCTAACAACCCTAAAAACATCAAGAACACTAAGAACGTCCAGAAAACCCTAACATAAAAAAACATCCAAAACACTCTAGCAACACCCTTACTCTTACACACTGAACATCCAGAACGCCATAACAACCCTAGGGAACACCCTAGCAACGCCTTAAAACATCCAAAACACATTAGCAGCACCCTAACACACTAAGGACACCCAAAAGAGATTTTTTCTAGAGGTCTAGGGAGTATGTAACTGCCATATAAGTATCAAAACAGTCAATGCACAGTAAACTGCACACAGCCTGCATAAAGTAGTTGTGATTTTTCACAAGCCGCTGTGACTTCTGTAAAAACGTGACATGTTTTACCACAGCTGTTGTGAATATTAATTAGACAGGCCAAAATCTACCTGTTTTTGGCAGAGCTCTTGAGAGAGTCAAAATATACCGACTTATACCGCAATGATATATTTTTTAGGACATAAAACTCCAAAAAGGTGTACAATATTGGGCCTGTAAAGCATTCTGCCTAACAATCACCAGAAGACACTAAAAACATCCATTCAACAACCATTCAGAAAACCCTAGCAACATGCTAAAAACAGGGAGTAGATACTGTAGTACAAGCCGGAGGTGCAACAACATACTTTCTGTAAAGCTATTGACCTTAGTGACTTCATAGAAACCTGTAAGGTTTTGCATGGGCAAGCACTATGTATGTTTAAAAATGTAAAAATTGAACTTATAAATGGACTGTTAAAAGTTCCAACGGTCTGTAGTAAGACTCTGTATATTTAGTCAGTTTAGTTCATTCATAAATAAGCTTTGGTTCGTCCTTGTAGTAGAGCAAGCTGCTATTATAATATACTGTCTGGTTTTGGAAAGAAGCCAGCTCTGCAGATATCTTGGCGTAGGGTCCTTCTTGGAGGTCTCAGCTCCATTTAAGTCCAGGGGGGAGTGAAAGTTAAAACTGTACTGTATGAGAAACATCTCTTAGCGTGAGGGATCTTTCATATCTTCCTTGGCATGAATGGAACTGAAAGGAATGAGTGCTTCTAATGGTGTGTCAGACTCTAACGCAGACACATTTGTCCTCACTACAGCATAGTTAGATGGTTACTCATACACATACAGTAGTGTTTAAAGTGAAATGTGTACTTGTGACAGTGAATTCTGTGTAACAAAATATCTCCTTTTTTAATATAAATTGGACATGGAAGCTTGTACTTTTTTAGGAAAAGGAATTTGGATTTAGATTTTAGATTTATATTTAATTGCTATATTTTTTTTAACATGGTAATGTGGTGTGATTAATTAAATAAATATTAAAAGTGGTTAAAAATAAAATTGTGCTAATTAATTTAAAATTTTTTCAAATTGTTCCTATTAATATTTTAGTAGAGAGTTACATTAAATTTTGTTTGCATTTAAATTAATTAATTAGAAAAAATAAAATATGAAACATTTCATATTCTTATATATTCATGTGTAATCATGGTAGACCAGATATGTTGTTGGTTGTGTCTTCCTCTCTCTTCCTTTCTCTTTTTCTTCCTGTGATATAGACGGAGGCAAAAGGTGACCTACTTAAACCGGCCAAATAATCCGGTGAATTAGGCCAATGTTTCATATTT
This sequence comes from Enteromius afrohamiltoni, assembly GCA_034779775.1. Lineage (NCBI taxonomy): Eukaryota > Metazoa > Chordata > Actinopteri > Cypriniformes > Cyprinidae > Enteromius > Enteromius afrohamiltoni. Next base: position 20,049,712 of record JAUYWG010000057.1, read on the forward strand.
CATTCTATTTGTTCATTTGGATCACAAGAGCTCAGATTCCACAGAAGCTTTAGATAAGCACAGAATCGCTCCCACCGGTGGGTCAGCTGTGTGTTAGTAGACCACGCCTGTCTGTTTGGAGGCACCCCGCAGACTCCCTGAAGCAGTTAAACAAAGAATCCTCTAGTGCTGTCTGCATCTCTATAATACTGTATTTGTTTTTATTCTGTGCCACAATATTTAAATTAAAATATTCTAACAAAAAAAAAAGTTAAAATATCTAGAGACCACAGTATCACAGACTTGAGGGCCACTCAGAACACCCTAACAATACTCTAAAACATCTGAAACACAAAGCGACACATTAAAGAAATGCTAACTTAGCACCCCTAAAACCTATCTAGCAACACCCTAACAACCACCTATAGATAGCAACACTGCGAAAACATCCAGAACTCTAGAAACACCCTAACAACCACCCAGAAGACTTTAAAACTATCCAGAACATTAAAAAATACATGCAGAACACTCTAGCAACACCCTAACAACCACCCAGAAGACTCTAAAAACTATCCAGAACATTAGAAAATACATCCAG
>JAUYWG010000057.1:20050388-20071129 GCA_034779775.1 Enteromius afrohamiltoni
CACCCAGAAGACTCTAAAAACTATCCAGAACATTAGAAAATACATCCAGAACACTCTAGCAACACCCTAACAACCACCCAGAAGACTCTAAAAACTATCCAGAACATTAGAAAATACATCCAGAACACTCTAGCATCACCCTAACAACCACCCAGAAGACTCTAAAAACTATCCAGAACATTAGAAAATACATCCAGAACACTCTAGCAACACCCTAACAACCACCCAGAAGACTCTAAAAACTATCCAGAACATTAGAAAATACATCCAGAACACTCTAGCATCACCCTAACAACCACCCAGAAGACTCTAAAAACTATCCAGAACATTAGAAAATACATCAAGAACATTCTAGCAACCACCTTGCAACTTTTGTGAAACGGTCCAGAACACACTAGCAACACTTAATCTTGTCATTATACATTGTTCACACTCTATTCTTGAATTTAATACTGTGAAGTACTTTGACACTATCTGTATTGCTAAACATGCTATATAAAGATGACTTGACTTGTCTTGACATGAAATATCTTGAACACCCTAGTAACGCCATAACAACCATCCAGAAGACCCTAAAACACTAGAACACATTAGCTACACCCAAACTATGCAGAATACCTCAGCAACACCACCCAGAAGACCCTAAGGCTTAGTTCACACTGCAGGTCTTAATGCTCAGATTTGTTTTGTGCTTTTGTTCACGTTGTTATTTAAATATGACTGCCATCACTCTTATGTGTGAAACTGAAGTGTCCCGCATGCTCAGAAAAAGACGTGACGTCAGACGCAGCACACGCAGTGTTTGCAGAAATAAAAATGGATGCTTTTTGTCTTAGAGTGTGTTTAGCGATTGTTAAGTGAATGTGTAATTGGAGCCTAACACAGTGATGAGAAGAATATTTTATGATGAGAAGAACTGATTTGAAAAAATCAGGTTTGTGCTGCTCAGACTGTCATAAGAAAATCAGATATGGGTCACATTTGGGCAAAAAAGTTGGATTTGGGCCACTTTAGCCAATGTGAACTAAGCCTAACCCATTTACAGCACCCTAGCAACCACATAGCAACCACCATACAACTATTTTATATTTTATTTAAAGTGATTTGAAAAATGAAGTAGATCATCTATGCGTCTTTCTCATGAGAAATCATACAACTGCAATAAATTTTAGTCAATAATACAATTTTAATTTTAGATTAAATATTTTATTTATTAAGGTTTATCTTGTCAGATGCTTTGTGGCTTTTCAACTTCATGTGTAACTATAGTCCCAACTACAGCCACCATAAAACTGGAATGTGTATGTAAGCAGTAGGCTATTTTAGAAAGGAGAATGATGAGAAGCCATAAATTATTAATCATTTTTGCTATTGTGTGAATGTGTCAGGATTGTCATGTGGAGAACAGAACACTGGAGATGCGGAATGACAAGCAAAGTCTTTTAATGCACGTAGAAGTAAAGGAACACTCAAACATTGACATACACAAACTACCAAATATGGACATACACATGGAACTCAAAATTAAACCAAAACAAGGACACATGAAAACTAAACCAAACAGACGGAAACATAACAGAATGATAATGATAATTAGGTGGTAATTATGTATTCAACTTGTTTCGATTTATTTGCAGGGATGCTGCAGAATGGAAAGAAGTTTGACTCGTCACGAGACAGAAACAAGCCATTCAAATTCAAGATCGGCCGACAGGAAGTCATCAAGGGCTGGGAGGAAGGAGTTGCACAGGTATTTTAGCTTGATTCTGTGATGCATGTATTCTTGAACATTTCAGTCTGTTTCCGCTTGCTTTATTTAGTATTTCCATCTATTTTCAGATGAGTTTGGGTCAGCGGGCGAAGATCACCTGCACCCCAGATATGGCTTATGGGGCCACGGGACACCCTGGTGTCATTCCTCCGAATGCCACTCTTATATTTGACGTGGAGCTACTGAAACTGGAGTGAACCACTAGCCGTTGCAGGGCTGAAGTCCTCAAATGGAGAAATGGAGAACAGAGTCCCCGCCCCACCAACAAAACCTTCTTCATCTAGACACTCTCCGCATCAACTTGTGTTTTTTGCCAATAAATGCAATGTGAATCTTTCTACACTACCTTAACGCTACTTTGGCATCATGTTACATGGTTATTTTTTTTTTTCATATTACACTTTCCTGAAACTAGGATCATTCAATCAGTATTTTAATTTGTACCAGACCGAATCCACTGTCTTGGTGAATTTGGTAGGGTTAGTATTTTACAAGGAGGGTGTAATGGGTTTTAATTCTGTATTCTGAGGGGCATTAACAACCACTGTCTGCATTGCCACTTTTGATAAAAGTATATCCTGCTGAATGCATATGATAAAATGATAATGTTACTGTATTTACTATTATATTTTATATATAAGTCTGTCCCTTATAAACATTTGCTGCAAGTCTCATTCAAATGAGACGTGGAACAAACTGAACATGTACCTTGGAGTGCTTTGGCTTCAATTAACATTTTATCAACTTGCTCTTAATAAAGATATTTGAACTCTTTGAAATCTCTATGCTGTTGCTGTTGTATTTGTATAAAGGCGATATTTAAGCTGGAGACACAATTCTTTTTAATGAAAGTTCAATACGAAAGAGAGAGAGAGCTAGATCTCACAAACAAAAACACCAACAGTGGGATATGTCGCCACCTGCTGAAATTAATATGACAGCGATTATGAAACCTTCAAAATAATAACGCGTGTCGTATCGCTATACGTATACTATGTCATACTAACTATACTATATCGCTGTAACTATATGTAATGTTATTTTATGGCTGCTCTTAGCCATAAATAATATCGGAATATTTCTAAATCATTAAAAGGAACCTTTGATTCAAAGCCTCTACACCCTCCGTGCTGAAATACACTACACATCCGGGTCAGAGCTGCAGGTCGCTTGATGCTGATTGGCTGTTTGTGGTTTGTTGTTAACTGTGATTGGCTGGAAAGCAACACGCCTGACAGCGTGTGTCGTCGGTAAATAGGAAGAACGCAAGGTCAGAAATGGATATTGTTTTGTTATTAAACGTTTTGTTTTAAGAAATTATTATGTCGCCGCTTGTATCACGTAAATTGTCCTACCTTATCGATCATTGTTAGTATGCAAAAGCTTTAAGCTGTGTAATCTAAATAGGCCTGTAAGTTTGCAAACTTTGACGGACAAGCAGTGAAAACTGTTCTTGCGGGTTTTAAATGTGACATGCTTTGATAAATGTTACATTTCATGTAATATTATAATAAAATAAGAGCCGTTTGATGACACGTTCAAAATCATGTCAATTCACGTCTTAAGATTAAAATCTTGAATATAAATTAATAAACAGTAACATTGTAAAATACAAATAGAACTTGGAATAAATGTTTTCTATTTGAAGGTGTTGTAAAAGGTAGGCTAATTTATTTCTGTGGGACAAAGCTGATTTTTCAGCATCATTACTCCAGTCTTCAGTGTCACCTAGGCTAATCCTTCAGAAATCATTCAAGAAACATTTCTTATTTAATCTCTCATTTATTATTTCTGTTTATCAATGTTAAAACTTTTTTCTGTTTCTTTTTATTAGATATCCATGAGTAACTAAACCCCCTTTCCTTTAACCAATGCACACAATATGTTGACTGCACAGAAGGCATGTGTGTCTTTGACAGCCAGACGACTTCTAGGGTCATCTGTATCTTTGACCCTTGACCCCCAGCGTCACCCCAGAACGTTCCGTACTGCTGCCCCACACAGAGATGAAGTGAAGCTTCATGAGGGCTGGGCGGCCCTTGCTAAGAAGCAGCTGAAAGGGAAAAACCCAGAGGATCTGATCTGGAAGACACCGGAGGGTGTCTCTATTAAACCTGTATACACTCAGACAGACACTGCCGTGGTCCAAGATGAGCTGCCAGGAGTCTTCCCGTTCACCCGAGGGCCTTACCCCACCATGTACACCTACAGACCCTGGACCATCAGGCAATACGCTGGATTCAGCACTGTAGAGGAAAGCAACAAGTTTTACAGAGATAATATTAAAGGTATGATGTCACAGCCATAAGACTACTTAATGGAACTAAATGAAGTTAAATGATTTATTGAATTATGTAGTAATAAAAAGTGTGTGTGTGTATATATATATATTAAATGCTTGAATTTGATTGTTTATTTGCAAAAACAGTTAGGCTAACTTAGACAACTTTATTATTTTACATTAATCATGTTTTTACATTTTTATCATGTGTGTTAGTTAAATGTATTTGTTATTTTGAACCTATTTTGAATCAAAATAACTCAACTGCATTTTGATTGAGTTTAATTGGAATGCACAATGAAAAAAGGTGATATTTGAAATGATATATATATATATATATATAAATATCTCTGAAAAATAAATCTGAAAAAGTTGTAGCATTTTATATTGTATGAATTTATATTATTGATAGATAATATAAAAGAAGACATTTAGTGTTATATTTATATAAATATATTTTTGTAATATAAAATATGTTTTATAAGATAAGAATGAATACGTTTAAGATTAATACTAAATGTTTTCCAATAGTTGATTTTGATAGATAATGTAAAACAAAACAAAAAATATATATTTTATATCATTCTTTTTATAAATATGTTTATATAGTACAAAAGTATTTTACGATTACAACTTAAGAAATGTTTTTAATCTTCTAATGAATTATTTGAATAGATAATAATATAAAACAAAACACTTCCTAATAAGATCTATATACATTTGTTTTTATAAATATATTAATAATAATTAGTGCTGTCAAATGATTAATCATGATTAATCACATTCAAAAATAAATTTTTGTTTACTGAATACGTGTATACTACTGTGCACGTTAATAATATATACATAACACATGCATGTATGTAATATAAAATATAAGAATATAAATAAGTGCATATACATGTAAATATTTTCAAAATATATATTATATGTGTGTATTTATATAAACATAATAATTGTACTCAGTACACACACATATTACGTAAACTAAAACTTTTATTTTGGATGTGATTGATCGTTTGACAGATCTAGTAATGATATTAAAATGAAAATAATTATTATATACAGGGTTTCCACAGGGAAACTCTCCTCTTAAAAAGTCTTAAATGTAGTTTATCAAGAAAGTCTTAATTATGATTTCAAGAGGCCTTAAATTTGGAGATGGAAAGAATTGCGATATGGCTGAATGTTGATGATTAAAAGATGATTACATTTCAAACGACTATGATTTCATTAAATAAACACTGTTTTGCTTCTCTGACGGCGTTTCGTTTCGAAATGAATCTACGTTTAAATGATTTGGTTCAATTGCAAAGACTTACTTATTAACAGTGACATGCTGCCTCGTACTGGCGGATTTAATTTTACATTTAAAATATCTTAATTAAAAAAAAAAAAAAAAAAAAAAAAAAAATATATATATATATATATATATATATATATATATATTTTTTTTTTTTTTTTTATTATAATTTTTTTTTTATTTACATTTCAAATATCAAAACATTATTTATGCATTTGGAACTGCAGGTTAGCATTCAGTGTCCCTCAAAGTTGCATTAAACTGTAAATACATCTACATGTTAATTGAGATGCATTGCAGAAATTAATTTTGATAATTGATTTCATTTGCTTGGTAATAGCAAATATGCAAAAAGTAGATGGAAAAGTTGATGCACACTTTCAAAGGAAAGGCTTAAAGGTAAAAATGCCCAGAAAACTTACTTGAAAAGGATTAATTTCTATTACTTTGAACTGACCACACAGAATGAATAATATAAAAAAAAATTCAGGAGGCAGCTGTCCATGGTAATCTTTAAGATATCAGCACAATAACACACTCAACAATTATTATTTTTTTGGTCAATATTGCACACCTCTAATTCATGTTATTTAATTTCTATAATAATTTAATAATAATAATTGTACTAATAATACTTTTGACACCCATTTGAAGAAAAAAAAATGTCTTAAAGGCTGAAATGTAAAGTTTATCATTATATAAAATGGTTTGTTTTAGTGAAAACCTGCATCTGAATTGTAAATCATGCGTTTTACAGTTTAATATGGTACTATAGACATTACCCTCCCCCACTCACAAGGTATTCATTTTATTTTTGCAGGTCTTAAAAAAGGTCTTTAAAAGTCTTAAATTTGAGCCTTAAAATCCTGCAGAAACCCTGTATATAAATGTTGTTTATTTGCTTGCCATGTGACCATGAATTTGTTGTTGAAATATTATACAATATTAACTCAAGATCTCAGGGGGTCTGCTAATAAATATTTAGGTCAGGGATTGGCTGCTAAAAATGGGAATCTTTGATGTCAGTCAAACACAAAATGCTTTACCTTTGCAGCGGGTCAGCAGGGTCTTTCTGTAGCGTTTGACCTGGCGACGCACAGAGGTTATGACTCTGACAATCCCAGAGTTCACGGGGATGTGGGAATGGCGGGTGTAGCTATCGACACCGTTGAAGACACCAAACTACTGTTTGACGGCATCCCGCTGGAGAAGATGTCGGTATCCATGACAATGAATGGAGCCGTCATTCCCATTTTAGCCATGTTCATTGTGACCGGAGAAGAGCAAGGCGTGCCCAAGGAGAAGCTGACCGGCACCATCCAGAACGACATCCTCAAAGAGTTCATGGTGCGAAACACCTACATCTTCCCTCCAGAGCCGTCAATGCACGTCATCGCTGATATCTTCGCCTATACCTCAAAGGTACGGCTTTGAGTGACATTGCTTTTATGTTTCATTTCATACAGTACACTGTCCATTTTTAAAGTGCTTAGAGCATTTCTTCTCATATTTCTTTTTATTATTTCTTTTCTTCTTCCAGTTTACCCAAAATAATAGCGCATGTAGAATCCTAGCATTTGTGCTTTTTACAGCCTTGTAGTTTTAACCATCTTTGTAGAATCAATATTCTGATGGTATCTGACCTCCACACATTGGCTCCTCTCTCTTACAGAATATGCCCAAGTTTAATTCTATTTCCATCAGCGGATACCACATACAGGAAGCTGGAGCTGATGCCATCTTGGAGTTGGCTTACACTATTGCCAATGGACTGGAGTACTGCAGAACCGGACTGAAGGCTGGACTCACCATCGATGAGTTTGCTCCCAGGTTAGCTTGGAAATTTCTTCTCTTCTTAATAATAATGGACTGTTTTCAGAAAGACTGTGGTGGCGTGTGTCAATGTAAAATCTTGAAAGCTTTTAATATTAAGATTTCTTTTTTTTAAACGTGCGTTCATTTCTAACAATATACTTTGTATTTCATCACCTTTCCATCGAAACAAATTGTGTCTAATGCAGCGTCTATGGGAGGGATGATGTATTTGACATGGTTCTCTCTTCTTTTATTATGTATTAATAATAAATACATATTACATGATATACTGTATTACAAAATACAAGAGTAATAATTATCATACTGATTATAAAATAATGAGCACTACTATAACTACCACTAATAGAAGTGCATTTTAATATTTCATCTATTTTATTGTTTTATTGATACCATTTTAATTCCTTTATTTTTTTATCATACAATTATATTCAATTCATTGTATAAATGTTATTATTATAATTACGATTACTAAAACTTGACATGAGTACATTATTTCTAATGAATTTAATTACTAAAATTTTATTTAATGCATATTAGTTAAAACATAAAGTTAATAAAGTTATAATGAAAGTTTTTAATGAAATTTAAATATTAATCGAGATATTATTTTATTACTGCTGTTACATATATATATTTTTTATTTATTCAACTATTATAATTATTTTTAATAATACATTATAAAAATGATTATGAGAAAGAATAACACAGCTGATGTACTGGTTTTCGTGATTTTTATGCATGATCTGGTTTTAGATTGTCATTCTTCTGGGGGATTGGCATGAACTTTTATATGGAAATAGCGAAGCTGAGGGCAGCACGGCGGTTGTGGGCGACACTTATCAAAGAGAAATTCCAACCCAAGAACTCCAAATCCCTCCTGCTCAGAACTCACTGTCAGACTTCAGGATGGTCCCTTACCGAGCAGGTACCGCCAATAAACTCTCCATAAACTGTTCAGGCATGCTTTTTGTCACATTAAACATGCTGTGGTGCAGTAAAGTGTAAAAGTGTCAAATCACATTTTTGACGTGCAGTACATGTCATAAATGTATTACATTTCTGTGACGATACATGTCCAGAGTGGAATATAATTTTCTGCTGTATTTTGAACAAATCATGTTCTGAAGGGTCTGATTGAATCTACGTCATCTGCCTTTCAGGACCCTTACAACAATGTTATCCGTACCGTGATTGAAGCCATGGCTGCAGTGTTTGGAGGCACACAGTCTCTGCACACAAACTCTTTTGACGAGGCTCTTGGTCTGCCCACCGTCAAGAGCGCCCGCATTGCCCGCAACACACAGATCATCATCCAGGAGGAGTCGGGCATCCCGAAGGTGGCTGACCCCTGGGGTGGGTCCTACATGATGGAGGCCCTCACCAATGACGTGTACAACTCGGCGCTCAAGGTTCGTACCAATGAAAAAAAAAACACCTGACTTGATATCTATATCTCTAATGGTGATAGAACTACATATTAATAAATCTATTTGATTGTTACAATGACAGTCATTCTTGGGTTTATAAAAATGAGCAATTTCTTATAATAAACCTTGATATTCCTGCCCCGAAGTACTCTGATGTGTTACTGTACTTAGTAGGCAGCTATATCTGTGTTATTTGTGTGTGTTCTGTTCTCTTCTCATCTTGTTTAGTTCATCACTGAGATTGAGGACATGGGCGGTATGGCTCGTGCTGTAGCCGAGGGAATTCCCAAACTGCGCATCGAGGAATGTGCTGCCCGCAGACAAGCGCGTATTGATTCAGGTACCGAAGCAAAACATTAATATACAGATCTGGTCATTCAAATTGCGCGGGAAGGAAAGTGATCTCGCGTGACACCGGTGTATTTTGCGTGAACACAGAAAATGCTTTGACACCAGAAAGACATAATCAGTAGGGGGCAGTCATGTAACGCACTGTTATAAGGGAAAAAAATCAGCTCATGCTGCCGGTGCCGCGCGCAGTTATAAACGCATTACTGACCTGACAACTTTAGTCTTCAGACAAAATTAGGCCTAATACATTTAAACTTTTAATGCATTATAGCAACATCAAATTAAGGTATATATGTCTGAGAGGTAACGCGTCTTTTTCTTACCATATATATAATTTTAGACACAATATAAATATGATTTAATGAACTTGTCTAGAGAAACAGTGCTTTGGCGCGAGCAGCACCAGGAACATGGACTAAAGGCTAATGTTTTTCATGTGATACTAAATTTATTTCATCATTTTGGCTCATATATAAGACGAATACTTAATTTGGAAATATAATGGTCCACTCATATTTTTGTGTGCACTCGCAATACCAAGAAAAAGCTGTGCTTTGGAAAGCTGTGCTATGAAAAATGATTTAATTGGCCCAAACTCAATATGTTTGAGGATGAAGGTTTCACAATGGTATGTAGTAGCAATGTGTAAAAGTTCACTATCATAGCACAAATTGAAGACAAAATGTGCCTTGAAAAGTTCATTAATTGCTCCAAGGGAGCCTGGCATGGGATGAGATGACGTAGAATCTGTCACTTTTGCTTTTCTGGCGTCCAACAGCAAGGAGGTACGCTGGTCGCTGTTGAGGTGCTCCTCCAAACTGCAGCGTGACCAAACAATGTCTAGTCACAGAGAAAACAACATCATAAAACATCATTTTTTTTAATGAAATACTTTAAGTTAAAGAAAAGAGAGCATTTTAAACATTTACTTGGTGTGTTTACATAGTATTTTTTATTATTATAATTGAAATTTGCACAATTTGAAGTGTAATGGAAACACGGCTAATGACTGAAACAATTTTTTTTTTTTTGTAAGCTGACACCCTTTCTTGCTTCACAACAAATGGTTGCGTTGAATAAAATATATTTACGATGCAAGCGGAATGTAAATTTTTTCAATGTATTCCCTTCTATAAAACATGATAGAGGCCTGTACACAAATGAGTCAACAACATGACAGCTAGGACAATAGACATCATTTATCAAATTTAAGTCAAATTCTTAGTTATTTTAATAGAGTAAAACAACAATAACATGAAGAACAACCAACATTTTTAAGTGAAATTGCATTAAGTCAAACCTACCTTCAGTGCAATCCAGCTTCACATACTTCTGCTGTTCGTTTTACTTGATCTGGACCAACATTTCACCTGGAACATGAAAAGCGTTTGACATTGTAAACCGGTGTAAATGAGGATACTGTATTGGATAGATGTACATCACATCGTTTACAAAGTAACATTACAATACACAGACAGCAATAATGTGAGCGTTAGTCACGCTGCAGTCGACTGTAAACTGCACCATACTTTATCTGCAGTGCCGATTAACGTTATTTAACAACACACTTTTTATTAAGAAAAAGATAAATAAATGTTTCACATTCGGCAATGGAAACAAAAAAATACTGTCATGTCTGCAAAGTGAATATTGCACATAAAAAAAGTCTTAAAGATTAAATGCTTGTTTAAATGCTCTCTCTCTCTGTATAGCTTTAAGCTTGTAAAACCATCCCTTTATAAAAGTTTGACACAGCATCAGTAGCTAACATTAGCTAGCTAGCACGTCGTCGAAAATATTCTAGTCCTGGCAATAAACAAGTGTGCGTTCGCTTAAGGCACGTAATATTGTAAGTTCTGCTATTGAATTAGCACCAGATTATAAACGCTTAAGTATGATTTAATGTAACTAATTACATCTCTATGGAGTTGTTTTAACACTGGCCATGGGGTTTGGCTCCTTGCGCCACCTGGTGGATATTATATAAAGCGCAACAACATTTAAAAAAAAAACTGGAAAAGCACTTGCAGGGAGACCCGTGACCACGCTTGATATCTCGTCTGCATTGCTGGCCAATGGAGTCGAACGTTCGCATATGGCGGCCATCTTACCACAGGCTGCTCGCTCACCCAAAGTATTGTGTTGATAGTAAAACATGCAATGTTTAAATAGCCATAACGTGCTCAATTCTTACCCGATTTTCAAACGGTTTGATTTATTATAAACTTCAAATATGTAGTTATGACACTGAATACTTTTGAATAAGTATCATATGTTCTAAAAAAAAAAAGAATAATGTTCTAGAATAGGTAGAGTTTGTGAGAAAGTGAGAGGTGGAGACAGAGAGAGGGAATGTGGTTGGGTGAGTGTGTTACAGCCAATCTATTGTGTTGGTAACTTCACTCATAAATCTATATATATCTATATACCAATAAAAAATGTGCAACCTTTTATGTGTGGTTGTTCAAGACACACTGAAGGCATGATGCCACCATAGGCTTGCAGAGAACTACAGACAAAATGCACACTTGAAAGGGGTGGGGTGGTGGTTTGGGGTTGTGAGGGCCCCTGCAACCCAGCATTCATCCTCACGGGAATTATTATTGCTACTGACTAAAATATAGTAGTTTTGAGTGTCTAAAATGTGCTGTAATAAACAACAAATTATATACCTTGCAGAAAAAAAACCCGAATCACATTTAATCACGTGTATATTGATATATCAGTCTTATACACCTTAAATTATTTTTGGTCAGTGATACACATACACATACCCTTTGAAGATGTGCTGAGAAGCTGAAAATGCATGGCACAACACCATCTTAAATTTGCACAGTTTGCCCGGTTCTGTCGAAGTCCTAGACCTCGATGAAACACATCTAGTCATTCTATACATATCTATGGTTTTAATGGCCAGATCTGTACACATGGCTGAATACTTGATTACAGCCCAGGACACATGACTAATGTCCCATTTAACTAATGTGCTACTTGAGAAACCTCCATGACTAATGGAAGTGGTCTCGACTAGTCACAAGCATCAAACTTGCATCGAGAGCGTTGTGCTTGCTTGAATTCATTTGCATTCTAGAGTAAATAAACTAATTCAGCCTCTGATAATTCTCTTATAACTCTTATTAAATCTTATATCTTAATTCTTCAAAAAGAATGTACTGTATCTCAACAGTCTCCTCATACTGGTTCTGCTTGAATAAAGTACCATCACTACAGTAAGCCACGTTAGCAGTCACAGTTGCATGAAGAGGTTAATTTTCATGATGGTTGAATCTGAATGGTGGTACTCAAGCAGGGTTCTGGGATTTAAAGAGAGGCTTTGAGGTGACTTCTTCTCTCCTTTACGAATAAGTAGATAAGGAGCTGTTCACAGGTAAGTGGAAAGTTGCGGCAAATGTCACATAACAGTCCTCTCATCTGCTGCTGAAACATCAGTCAAGCAAAAACCGAGGCTTTACTGAACCACACCACACGTCCTCTAAACGGCTTATGTCAATGCCCTCTGCTTGACAGATTTTACAAAAGCACTGACATGCTTTCCATGAAATATCAGCAACCTTTGGGGAGGCTTTTGAATGTAGGGTGTGTTTTGAGGTGGAATCTGTTTATTTTGAAGTCAATAGCGTTATTACAGCCTGTCTCGAAGGCAATGTGGCTTGTTATCATGTTGTCACTCTGACAGGCTCAAAAATTAGAAAGTGAAAATGTCTTGAAAGACAATTGCCTGGATAGAACTCAGTCTGTCAACCTGTCGAGTGAAACACCAATATAGAAATAAAAACCAAATAGCAGTATATATATACACTACCGTTCAAAAATTGGGTTTTTTTAAAGATGTTTCTTCTGCTCATCAAGGCTGATTTCAATGTAATTATTTCAGTTTTCTGTGTGAATATATTTTAAAATGTAATTTATTCCTGTGATACAATGCATCATTACTCCAGTCTTCAGTGTCACATGATCCTGTCAGAAATCATTCTAATATGCTGATTTATTACTAGATTGCTGTAAATGTTGGAAATAGTTGTGCAGTAACAGTAGCTCTGAACATTATTATCTATTTTAGATAAATGCTTCTCTTTTTAATATTTTAATGATCAAAGAATCCTAAAAAAAACTATTAAGCAGCTCAACTGTTTTCAACAGTGATAATAAAAAATCAGCATATTAGAATGATTTCTGAAAGTGACACTGAAGACTGGAGTAATGATGCTTTGTATCACAGGAATAAATTACATTTTAAAATATATTCACACAGAAAGCAGTTATTTTAAATTGAAATAATATTTCACAATTAAAAAAAGTTTTTTCTGGATTTTTGTTCTAATAAATGCAGCCTTGATGAGCAGAAGAAGCATCTTTAAAAACCATTAAACCATCTTACTGTTCTAAAACATTTAAACAGTAGTGTGTGTGTGTATATATATATATATATATATATATATATACAGGGTGGGCTATTTATATAAGTTTCCCCCCTCACATATACTAATGTGCCACAAGCAGGAAGTTAATATGACCAACCATTCCCATTTTATTAAGGTGTATCCATATAAATGGCCCACCCTGTATATATGTATATATATATATATATATACATGTGTGTGTGTGTGTGTTTTGTGTTTTGTTTTTTATAATATAATTTAAAAGGGTTAGTACTGTGAAATTCTGTGATTAATTACTCACCCTCGTGTTGTTTTAAAACCCATTTGTTCATCTTCAGAACACAAAAAAAAGATATTTTTGATGAAATCAGAGAGCTATCTGACCCACCATATTACCCGTCCACAGTAGCAGGAACTTATGTCGCTGCATGTCGCTAGAGGCTGGCGATAAGGTCACTAGTGGGCATTCTCACGCACACATCCGGTCGCTGACAGACGCTGTTGCTCTCTTCGCCAGAAATCGACAGCTCTCTCTTTGTCGCTGCATGTACTGTGAACGGGGCTATAGACAGCAATACCACTGAAATGATCCCAGATCCAGAAACGAGAAAACATTGGTAAAACAGTTCATGTGCCATCAGTGGCTAAACTTCAGTTTTAGAACACTACAAGAATACTTTTTTTTTTGCAAAGAAAACAAAAAAACATAATTTACTTGACCATTCTTCTCCCCTGACTTAGTCTTTCACCATTTTAGAGAGTATCACAATGCGTTTGTACGTTTTCCACTAAGAGTAAACAACTGCAGATTACATGTGCATGCTTTCACCCGGATGTAAACAAGACTGATTACGTCAAATGTGTTAAAGCTTGCTTATGCGGCGCTTTGATGCTCTCTAAAATGGCGGAAGACGGAACTCCGGGGAGAAGAATAGTTGAGCAAATTATGTTAATTGCACACAAAAAAAAAATTGGGGGATAATTTTAGTTGTACTGATGTCTATGGAGGGTCAGATGGCTTTGTGTTTCGATGATGAACAAAGGTCTTATGAGTATGGAACATGAGAATGAGTAATTTTAAATGGTTAGTTCAGCCCAAAATGAAAATGCTGTCATTAATTACTCATCCTTGTGTGCATGCTTTCTCCTGATAGCAGTCAACATAATTTTCAGGGTTGGTTATGTTCAAATTTGATTAAGGAGAGTTCAGAGAGTGTTTGGAAATCATTTTATTCAAATCGGAAATTTGTAGATTAGATTGCGAATCATTGGATTCAGATCAGTACTCAGGTGCACAGAGTGAGTTGGAGCATGCATTGCCAGATCAGGAGATTCAGATTCAGAGCGTGGAGAACAAATCATTTGATGAAAGAATTAATTAATGAAGCATTTATATAGCGCTTTATTGTGTGTTGCAATACACCCAAAGCGCTTTACAGTCATGTGAGGGGGTCTCGCGAACACCACCAGTGTGCAGCATACACTTGAATGTTGCAACAGCAGCTACAGGTGGAGAGGAGAGAGAGATAGAGCCAATCTAGTGGATGGGGATTATTGGGAGGCCATGATTAATGAGGGCCATTGGTAATTTCGCCAGGACACCGGGGATATAACACTACTCCATGGTAAGCGTCATGGGATTTTTAATGACCACAGAGACTCAGGACCTCGGTTTACCGCCTCATCGGAAAGATGAATCATAGATCAGAACTTCGGAGCAGGTTTTTAATTATTTATATCATATCGCAAACCATTCGATTCAGATCAGGACTTTGAAGCACAGAGCATGAATCATTTAAAATGAGTTCAGAATGTCAGAGTGGGTTCGTGAATCTTTTGGTTCAGATCAGAACTTCGAGGTCTGAAGTGCACATCTTTTTACCTGATTACTTGCTTTTTTTTTATTAAACACCAAACCATTAAAGGGATAGTTCACTTTGAAACTAAAATTATTTAGGTTTATCAGCTTACCCCAAGGCCATCTAAGGTAAAGGTGTCTTTTTTTTTCTTCATTAGGTCCAATTTTGAATTTTTTTTTTTTTAAGTCAAACCGTTGTAGTCTGTCAGTCATATAATGGTCGGTATAGGGAACTTGGTGGAAAAAAAACATATACAGAGAAATCCAAACCAAACCATACTCCACTGATGGCCTAAGACACGAAACAAGCAGTTTTGTGTGAGAAAACGAACAGTAACTCATTTATATAGTTTTTTTACCTCTTGTACACCACCATGTCCAAATGATCTTAGGGCACGCATTACATCAAGTGCGTGATGTGTGTGTGCCCTCATCTGTGCAGGCGCCAACTAGCAGGAAACGCATTTTATTTAAGTTATGTTTTGCTATATTCTCTTGTAAATGGTCAAACAGGTCTTCTGATCTTCACACTTTGTTCGGCGTGTCAGCCAGCACCACAGCTGCAGGAATAGTAGCATTGATTATTTTCTATTGATTGTGTTGTCTGTGAAGTCTAAAGGTTTTTAAGTCTGAGATCTCCGATATTGACATACTGTTTCAGAACGCATCCCTCTTTAATGCTTTTTACTAATAGATAGAAACAGTTCCACTAGAGGTCAGTGTTTTAGCATGCACCTTCGGGCAACATTCAGGCCAAATACTTTTGTTAAAATTGTAACACACGATTTTAATTTTTCCACATGCATGCAGTATTTCCAATCCTAAGGCCTAAGGTTTGACGTCTCTAATCGAGTGTTTCTTCACATCAGGTAATGGTTTGCAAGGGGTTCTTTTTCCAAGGAATTATGCAGAATTTAAATGTCCCACATATGCTGCACAGCTGGATATTTTAGTGGCCGTTGCGCAACTGATTTTCCTTTAGGGTGAACCACCACGCGGTTATCACTCAAGACTTCAAAAGTCACTCTTAACGCTTCCTTCTGAACCTCAGGTGGATAGAAAGTCTGTAAATAAATGAAAACAGTAATGAAGTGATGATTGCATTAGCTACACTTGCTTTGGACCGCACCACTATCCATCTTATTAGAGCCTAATATCGCACTGCACTCAAAAACTGAGTATAGGAAATCTGGTTCAAATGCTAAGAATTCTGTTTTACAACCTTCCCAGTTTATTTTATGTTATGTTGCTTTAATGACAACAGCTCTTGAGGTAAACTACCTGAAATATGTCTAATTCATTTTATGCCGTGATGTCTTTTACATGTTTAGAAAACTTTAACTTAATTTACTGGTTTAAATTGCATTTCAAATCCAAGACGTTCAGTGCGGTCCTGAACCTCTAAACTCAGTTTTCCAGTATTTCTGTATGACCTTCAAGATGTTCCTCTCAGGCTGTGGTTATCAGCAAATGTCACAGGCTCGCTGATGTTGCACAGAGGATGCAATGAACATCATTTCATACAGAAACCCAGCTATATTGGCTTCACCGCAGATGTTTGAATCCTTGTGCATTCTTTCTGACCCTAGAAGCTCATGGTTTTGATCTTGAGGGCCCTCTGCGATTTTATCTTGTGTGCATGGGTAAGGTTTAGGAGAGAAGTGAAATATGCATGAGCAGATCAGCCTGTCTATCTTCTGTCATTCACTTCACTTATTTTCAAGAGAAAAATTATTTCTTAAAAAATAATAATAATAATCTTGTTGACCCTAGATTATAACCGAGAACAGTTCTGTATATCTGCCAAACATGGATTTTTCTGTGTTATATTACGAAAAGGGTTATTATAGTTAATAGAAATATTAAAATAAAAATTAATAAAAACTATGTAGACAGAAAACACTGTTTATGTTAGTGCTGTCAAATCAATAAATCACACCCAAAATAAGTTATGTTGTTTACATGAAAGTAGCCCATTAAAGCTCTGTCCTCCAACCTACATGGCCATGCACTGTGTTCTGCAAACCTGAGATGATTTATTTCAGCTCCAGGCACCTTCATTATTTAGGATCTTCTGCTGATGCCCTCTCTGTCTCACTATAGGCTCTGAGGTGATTGTGGGGGTCAACAAGTACCGCCTGGAGAAGGAAGAAACTGTGGACGTGCTCGCCATCGACAACACATCTGTGCGTAACAAGCAGATTGAAAAGCTGTGCAAGGTTAGTTCCCTCCGGCAATGATTCACTGCACAGATTTTGATGTGCCTTCATCCGTGTTGATGCGATCTGAAATAGTCACATAGTCTCTTCCCAGCAGAGCTTTCTGTGAAGTTACCTCATCACAATGAAGGTCTGTAATTCAATCAAGTACTTGAAATGCTCTTCACAAGTGAGCAGAATTGATCATTTTGTTCAGAGAATATGCCATCACTGAATTCATCACATTGTAGAAAATACATGACATTGATTTAGAACTTTATTGAATTATATACAGTTAAGGTATGAATCTTTAAATAGTAATTACCACTTCTCTAAAAGATAAGGGGCAAACATGTTTGTGTCACCTAGCTAAATGGATTCATAATGAAAAGACGTTATTTGATGCATACAAGAACAATCAATGCCATTCCATCCACGCAGTGTCTACACTATCTATTGTGCTGGTTTAAAAGACAGGAAGAGAAGGAATTTGAGCTGAGGTGATTGGATTTGGAATAATTGCTTTTTATATACCCTGAACAGATGTGTAGTTTTATTTTCTTTGATTTACATTTGCCTATAGTAGGTGCAGAAGTCATTTTTTATTCTTCTGCCAGTTGTAGCCGTTATCTGATATGCTGGTGATAACTGTTTACTGTAGAATCAAACTAAACGTCTACTCGATCTTTTCTTTAAATAATACTTTTATTCAAAAAGATTGCATTAAATTGTGAAAGATTTTTTGGTTCGAGAATGTTTCTGCTTTCTAAACTTAATATCTTGAAAATTGTGGGAAAAAAACGAACATGGTTTCCACGGTAATGTAAAGAAACTGTTTTCAACATTGATAACAATAAGGAATGGTTCTTGAGCAGCAAATCAGCGTATTAGATTGATTTCTGTAAGATCATGTGACACTGAAGAACACTGAAAATTCAGCTTAGCATCACAAATTTTAAATTAAAATATTTGAATAGAAAACATCTATTATAAATTTTTATATTTTCAAAACATTAAGTTTTTACTTTTATTTCTTTGCTTTTTATTGTTTTGTTTGTTTTTTGTATATTTATGGTAATCATGATATAGTATGTGTATGCAGTTCATCTCTAATTCTTAACAATCCTTTTTTTGCACACAACAAGCAACGTTTTTGATAATATAGTAGATGCAATGAAATGGATTTCATCTGGTCATCTGTTGATCTCCTGCATCAAATCAGATCAGATCAGCTTTGATGTTGGAGTGCATCTATCTTGAACCTCAAAGGATTATTCATGAACTTTAAACACGTATATCATAGGGTCAAAAGACCATTGCAAAATAAATTGTCACTGGATGATGCAGGATACAGTGTTGTCACATGACCTCATCAAACTTTACATATAGCACACACTCTATATTGCAGCAATAGTAGTGGTATTGTAGTATTATGCTGTTGTGAACACTGACTGAATTGTTTTAGTAAACTGGTTTGTTCAGCAAGCAGCAAACTTGAGAGTCTCTAATTATTCATGGTTTTTAGTGAAGGTCTAATTCATCATGTATTAATGCTGCATGATAAGAGAGTGTACTGTGTACACATTCGGATTATGTTGTTATCCACTTTATGGATTTTAAGCCATTTCCCTAAAGTGAGGAATTGTTTGAATTGTTATTTTAGGTGTTGTCACATAAGTAATAAACTTGTGTGTGATGTTAAAAACAACTTGACAGCACGTCGCCTGAGAGTTCTCATGCAATGACAGTCTATATATTAATGTTGAAAATGTAAACGCATCAGCAGCGGTAATATTTAACGTGCCAGCCACCCAATTTCTTTCAGATCAAAGTTTTTAAGGTGGTTTGTGTGATCTGGAAGCATTTGGCATGTGTTCAGGATTCACCTCTTCACAGTTACCCCAAAACATCTTTGGTTCTGGGTATGTACTGCATCTGTAGAGTGATGTTGGGTACCTTGGAAAATAATTTAGGCTTTCTCATGTTGTAATAATATAGTAAGTAATAATAGCATACATGTAAAGTAATATTATAATAATACTAGTAACAATAAAGAAATCTGCACGTGTTAAATCATTAAAATCAGTAAACTTTTTTACATGTTTTTTATAAATTAAGCAATACACCCCTCCCGCTATTGCAGTACCATAACAGATTGTAATACAAACCGGATTCCAAAAAAGTTGGGACACTAAACAAATTGTGAATAAAAACTGAATGCAATGATGTGGAGATGGCAAATGTCAATATTTTATTCAGAATAGAACATAAAACAAAACAAAACGGAACAAAAGTTTAAACTTTTTAAAGCTTGGTGAGCCGCATGAGGTAACACTGGGCTACAGGATAAGAAGGATCACGGTTGGCATTTTACAGTTTGCCTTCACACTTTTACACCATTTAAAGCAGTTAATACTAATAGTAGTTAATAATATTTGGGTAGTTGACACATAAAAATTGGGTTCTATGGTGTGACAGCAAAAATCTAGAAACTTAATATACAAATAACATGAGAAAAATGCAGCTTCATTTTTAGAGTTACAAATAGCATGGGAGAGGTTTGTCTTTGTTTTTTACATTTTTGCTGTCACACCGAAGGACATATTTATACATCAACTAGCCATCTGCAGTATATACTGTTTTCTCTCACAGTATATTCACATTCTCTTACATCTCCATCTACATGATTTCAGATGGACGTCACTTGGTTGTTTATGTACTCTGAACTGATTCCATGTTTTCGTATGTTTTTTTGGCTCATTCAGAGTCAATCTTTGTACGTTATAATGAGGCTGTGTTTGCACTGCAGGTCAGAGAGAGCAGGGATGCAGAGATGGCTAAGAGGTGCTTGGCTGCGATTGAACAGTGTGCACGTACAAGAGATGGAAACCTACTAGAGCTCGCCGTGGAGGCAGCAAGAGCCCGGTGGGTCTGGCTTTGTGAGGTCTAGATGTCAAGGAGTTTTTAAAATGATTGTATTCACCCAAAACACCTTAGCAATCACATGGGAAATCATCTACAACTTTTGACTTTTGTGTGTGACGTTTGCATAAGCAAGGACTTCTCGCAATTGAAATTTGTCTTTGTTATAACAGATCATTGTTAATTAGATCATTTATTATTTAAGTGTTGTGTGCATTTATTGTTTATATATATATATATACATATTGCTGAGTTTATATTGCAATAATATTTTTCTTTTTTGCGCTAAAAAGTTGCAATTACTATTTATTTATTTATTTATTTATATATATATATATATATGTATATATATATATATATATATATATATTTTTTTTTTTTTTTTTTTTTTTTA
>JAUYWG010000057.1:20082617-20099116 GCA_034779775.1 Enteromius afrohamiltoni
TTTCCCTTAAAATGATACATTTTCTCAGTTTAAACTTTTGTTCCGTGATTTATGTTCTATTCTGAATAAAATATTGATATTTGCATCTCCACATCATTGCATTCAGTTTTTATTTACAATTTATTTAACAATTTGTTTTGTTTTTGGAATCCGGTTTGTATAATATGTATTAGTTCTATAAAAAAAGTTAAGCGTTACACTGTAAAAAAAATATTTTAACTGTAAAAAAGCAACGCTAAAAACCCGTTGTTATGTGCAGTGCTTATAAGGAGATCGCTGGAGACACGGAGAAACTCTACTTTTAATATGAATCAGGAATAACATAAGGAACATCCAGGAATCACCACAACGTTACAACATTAATCACGGACAAGGGTGAACTCAAACAGACCGGTATAAATACACAGAGGGCTAATAACAACATGGAGGACACCCCTTAAACGGTTAATGGTAAATTTGTGTTAAACATCGCAAAAACTGACATCCCCACAATTCACTGCATTGCATTTTGTTTGAATTTGATGTTTTTTCTTTGAAATAACTATGTTTCTTCTTAGTTATTTTTGTATCAGTTATGTTTATTAGGGTTGTATGTTACATGTAATGTTGTTAAATTAATGTTTATTGCACAATTCAGTTCATTCTTACCATGATGGTGTTTTGTGTTTGTGTGAATAACACTGAGCTCCTTCTATATATGTTACTATTGAAAAGCTACTTGTGGTGGGCTTTGGTTCTACATGTTGCTTTCCCATCACCACCTGCAGCTGGTAGTTATCAGTGTATTTCAAAGGTATAAAATAGATTTCACTACTATATCTGGTTAGTATGTTAACGTTATTACGGTTTATTATTAGAAATTACAGTATTTAACTGTCAATTTAACATAAAACTGTAAAACAAAAAATTATGGTTATCGTATTTTTCACGATTTTATTCTGGCAACCACAGCTGCCAGTTTTTTACCGTAGATTTTATGGATTTTTTTTTTTTACAGTGTATGAATGCAGGTCATATTTAAGCATGGATGTGTTCAGTGGCTAATTTTAAAGAAAGTGTAATCAAGACATCATGTGACGTGAGGAAGGTGAGAATTAGTGATGTTAATTAGTTGTGACATTGCATGGACAGATCCAGGTCACTATATAACGAAGTCTTATCACCCAAGGTTTTTCCTCATATTTCCTTGTACCTGCTGTGACTGAAATTACAGACGTGATTCATAACACGCTCTTCTGCATTAATGCCAGGAAGTATTATATTGTGGCCCCTTACAGACAGCCAAAGCTCATCAACACTTTTTAATTAAATGTATATTGATTTTATTGTTAAGCTTTAGATCTTGATTTCTATTTTATTTTGAATGTAATGCAAAATGATTGTACCCTGCTACTTGGATGGTTTTGGATGCTTTCTAGAACATCCAGCAAATTGTTTTATGGTAGCTGGTTTGTGTCACTCTCAAAGATTTCATCCTTAATTATAATATTAGTAATAATTTCAAAAGTAGCCTACAGTAGTTACAGCTTGAATTTGACATCCTCTTGAAAACAGTCAGTTCCTTTTTGAGCAATGTCTTGCTCATATCCCTTTGCTAAAAACATTTAGCAAATACTTTTTTGCATCTTGTTAACAATAAGACAGGTAAACGTGCATTTGTTGTTGCCATAAATCAAAATTTCGTTCCAGCTCACCAACCTTACAACATACTTGCAGAACACACATTTGGGAAAGAGACATAACCTCAACAGAGTCAGTTTACCACCAGAATGATTTTAAACATAGTTTTCTAAAACTAGTTTCGGGAGGAGGGGGCGAAGGCTCCCCCACCTCCTATTTACAATCTCCGCCTTCTCATTTCCCAATTATCCTATCTTCCAATCAAATCCCTCAACTTGCCCTATAAAGTAGCCAGATCTGCTCCCTTTCCTCATCTCGATCTTTGTATCTGGATCCACACAAGCATGTCTGACCCTCGAAGCAGCTCGGGATCTGATTACGAGGATGCCCTTTCTCTTACCACATCCGCTGCCACCACCTCGGCTACCCCGGCCTGAGTTTGTGGCTTTATCAAGAGGCCGTAAGCCTACCAGGCCTCTACCCGCTCTCTCCCTGTGACTCCTGAGATCCAGGTCCCCGCCACCTCAAAGAACCCCACAAGCCTCTCCAGCCGCTTCTCACTCCTCCTCCCGCTCCCACGCTATGGAAAGAATCACTATGCCAATTCTAAAACAAGCCCTGACCAAAGATGGTATTCGCTTCTCACAAAAATCCACTAAAGCTGACGTGCTAGCGCTTTACAATACTTCTTCAGCAGGTAGTAATCATTCCCCTAACACTCTCCACGGAAAAAAGAAATAGAAAACTAAACATTGCTCTACTCACCCCTTTGTTGTTCCTGCTCCATCCAAGTCTCAAGCTTCCTCTCGTCACGCTCCCTCAGCTAGCCAAGGGAAAGCACCGGACGAGACAGCGGTGGTTGATCTCGCCTCATCCAGCGACACCTCCTCCCAAGCAGCCTCTCGCTCCGTGCCTTGCTCCTCCTGGCCTCCCGCCCCAACCGGATTAGCCGCCTGCCATGGACACTCAGTTCACCACAGCTGCTCAGGACATTCGCATGCCCCCACCCCCTGTTCTTCCTCTACCTCTGTTACTTCCACTTCTAATCTTTCTTCTTTCCCCGCTGTCCCTTCCACCTCAAGCGCCTGTCGCCATGCTCACTTCCTCCACGGCCCGCCTCCCGTTCACCCTCCAGTCAGCCAGATCTCTTCCAGCACTCCAGATGTAAACATAGATTCATTTTCCCTCATTTCTCCTCTCACTTCCCTGTCTGCAGACCGCCAAGTTAAGTGCGGCGACTTTCGTGTGTCCCTCCGTAACGCCCCAGCAAACCCGTCTCGCATTCCATTCTAGAATTCATAGTCACCTTCAATCGCTATTCTGAAATCATTTGCTCCGAATTCCCCAACCGCAGACGCGAGCTCAGTGATTATATGGCCTTAATCGCTGAGCTCACGCTGTCTTACGGAGGCACACATCGCTTATTTTCTGCCAAATGAGCCATCCGCATAGCGCAATGGAACGAATGCCCCTATTGGGGAGCCCTAGAACCCCGAATTACATAATAGAGTATTTACAGGCTGCCGTAACATCACTTGCGCAGTCTGCACATCTCCCGCTTTACACATGTCAAAAACCCTTCTTCGATCTCAACCCCTTAAGCTCTGCCCAGCAACCGCAAGCACCCCTTTAGCTGCCCCTTTGAACATTGGTCCCTGCCCTTCAAGCTTTTAACCCAGCAACTGCAATTGCAGCACCTTTGCCGCCCCTTGAGCATTGGTACTAGCCACTTAAGCCATAGCCCCGCAGCCGCAAAAATACCTTATCTGCCCTCTTGAGCTTTGGTTTCTACCCCCTTAAATGAACACATTTTGCAACATGATCTTGATGAGCCATTTTCATGGTAATGCAATGTCTGGTTTTAAAAGATGAATTTTGAGATTTTAAGTTTTCAGTTGATATATACTTTCTTGTGATTTCTAAAGCATGGTAAGGAAAAGGCTTTCCGTGACAAAGGTCTGAACTCATGTTACGATGTACTTTGCATAAATGAATTACAACCATTTGAGTGATGTTCAGTTCTGTCTTTACTGGCAGAGGGATACTGTACCTAGAGCGTCAGGCTGCTTCCATCCTTAAAGGTTTCTTCAGATGCCCATTTTCCACAAGCTGATATTATTCTTTAGGGTCTTAATGAAAAGTCTATAACATACTTTGGTTAAAATTTCTCAATGGTAGTGTAAAATCTTTTAAAATCTGCTCTGTTTTTATCGAGGCATTCTGGACCATGTTGCCCCTGCCCCTCTGTTCTCTTGAGTGATGAACAGACTGTAATCTTTAGCAACAAAACTGGCTAACTAGCACATTCATAAAGATGAAGCTGGATCACAAATTATTTGCGTGAACAGACGCCATTGAATTTGGTTTCCAATGACCCCTTTAAAATTGTAAAGACACCTGGTCGTCCAATGGTTAATAGAGACCTAGAGAGGCCTTGCTTCAAGCACATTCACATTTATTTGAGGTCAAAAAGCATCTTTTTGTCAAGTGACAATGTTTATTTCAATTTTGGGAGAAATACTTTCATATGTAGCTAACAGTTTACAACATAATTGTTGATTTTAATCAAGCACATACCTATAAATAGTAAAACCAGAGAAATTAATGATTTTACAGTGGTCTCTTAAAAAAGTTGCATTTTTATGTTCCACCCCAGGTATTAAACGGAACAAAAAAGTATTTTCAAAACAGGATATCATGTGCTTCACAGACAACGAGACCCTGCAGGGTGAATCAGTGCAAACACTCTTATCAATGGTGGGAAACAACCTGCATATCCAACACCAAAGTGTTCTTTGACGAGATGAATGACTGCAGTCCCAAATGACCTGGTTATGGCCATTGAAGTGAGAAAACACCACGCTCTTCATCAAAGCATCCACATGTCCTTTGACTAGATAGTTTTTGTTTAGTTTTTTTCCTGAGGATGGCTTAGTTGTGCAATGCTCGGACAGCTTTCAAAACCTTTAAAACACATTCACTTGCAAGCAAAGTCAATCAAACAGGTAAAAATAGTAATTCAACATGGTTTCATTTAACATGGCAAAATCGGGATGATGCAGACACACCAGATGAAAAGAAAAAGTTTTATAGTTCATTTGAAAAAAAAAAAAAAAAGGTCATTATTTACTCAACTGTCATGTTGTTCCAAACCTGACTTTGTTTCCACAATAAAAAAAGTAATTTTGATCCACATTTGCGAGGAGACAGAAATAATATAGCAAATCCAGAGCACATAAATACCATGTAAAATCATAATTATAAATGACAAGCATGCAGTGATGAGGTGCGCCTGAGCACAATCAGTGCATGCCAATGTTCATTGGCCTTTAGTAAAGAGCTCAAAGGCAGTCTGGTCTCTCTGGCGAGTTCCCATATGTAACGTCGAAGTGATTAGACAAAGGGTAACACACTTGATAACATTACATTTTGTAGGAATCAACTGCAAATAAGATTTGACAACTTAACAAATCCTAAATTACATAAATTTCACTTTATATTTACATGGATCATGTGAACTAGTTTTATGATTAATTAATTAAAACTAGCAGAATAATGCTTTTTCTGCTCTAAGTTACACATATATGTATTATATGTATATAACATATATGTATTTTTATTTTTAGTACTTATTTTCATTTTTTTGTTATTTTTATTTACATATTTATTTCTTTGTGAGAGCATGTTCTTTCTTTGTCTTTTACTAATACTAATTGTAAATAAATAAAAAAAATAAAATTAACCAATTTTTTTTTTTTTTTTTTTTTTTTTTTTTTTTGCTGTTATGGAGTTTGGGACAATAAATCATCATGCACCTAACAAAAGCATAAGCTTAAACAGATGCATGATATCTATGTTTGTTTTCCTCAGAAGAAAAAAATCATACAGGTTTGGATTACATACATTTCTGACTCATCCATTTGAATTATAATCATTTATTTAAGTGTATTAGAATCCTAAAACAGAGCATTAAATATGTCAGCAAAATGCCTTTTTTTTTATAACAACACCTAAACACCTCACTCATTTATGTCACACAACAATGCGCTATTCCATACAGCTTGAACATACAGAGTGGAATTGCTACTTGTGGAATGAAAAAATACACAATCCACTCCATGTGCCTTTAACCAGGCAAAAACAGCTCAAAAGTTTCCACCAATCAGTTTTTGTGCAGATTCACATGTCCAACTGATTTGGCATAATTTCAGTCTCATTCTCCCTGCTCTTCTCTACTGTTTTTTCCTCTGCTCCAACTTTGGACTTGTTTGCATCACACATTAGATAGATGGTATTCTCCGGGCCAATTTTGGCATCAGTGGTATGGCAGATTTTGGATCTCCCACAGAGGCGGCCCAACTGGTTGACTTCTTGTTTAAAGGTCTTGCTGAAGACATAGTAGATGAAAGGGTTGTATACGGTGGATGACTTGGCGAACAGACAGGGTAACATGCTGACCTCAGGAGAGATCGAGTCACCGGGCCGGTAGACAGACCACAGGCTGACGATGCCGTAAGGTGCCCAACAGCCTACAAACCCAATACTGATCAACACAGCGATCTGTAAAAGAGAAGAATAACACTTTCAGATTCAGATGTTTGGTGCACATTCTATGGAAGCCTGTTCAAATAAAAAAAATAAAAAGGTTATTGCAACTTTTTCTAATATTTCTAATAATTTTGAGATATGAACTTATAAAGTCCAGTTTTGAGTGGAAAAATAAAGAATATGTTCTCAGAATTGCGAGTTTAAATCATACAATTCCAACTTTATAACTAACAATTCTGACTTTATATCTCACAATTCTGACTTTATAACTTATGTCTTTTTAACTTGCAATTCTGACTTTATAATTCTGACCAATTGCGAGTTTATGTCTCATTTTCTGAGAAAAAAATGTCGGAATTGTGAGATAAAAAGTCATAATAAGGTTTTTTAATAATTTTATTCAGTGGTGGAAACAGGCTTCCATATTATTCTATACACTTGTAGAACTACAAAATGCACCAATGACCATTTATGCATTAAGCAGACACTTTCATCCATGCAACTTACAAAAGAGTAACAAAAGCAATTAGTAACAATAGAAATTTACTTTGCCAAGTAAAAATACAGTGGAAACATTTTTTTTTTTTTTATAAACAACTTGATAATAAAACTGAATGGGTGAATTTATCAGCGTTTTAGATTTATTTGATGGCACCCATTCACTACAGAGAATCCACTGGTGAGCAAGTGATGTACATTTCTCCAAACCTTTTCTGATGACAAAACAAACTAATTTTCATCTTGGATTTGTTATGGAATTCCAATTCATACGAAAAGGTGACATATCTTTTAGCATTATTAAACTAGAAAAGCTGGGATTTCTAAAAAAAAATCAAAGTTTAAGATGTAAAGATTAGTAACTGAAAGACTGCTGTCTTGAAACTCTTCAATCATTATTATTTTCTTCTGTGGAATACAAATATGATATCTTACAAGTCAGGCATGTCTTCTTTCTTATATCAACAGCACACAGGGGATTCCAGCTCCATTTAACACACTATAAAGTCCAGGCAATGGGTTCAATATTCCATTTCTTTTCAAGCCAGACAAAAGCTTCATCATATAATATTAGTTTTTTATCAAAACAGTTATGTGGCTCAGCAAATCATGTGACTAAATAATTTGCTCAGGTGATTGGCCATTTCATCCCAAAACTTCCACAAGTTCCATTTTTGCTTTCTTTGCACCAGCTTTCCCACCCCTAAACTTACCCGTTACTGGGGTATTAGAAAAATCTTTTAGGGTGAGGTTGTGCAAATTCGTACGAATCATTGAAACTTTGTTGGATTCCCTGTAAGTGACGATTCTGATTCTCCTGAACATGTGGAATAGAAATGCTTCTTTCTTTCTTTTTTATTTCAAAGTTGTGATGTTTTGCATAACTGAAATTATTTAAACATAGCTTTTTGTGATGCATGCAGTATGCCCAGGAACACATCTTTTTTGTTCCAAAAAAGAACCCAACTCGATTGGCAAGATGGTGACAGAATTTAGATTTTTTTTTTTTTTACTGAGCTATCCCTTTAAGGATTTTTTTAGGTTGCTAAAAAAGTTAGGGATTGTTGTCTGTCTCTGATATATACTGTATGTATATATATATATATATATATATATTTTTTTTTTTTTAATATATGTAAATATGTTTTATTTATACGTAAATATGTTGTACCTGTCTTGTATGACTTATTAAGGATAAAAGCATCAGCTACTGTAGAAAGCTGATGCTCTTGGGTTTTATATCACATTCAGGTGAGCATGAATAGATCTTATTACATAATAGCTTTGAAACTATAGACTCACCAACATGAGCCGGCGCTGCATCTTTATCATGCTGGGGATGTGGTTCTTGTCATCCATTGACTTGTAGGTGATGTATAGTTTCAGAGCGATAGCAGAGTAGCACGAGATGATGATGATGGCTGGGAGGATGAGATTCATGAGGAAAATGGTGATAGTAAAAGACTGGCTCTGTTCCTTTATGTCCCTCCAAGCTAAAGTACAGGACAGGCCAAAGGGCTCCGGACCATATTTTCCCCAGCCAATCAATGGAAAAATAGCCCAGAGCAGCGCATATAGCCATGTAGTTGCCACGAGGATCTTTGCGTTCCTTTTGCTGATTTTCTCTTCTATGGAAATAAACAAGACAGTTGAAACTTAAAATGAAGATCTGAATGCAAAAGCAGTTTTTATATGAGGCTCTTTTATTTATTTTTAGTAGCATTTTATTTTCTTTATAAGAATAATTTAAATAATCTAGTTTTATATGACCAGTTTTAGCTGCCTTTTGTATCAGGATTGCCTGCTGTTTGTGGTTGTCAAAATGTGCAATTTTTTTTTTTTAAGTTCTGTATTTTTGTGCTTGTTTTCCAATAAGAGCAAATTTATGAATCCATATGGGTTGGCTGTGGCTACAGTGATAAACAATGTAAATTATTTACTTCTTATTTCTAATTTTAGTATATTTTCATAAAAGTATATTTTACAAAAGTATTTTTTTGTGACGCTTACATTTTGGATTTGTTTTCCCTTTGTTTTAAACGAAATAAAATACAAATAATTAATACATTTTTCTGTCATTTTATTTATTTTTTTGATAGCTGTAGTTGGCCTTTTCCAGACTATAGGTGCACAAATAAACTAAACTGACATCTGGTACTAAACACAAACATGAATAATAGATTGTTTCATTTTATAAAAACATGAGTGGAGCTTGCTCATGCAAAAATAGCCAATGTGATGCTGAAGTGCTCCAGCTGGTTGTGCATTGCTATATGATTTCTGGAGTGTTCTGGGTGGTTGTTAGGGCATTCCAAGTGGTTGCTGTATTAACATGCTTACTTTATGGGATGTTCTGGTTTTAGTATCTCTTTTAGCTCTTTATCAGTTTGTCTGGCAATAAGAACAAACATGAAATCCTTTTGTGTCTCTCCACAGCAGTTATTACTGTCAAATTTCATTTCAATAATTCAGTGTTTGTCTCCCGGCATGAGACAGCCAAAAAACTCTATTAAGTTAGCTTTACCCAACTGTCATGTTGAGTTTCTGTGTAAATGACAACTATCTGCTGTTACAGAGCTCCCTAGCAGCTCTCTGCGAGAACATGCCCTCTTACACAGCTGAAACCAGATCACTCCCTCGGTCAAACTGAAGCCTTGCTTTGTTATGTTTTAATGGAATAAATTTTAATTGGATTTTTTATTGTTGTTATTATAAATAACATTATCACACACACTGTTGATTAAGCTTAACTTGTACTTAAAATTTTCATTCACAGGATTTTCCTAATCGTATAAAAATAAAATATAAGCAGATAACGTGCATTAGACAAACCTCTGTACTTGTGAAACGTACATCATTGTCATTCTTAACAGAAATTGAACACGGTAAGAAAGGATAATTAAACTTTTAATAACCCTGAGATTGTGCCATTCATTAGAAATCCATGTAGCAATCAGAATAGACAAAGGTCCAAGGATAGAGCCCAGAGGAACTCACTGGGTGACTGGAGCGTTAAAGATACAATGAAACGAACAATAGCCATAATTGTCAGGGTCATCATGCTAGCTGCTCCAAAGAAAAATCCCATCAGGCCATAGTACACACAGGTGACATCTCCTCCTATCCAGTGGTGGTTCCATGCTGAGGCTACAGCCAGTGGGTACATGGTGACGGCTGCTCCCAGATCTGTCACAGCAAGATTCACACTCAGAAGCTCAGGGGGTTTCATGTGGTTTGACCGCTTGTATGCCATCACAAGAACCATAAAATTCCCCACAATGGAAAGAATTGCTGCATGTAAAGAACAAAGAGAAGACAACACAGAGAAACAATTAGGTGCATACTCCTGTCATTACTATAGTCTTCGGTACATGATCATTCAGAAATCATTCTAAGAATCACTTATTATTAATGCTGAAAACTGTTGTGTTGCTTAATGTTTTTGTAAACTGATTTTAGATTTAAGACCTGCATTTTATGTGACAGTTAAAACTTGTCAACCTTAGCTTTATTAAAAAGTTAAAATGTTTATATTAATTCATATTGTACATTACATTTACCTTATGCTTGTGTCCTTACTTTGTGTCTCTGCCTCACTTTTACCTCAAGTAACCTCTGTGTCATCTTGCCTCCTCTATTACATTCTAGTTTTGATTGGTGTAGTTATCACCAATTTACATTAGTCCATTCCTAACCAAACAGGAGATCTACACTGCATTTGTAAGCACAGAATAGCTGTGGGAATTACATTTACTGTATGTGTTTTGTAGACACTTTACATGAAGGCAATTATTTAGTATTTAAGACATATGCATTTTAATCACTTCATCTATTCAGGAATTGAACCCATGACCTTGGAGAAGCATTACTCTATAGCTTAATTGAAGCTATTAAGACACATTTTACACCTTTTACACAACACTCAATGAAGTTGGGGTAAATTTCACATAGCCTGTAATGGAACCAAACTGGTCTCATAAAAATATGTACAGTACCTCTGTGTACTTCTTGTGCAACACCATTTTTACGTACCTTACTGCATGTTTTCACCGCAGCTTAGCACAGGTTCAACTTTTACACAAATTTGGACTGTTTTGTCAAACTATAGTTACACAGGATTCAAACTGTAGCCCTGCTTTCTATGAAAACCCATAGTTATAAAGTTGGATTTGTGTGATGCTAACGATAAAAAGCATCAGTTTTCAAATGTCCCAGCATATCAATATTTTTTCAAAGCGATAGCATCAGTGGCGGTTTCTTTAAGACTGCAAGGGAAGCTCAGCTTCCCCTACAATGTCACAAAATTAATGGTCAACGCTCAGCGTCTCTGGGGTTGAATGAGGAGCAAATGAGGAGTGGGCTGGCCTGGACTCCGAGCTTCTGCGTGATGATTGGAGGGTCTGTCGAAAGATTGATCTCCTTTTGACTGACAGCGATTTTGCACTATAAGGAATCTCTGAAGCTATTCGCGCTCAGTCCCATCGCGGATTTCTCAAGTTCAGTCAAAATAAAAACTGCTGCAACCTATTTCTTATATTTACTTATACTTAAATATACACAATTTATGATGTAGGCCGAAAATGAGCTTCCCCTATTTGACAGACCAGTAGCCGCCACTGGATAGCATAATATTTTTCTCAAACTTCTGTATATTTGTGTGAAAAGGAATAAAAGGTGTCAGAGTTTTACTGCTTCTAGTGTTCATTTCTTTTGGAAACTGCTGTGATATGTACTTGTTGGTACATATTTGTGTCTCGCCATGAGACCAGGTAGCATGGAACTGTAATCTTATAGAATAAGATTAGTTATAATAACTGTAATCTTGTAATCTTTATAGAATCTCTTTGCATTGTGTCCTGACTTATTTTTATTACTGTAAAGTGAAATCCAGTTATTTCTTTCATTACTGACTACATTTTTTTTTATTTTTATGCTTCCTTGAATATAATAAATAAATACATTTCTATTACTGCATCATACAGTACAGAATCGAACTTAAAATGTAAAACACACATCAAATACATTTTTTAAT
Source organism: Enteromius afrohamiltoni (assembly GCA_034779775.1). Taxonomy (NCBI): domain Eukaryota; kingdom Metazoa; phylum Chordata; class Actinopteri; order Cypriniformes; family Cyprinidae; genus Enteromius; species Enteromius afrohamiltoni. The sequence continues at coordinate 20,094,316 of JAUYWG010000057.1, forward strand.
AAACTCCAAACAAGTTTGGTTTCAGTTTCATCCCATATACTGTAAGAGCTTACATTGCTGAATGTTACTAATTACATTGTCAGATTTGATCTGTGCTGGTGCAATCCTTTATCCTCCTCCTTTGCTGAACATGTGGATCACATTTAATCTGTAGTCATATGCTTGAAAGCATTACATCTAGGATCTCCCTGCAGCAGAAAATAGAGGCATTTGTCTCTAAATGCAACAGTACATCTGCTCCACTAAAATTAACAACATCTAACTGTGCAAGGAACATCTATAGGACAGCCTATAGGGAACAGAGAATGAAACAGCATTCAGCAGAGCCTTAAGTGTAAAGTGTGTATAAGTAATTTCCCATAATCTTCACCCATTATCCTCAGCTTCTAAATTGATTTAGTGCTCCCTCTGTCAGCTCTGTTGAGGGTTTATCAAACACTTGCAGATTGGAATGGATTGTAAAGAGGAGATCTCCAATTGCAAAGACCATTTCTCAAAGCAACCAAATGATGTCACATCAGTGTCAAAGCACTTTGATGAGGGATTTCTGTATATATGCCCTGTCTCACTGTGAAATTGGCAACACATTTTCTAATTAAAAAATGGACTCTGAGGTATAGAATAAAAAAAATGAAACAACCTTGAGTGGTATATACAATTTGCTCTGGCGACCTGGACGTCTTAGAGGTCACTCTTTATCTTTGAGAAGAGAAATTCAACAATGCTTGTGCAAAGATAATAGAGACTCAGTAACAGCCTCATCATTCTTGAAGTAATAACATGGATGATTACTTTTCTCTTGCTTCTGAAAAAAACGCATAGTGCTGTATCTCAAATTCCACGTCACAAATCTTGAATTCTCTATATAAATACTAATTGAGTGACAAAGAATGGGAGAAAATGAAAGCATGCCTACATGTAACAGTTCGGGAGCAGGGGCATGTTGTCACATACTGTAAATAAACACTAAGTGCAAACAGTCTGTCTTACTGGCTAAGGTTATTTACACTAACTCTGCCATCCAGCGTGTTATTGGGCTAGTCAAAAATTATCAAATAATTATTAAAATATTTTTTCAACAATTTCAAATCACGCTAGAAAATAATTTTAAGGAATTAATCAAAAAGTTGAAAATAAAGTATTTGTTAGGTTTGGGTCAGTGTAGGGAGGGCTTTATCATCTCAATGAGTCATCCTTGTTTACACTCAGATTCATGCTATACATTATGCTGTTATATAAAGTATTACAATACTGAGGTGCACATAATTACCGCTATTTGCAATAAGTTGTAGCACTTAGTGGCCTAGCATCCATTGCTATTTGCACTTAGTGTAAATAGCATCTAATTGCTAGACTCTAAGGCTATTTACACAGTGCAAATAACCGCTGCCAAAAAAGAGAGTTAATTGAAAACACAATATAGCGGGGCATATTGTCACAATGAAAATTGACATTAAAATATAAACAGAAAGACTGTTTGTCGCTCAGGCTCTCTGTATAAATATTAAAAGAACGAGCGGAATGAATAATTGAAAGGATGCTAGAGTACGAAAGATTTGATTAAGTCAAATTTAACATACAAAAATATCACGTGATTGTTGTGGACAATAAAAAATTAATCAACTGCATACTACATTTAGAAAACAGTGTTTGCTTGTTAACTTGTATATTAAATTAAAGAGTTATTCCTACCTGATTTAAACAATTTATGCTTGATGGTACCATATAAATAAAAAGTACAGTAGCCTACTGATCGTTTATCTTCTCTACGAAACACTTTTCCAAATAACATCCCCGTTTGAGTCAATTACAGTAGGCTGCGTAATACGCTTCAGTAATTATTTTGGAAACAAACAGGCTGCGCGCCAGAAACCAAGAAAGTTGGATATCCAGTAACGCAATCTTACCAATGAGCAACAGGAACGCACCAACTCCATAATCCACAGCGGGTGATAACTTAGAGGAATAAACATCCATTAGGACAAATGAGAGGGACAAAAAAGCTGTCAATTCCAAGAAAGGAACGCGCTCGACATGGATCGGTGCGATTTGGGAAAAGTTCAAGAAACACGCGCCGTGTAATTCCACTGGAACAAGAAGGTATAGATGATCCTGCTGTCAGGTGTCAGAGACCAACGTGATTAAATGAAACCCCCTACAACAGACGGAGAGAAAGAAGCGATGATGCTGCTCTAGCTCCGTAACTCCAGTAAAACAGAAGAACTCGCCATATAATGACGCACACTGAACGCCTCAATCCGGAATCACAGAACAATATATAGATAGAGATTGAGACAATGCTGTAATATGTAATGTTTTGAAGATTGCATTGTTGTCACTGAACAATAGTTATAAATTGCAATCAACCATCACAAAAGAGTTGATTAGAGAAACAGAAGACACAGAAAGAAACAAGAATAGTTGATTCTTCTTAACATTTAGGAAATCAAATCAAATTAGCAAGCTTCAGATGTCAGTTTTTTATTCTTTAAATAAAACAAACTGGGACTTAAATTAAAACCATTAAAATATAAGCTGCGAGACTCGGAGGTTCAGCAGCACGAGACAAAATGCACTAACAGCATAATGCTCTGAGGAGATTGTTGAGCACTGTTCATAATTAAAGCCATGTTTTTGCAATCTCACGTTTATTTCTTCAGCTGGCTATTGTTGAGACAAGTAGATGTACTGTGTTGAAATACTGGGTTATGCACTTGTATTGTAGAAACACAATTTCGGTGAATTTCTGTTTCGCAAAAAGTTCTTTGTGGCAAACGAAGGATGCGATTCTTCTAAAAAGAAGGATAGTTAAGAAAGAGATGGTTCGTTAAAGAACAGTTAAATGATCAACACATCAAAATGATTGGAATGGTTCTTTGTGGAACAAAGATAAAAAGATCGCTGTGATTCTTCTGTGTTGTATGCATTGATGCGTTTTAACCGTTCTGTGCGTTCACTTATGCAATTCTACGCTGCTGTGGACTGCCTCCGTAAAAGTCCTCCTTTGCATCTGATTTTTGTGGTATTTTCTTAATAATACGTCTGCATGGTTCGTTTAGGGTTGTCAATACCTTTGAATTATTCATAACTCTTATCTCTGAATTCATTAGCAGAAACAGTAGCTCGCTAATGCTGCGTTCATGCCATCTCTTAATTACAACACGTGACATTTCACTCATAGCTCTCCATATTTTCAGACTCAAAGGAAGTGCCTACGTAGGCCAAAATAAACATGACGGCGTCACTGGTCCAAGTCATACTCTCAGAAAGCTAGTTTTCAGGTTGCAATTATGAATTCTGGAGCACCTGAGGGCTTGGGCTGGAAATTTTTGCCATAAAAACACATAATTTAGACAGAATGGTAGAATGTCATCTCGAAATTACGACATGACGTGAAGACAGGATTTAGCATATTACATCCGGTGTTATGCAATATGTTTGTTTAAGCTAAGCAGCTATATGTGGACATTCTTAAAAGAAAATCGCCTAGATAATAAATATGCTCTTACATTTGGGGCATGTCATTTTAGTCAGTTTTATATGTCTTATTATAATTGCATCAAACCTGCTGTCCGTAAATTTCGCTTTTTTTGTCGCCATCTATGTTTGAAACCTGAAATTGCAGTTCCTTGCGGAATTATATTCCATGCGTGGGGTGTGCTCCGGGCTCTAACAGTCCTGTACTTAGTAATAACTTGTACTTTTTGGAGCATATATTTAAAACTGTACTTTTACATGTACTTAAGTACAAATTTAGCAAAATAATCTACCTCTTTAATTTTAAATCATAGTCTGTTACACAGTAAGCCCACATTTTTAATTGAATTTTCAAACCTTTGATGCGTTTCAGTAGCCAATAAAGATATCCGATCGTGAACGGACCAATAAAAGCAGGGATCTCTTAACCAGGAAAAGCTGATGAAGAACATTCCAACCGGAGCTACTTCTAATGTTTATGTCTATGAGTCATGCACGTATGTATTACTCCGCAGCGGTCACGGCATGACCAGGATACAATAGCTCGAATATCAGCACTTTTAAGACTACTGTATAAATTCGGGATAAGACAGATAGGCGACTTCATGATGTACATTTCGCAAATTTTGAACAAATAAAAACATATTGCTGCTTTAAGCCAACGAGCACTATGTTGCGGTGCATGAATATACACGTGCTGCGTCTCGCCCTCTCCTCTCCTCGCATCCGACTCCTAACACAATCTAAATGTCCACACGGGATTGCAGGTATTCCGCATACTGTACATTTTATCATTCTAGTGCAAATGTGAAAAAAAAAAACTGTCTGCGAAGTCTCAAATAGGGCTAACACACAAAAATGAACCGTCTCACACTGATATTGCTTGCGCGCCCAGACTGTGTGCAGATCATTATAAATGATCTGCAATTGACCACAAACACCATTAAAGGCAATATATGCGTTAACCAAAATACATATTTTTTATTTTAATGTTTCAATATGTTGTTGCAAATTACTTCCTTTTAATGTTTATAAATCCATATAAATCCAAGAACTGGTTCGCAGAAATGAATCAGACTATGCATCACTACTAACCACACCTGATCCAGCTAATCAAGGTCTTCAAGATCGCTAGAACTTGCAGGTGTTATTTGGAGCCGGTTGGAACTAAATGGTGCGAGCTGTGGCCCTCCAGGAATTGAGTTTGAGACCAATTGTCAGGTGCGGGCAGGTGTGCTGTCTGAAGGTGTCACGGAGGCAGACGAGAGATGACTGATCGAGGATTGTCCCCGTGTAGCGTGATGGAAGACTCAGACGCGGAATA
>JAUYWG010000057.1:20099541-20149125 GCA_034779775.1 Enteromius afrohamiltoni
GGTGCTAGACAGACACCTACTTCCTGTTTATATACCTGCGTGAGGTTACTTCCGGGTCCTCGTGACCTCACGTGATCTGGTGCGTGTGACAGAAGGAGGCTCAAAAACAGAGATGTTGCAAAAAGTCTTTTATTACAAAATAGTTCTTGAACAAAAAACTGCCGCTCCCAGCATGTAGATCAAAACAGAAATGAATCCTGGGGGGAAAATACGGCCAACCTCAAGGCCAGATCTAGCCTGGCTTCCTCGTGCTAGACGAGCTGGATAGTGAGCGAGCTCAGCTGCTGCGGGCCACCCTTGTCCAGAGACAGGATGCAGAAAGTTCTGAACACAGAAAAATGGTTAAATGTATGACAAAAAACAACCCAGCCATGACGAGCAGGACAGGACTAGACAGGACGACAAAAGCTTCTGGAGTGAAGAGAATAGTCTAGCTAGAGACAGTCATCAACGTTGTTCACCGATACACTTAATCATCAAACGAACAGAACAGACACAGAGAAACAGAAACGCTAATTAGCATTGAAAGAAGACAGGTGTGCTTAGGATCAGTGCGCGGAGCACTGATTGCGACAAGCGGCAACCCGGCTCATGACACCAATTAGTTAAACACTTATTAACAGCGATTCTATGGAATCCTGAATGGCAGTTCAGAGACAAAAATATACAGACATTTGTTTCTCTGATGTATAAGGTGTTCTTTTAAATAGTTAGAAATGTAAATCTATCTAGAAATCTGTTGTATGGGGAAAAAATAAGAAGCCAATTTCCACTAGTATCTGTTTGGTTTCCAAATGTGGTATGAGTAATCAGATAATGTGATAACCACTGAAAACAAGTATCTTTTGCAACAGGCCTCCTTGTGATGAAGCTTACTGGAAAATTCTGTTAGATCATGGATCTGTCACACCTCCCTCCAAGAAAGTGATTTAAAGATCTGAGGGCTTAGATGAATATTATTATCAGTAACAACAATGCAAATTGACTATGCTGTATTTATACAGTGTGGATGGGAACATGCTGTAATTACACTCAAGACAAATGGCTCAACCAATGATGTGGGGCGAGAATTTTAGAAAAATTATTCCTGCAATTCTGTTTGGTGAAGCGATATTGTCACAGAAATGACACACTTTTCCTTTAACTTTTAGGTTTGTGTCCTTCTCATTGTCAATTTCTTGAGGTGGCCTGTTCTCTTTGAACTTTCATCTAGAAGATGCAGCTCTTTTCTGTATATTGATAAAGGGCAGAGGATGTGTGAAATTCTCGCTTTTCTTTTTTGATGAGTGGAGGCTAGCAGTAGAAGAAAAGAATGGAAATGCTATGCTAAGCTATGTTCTTGCATCCGCATCCTTTGTCTTTGTCATGAAACATGTCATTGGGGTTTCATACATGGACATAACTAGTAAGTCACAGGTTTGGAACAACATTTGAGTTATTGATGTTCTTCATTTTTGTCAGGGAATGAGCAAACAGTTTTTCCTTTCTCTAAGTCAATAAAAGCAGCATTCCAGGCCAAGCCTCCAAGCTAATTAATGCTTTGACGTACCACACCATTAGACACACTTCACACTATGAGGAAACTGAGCAAAATTGTATGTCCAGACATTAACCTGTATCCAGTGTGGACTGCTAAGAGTGTTCGTTTGTGATAATAGTAAAGGTGGAAATGTAAAGCTGCTGGGACATTTGTCCTTTGTGTCCTGTTCAGCCCTCTTCACTAGCTCCCTACTTCAATAAGACACTCCTGCTGACAACTCAAAAATCCTTCAGAGTTACTCTGCAGTGGTGTTATTATTATTATTATTATTATTAAGATTACATTTTTATAATAACTTTTTTTAATGTATTTTTTATATTATATAAAAAAATAATTATTTTTTTTAATTGAACTTTCTATTTAAATATTTGAGATTGTGTAGGTCTAAAACAAAACCATTCATACATAATAGCAAAACAGCACAAACATTGAAACGATTAAAGGTGTCATGTGTTGAAAAAAAGTGAAGGAAGACTTAATGCAGCTATATTAGTTTTCAAAGAATTCTGTAAAAACAGGTTTAGCAACTGTGACCTGTGACGTAGTGAGCGTGACTTTTCTCAATGGGGATGTTTGTCTTGAAGGAGTCATGCAGCCATTAAGAGGATCTTTCTTTGGATTTGTACACGTCATCTGATGTTCAGCCCCTTTCACCGGTTATTACAGCTTTGGATGCATTACATGTGCTTAAATGGTGCTAATAAAGTAAGATTCATAACAAAAAAAAACAGTCAGTGTGAATGAAAAAATGGGTTTAATTTAACTGAAAAGCAGACATAAAATTGAGAGTTTTTTTGGGAAAAGAAATTCTCCCTAAGATTGATTAATCAATCAAACAACCATTCTATCTTCTTATACAGCTTTTATCTTTTATAAAGATTACAGTAGCTTTGATCTCACAATAATTTGCAGAAAGCGAAATGGTTAAGCAATAACATTTTAGGTGAAGGCAGCAAAAAAAGAATAGGATAAAAAGAGAAAATAATAAGATATTGTTCAAACAGGCAGCGTTTGATTGGAACAGTGAATATCTAAAGCTAAAGCGTTGTTCGTTTTGCTGGAATCAAAATATCAATCTTTGTGAAATGTTTCCATAAATGTCCTCTGTGTCCCATGTTCACGCAGTAGTGCACTACTGTGGGCTGTAGACACAGGTTTGATGCTCCTGAAAATGTCACAGCACACTTAAGTGTTTCGATATTGCAAACCACCCAGCAACCTTTTTTCTTTTTATTTAGTGTGCGTTCACTCTTCTGCTGTCTCTTGTTCCCCGCTAGTTTCCTCTGAGCTTTCTGCTCCTCTACACATTTTGTTCACAGCATCCCAGCAACAATACCTCCGGATTTGCCGAAGCTCTCTGCGGAAAGATTTGCGGAAAACATAGTAGATAAAAGGGTTGTACACTGTTGAGCCTTTTGCAAAGAGGCAGGGTAACAAACTGATAATGGGTGCCACGCTGTCTTTGCCATCAGAGTGAAACATGGTCCAGAGACTGATGAACACATAAGGGGCCCAGGAAACAACAAAGCCGGCACTGATTAGGATGCCCATCTGAAAAACACAAGAACAACTGAAAGCAGTTAAAGAAATATTACCTCCAAAAAAAGAACATTTGCTTAAAAATTTTGCATGTAAGATATACAGTCGATGACTTATTTTATGAATCTGAACAGAATAAAAATAGGTACTGTCAAAACGAAAGACCAAAAGCTGATAAAAAACATCATCCACAAGTAATCCAAACCACTCCAGTGCAATTAATGTCTTGTGAAGTGAAAAGCTGACTTTTAAAATGTGAGTCCTCTATTCACAGCGTTGCTGTTGTCTGGATGACAAGTGGATAATTATATTTTTTTTCAGAAGTTTGGATTCACATTCTGAAGACACCCATTCCACTGGTAAACAAGTGATATAATGCTCCCTCTCTCAAAATTTAGCATGAGTACACACGCAAATGTTCACTTTTGGATGAACTGTTCCTTTAAAAGTGATTCATGTTGGACATGCTATGCTGTTGTAGTCTCGGGGGAAAGAGCACTAATACATTAATTTAGAGTGATGGCTCTACATGTACCATTTAGTAATTAAGGCTTATAAACAACATGGGCTGCGCTTAAATATCAGAGCTGGCAGCAAACAAAATAGGCACACAGGTTCAGGGAAAAGATAGCAGGAAAAAGAATACCAATTACAATTTTGCTATTAGCTCCAGGGAGAAAGCCCTGATGATACACTATTAAGCTTTAGATTCAGGTGCCTGAAAAAAGACAAGGCTATTTCTTGGAAATCTTTTACATCCATTAGAGACCTTTAAGGACTGGATGGAGCTTGACCTTTACCCGCTTTACTCACTTCTACATTCTTGGTACTAAACAGCAAAACAAGTAATTTTATATTTTACCATTCTAGATTTGAAATCAACTGAGCAAAACAAAGGGGTGTGACTCATCATTTGTCACTGTAGCAGGAAAAACTGTTAAAAGGTTATAATGGAAGTCAGTGGGTACCAAGCATTCCAAAGCTCTGAGAGTAAAACAAAACATACATACAATCTCTCACTGTCCTGAGCTGATTCACAACATCCGACGCGTGATGCATCAACGCGCCAGATGTTGTGAATGAACGGAGGACAGTCTTAGATTGTGGTGTATATAAGAGGTAAACAATTACTGTTCAGTATTTTGCACAGACCGATCATTTCATGTCTTAATACATCAGTGTATCTCCACGAGCCACTGGGTATAATTTGGTTTCGTCTGTGTATGTTTTTTGATGCCCATTGACTGACAGACTGCAACGGATTGAGTTAAAAATCTTAGTTTCTACTGAAGAAAGAAACAAAGTCACCTACATCTTGGGTGCCCTGGGGGCAGAGGCGAACCAAGGTGAAGTAGGGGGCCCAGGCAAAATGAATAGATGAGGCCCTTCTAAAAGATTATTTCGTTAATATATCTTTGTTGCCTAAATATACATTTATACAACGTAAAAAACTAGTCAAAACACAAAATGTAACATAAATAGTTTATTTTGTTTAACAAAGTGCATATTCTTTGATAAAATGTTAATCTAAAATCTTAAAGATACAGAACAATCTTTTTATTTACAGTAATGGATTGTCACCTTAAATGATGTCACTATGTTGCAGTTTCAAGGTGGATTGTACTAAAAACATACAGTAAACACATTTAGTCAAAGAAACTTCAAAGAGCACAAATGTATCAGTAAACTCAACTTCATTAGGACTACATCTTTCACGCTGAACTTACCATTTTCACTGTCAGGAGGCTGGACTGGGGTATCTTCTGTCTGAGGCAGTGGTGATAATGACTTAAGCAATGCTCCTATTTATAGAAGTATATGGTAATCATCTTAATTTATTATTTATTATAAGTATATCAACTAGCTATGTTAACTTATTTTCTAGAGTTGTAAAGTAAATGTATTGATATAGCAGCACTATATCTAACATGCTGAGCTTACCATTTTCACTGTCAGATGGATGGACTGAAGTATCTCCCTGAGGTGGTGGTGGTGGTGACAGGAACTTATGCAATGCTCCTGTATGCAGAAATATATGATTAGCATTTAAATTTAATTGTTTTAATTTAATTTACAGTTTATTAACTATTAGCTCATTGTTAGTTGACAACTAATTATGTTAACTCAACTAATTAATGGAGACGAGCTAAATAAAAATGTTAACTAAGCAAATGCAGTGATATTTATTTAAATTGTTTTGTGAGCTCTCCACTGGCAGCAAAACAGAGTACCAAAACCTTCCAAGTGGTGTTGTTTACCTCATTAACATTATTACCTATTGCAGCCTATTAATACCTACAACAACAAAAACGCTGGTTTGTCATATAATTATCATTAAAGTCATCAATGATCATTATCTCCATCACTGGACTTACCGCTGTCATGTTTCCTCTTTTCCTCCTCTTCTTGTTTTTTTTCCGCTTTTGGCTGCCAGATGGATAAGTCCTTTTCATTTTTAAAAAAAGCCTAGTAATAAGTGCTGCTGTGCCAGTTTGAAAACCGCGGCTGACGCATCACGAAGAAAAAGCAATCACATCCAGCTTAACGCGAGAGGGAGCCTTCTAGTGGGGATGCGGATATATTGCACCATGTTGCGTGTATGTTTTTAATAATGACATTTCAGATTGTTCAAATGGTCGGCTGTCGGGCCCCCTCAAAATGTGGGGCCCCAGGCAATTGCCTGTCTTGCATGCCCTATTGCTACGCCTCTGGGGGTAAGCAGTTAAAGATCAAAATTTAGTTTTTGGGTGAACTATCCCTTTAAGCTTCCTGTAGATGTGTGAACGCTCCAGGTTTTGCACATTCTGTGTCCCTGCATGTTTAACACTTAAAGGACAAGTTTGCTCATTTTCATTCAGCTTTGAAATGTCTTTCTCCATTTTACCTACACCCAGATGTCCCAGGTTATCTTCCAGCAAAAGTCCATCATATTATGCTAAACACTTTTGACTGCCTTGACGTTTCACATTATCAGGTGGACTTGATGACAAATAACCTGAGAGGATATGGGTACAGGTAACATGGAGAAAACAAATGGTAATTTACATAAACTACAATACATAACAATATAAAAAGAAAGGCCTCCTGTAGTAAACCCATTCATTCTTGTAAGATAAATATATGTATTAAAAATGTAATAAACACTTTTTTCGCACTTTCGTAAGTCATCCACATGGACGATGAAAGATATACTGGATTGCATGATTAGTGTCAGGCGCCGAGAGAGAACAAAACAAAACACTAGTCTTGAATTAAAAGTCCAAACCGATAATTTCTAAAGGAAAATGTTGGAGGATTTCTATATTAGCAAGGAGGAGACTGGTTCCCTGTCGACACTTCATTCGTACTGCGTCTGCTAAGACGCTATGGGGAAAAACTCCTTTTTTCCCCCTAACTGAATCCTATTTAACATGCAGTGAAACTGCACAGCAGTTTTTTTCAAAATTTTTCAAAACCAATCGGCTGGCTGCCGTGCTGCGGCAACCAATGACTGGCTTCTGCCGAAGCTCGTCTGAGGGGGGCGGGGCAGTCTAAATATAGCGGCTGAACCGCCACAGGACTTCAGATTTCTTCTCCTTCAACGTCATGCATCTTTGCTGTCCCTGACCAAAGCCGTACGCCATTGAATTACGCCACTGCAGCTGAACGATTCCCCTGCCGCCATCCAGCGTCTAAAAGAGCAAAATTTCTACTAAAAGCTTGAAGACGACCTTGCAGCTGGATAGTTCCCCTGCCGACATTCGGCGAAAAATAAAGTCTTTTAACGGGTAAGATCTAAAACTCTTCTTACTGTGAGTGAACTCATACATTACTGTCTGGGCTCCCCACGCAGAATGTAGTGCTCTCAAAAGACCAAACTCCACTTGCTATGTCTTCTCTGTATTAACTGTTATACCCCACTCGCCTGTTTCCAAGTCTCGCACAGAGTTTGGAGACCGAGACGGCAGAGCTATGGGTGTGTCTTTTGTTCTGCCAGGAGTAAATAAGCCCCTTTTGAGCAGCTTATCCTACTCGGCGGTCAGAGCAAAATGAATATTTAAGCAGTCGGTTGAGGGCTCGGTTTTATTCACCTCGGTGGGGCAAAGTCTCGCCACGGGTTGACCACCCCACAAAGTAATATATTTCTATCCTCTACCTCCCAAAGTTCCGGGTATAGTACAAACTATAGCTGCAATAAATGGGTCCGTAAAAAAGCACCCATGCAGTGCACTGTTTTAGCTCTCTGAGGAAAAAAGGCGCGAACGGACAGGCTGCTTTAAAATCTAGTTGAGCTCGCTCGTTGATTCTCTCTCGCTCTCAAGTTGAAAAACTGTGTTTTCTCGGTTGAGATCATGTGAGGATTAGTGCATAGAGTTCATTGTTTGTGCGGGCATCATTTGGGCGGTTTTCAGTACAGAGATGTCAGTCAGCCCCTGCTTGAGTTATCATGGCTGAGTGATATTCATGCGGCGGGACTTGCTGAGACCGCTATAAGAGCAGCTTGATCTGATACGTTTGCGGCCCCTCCCCCCATCTTCTCTGTCTGCGTCAGTGCTTTGATCTGCCTGTGCAATTCAGACTGTTCAAATGCAAGGACAGTGCAAATTATATAATAAGTAGTAGAAATATATAAATAGTTGTATAAGGAATGCGCAAGAGAATATGCAAATGTTGTACATGGTATAAATTAAAATAGCAGCAATATATTTATGAATAGCTTATTTATGGTGAATTTACAGAGTCTTGAGAGTTAATACACAGGGTAAGAGTTTAGGAGCCTGATGGCCTGGGTGAAGAAGCTCCTCCTAAGTCTCTCAGTTTTTGCCATCAATCTATGGAAGCGCTTGCCAGATGGAAGCAGAGTGAATAGGCCAGTTATCCCATCAGGTCCGGCTGCTTCTCTGACGTTCACTCTCTTTAACGCTCTCCGAACCTCCTCCTCCAACACGGTGATTACAGGATCATCGCTGCCCTACCTGCTGCTTCCTGATGTGCTGGACGGCACAGACGCGCCGCTGCCGCCATTTTACTCGAAGCGGCCGTAGAAGGTGTTTAACTCATCGGCCTACAGCGGATCAACTCATCTGCTCTCACCTCCGTGGAAGATTCGTTTCCTTGGTCAGAGATGGTCTTTAGTCTGTGCCACATCCGTCAAGGGTCTTTGAGTTGAAAATGAGACTCAATTCTCTCTTTGTAGCAGTGTTTTTTTTTCCCATTCCTGAAGAGGCAGGGACCCTGGCCCTAGATAGCATTGGACCTGCCGCCTACAGTGCCGTCCTCTAAATGCAAAAGATGGCGGGAAAAGTCTAGCCACGGCCAGAACACCCCACAAGCTGCTCCATTTCTATCCTCTACCTCGTAATGCTTCGGGGATGACACACAATATAATAGCTGCAAACACTGGGTCTGTAAAAGCACCCATGCAGCGTGCGCACACACAAACTCACAAAAGAGCAGTTCCTCTCAAAAGCATACACACGAGTCCCTAAACAGTGACAAAGCGCTCAATATAATGAACCCTTCGCTTCAGCAGAATGCCTGGCAAGCCATTCCCGGGGTTTCATATTGGGTTATGAGGATAATAAAAAGATGGTTACACCCTTCAGTTTGCAGGATGACCGTTTTATTACATGGTCCAGTCCTTTGGTCTCTCCTTGGCCCCACAAGCTTTTACAAAGTTTATGGACGTAGCGCTTTCCACTCTGAGACAGATGGGAACCTGTGTTCTGAATTATCTAGACGACTGGCTCGTTCTAGGAAGTAACCTATTCGTTTTCCTTTGCTGAAGTAAGGAAACATTGTTTCCTTTGCTCCTATATTTCCCAGAGACACAACGCATACATCTCACATCATCCACTTATAGGCTAAACTAAATCAGTGATACCTGGCTTTCTTCCATATAACGCACATTTCATTCATAATATTATAAACACAGACCTATAATTTGCACGTTTCAATTTTTTTTTCTAAATTGTGTGAAATGGCTAAAAAAATAGGTCATATAAAACAATTATGATGTGGAGGTGAATTGGTTTAGTCTTGACTTCTGGTCGTGAGTGACAGTGTTGGGGGAATGGGAAATCAGTTGATTGTCTTCGATTTCCATAAAAATACCATTAAGAACCATTAACTTTTTCCAGTAAAACCATTATAAAATTCCTAATTGAAGTGTGTTTTAAGCACTTTTCCAATAGGATTTACCATCTCACACACCAATAGAATCCAACACATACCCGTAGACACCATTATACTTTCCATTAAAACCAATAGAATCCCATTATAACCATTAAATCCATTACATTTTCTATTGTGTTTTGGGCAAGGTTGTATTGTTTTTTTGTTTAGTTTTTTTCAACAGGGTACAAAACAATTGGGTCTTAACTCAACCAATACAAGCAAACACAATATACAAAAAATAAACAATTTTTGCTGTTAAATTATTCTGTTGAGGGATTTGTGCAATTGATAAATATAAGGTAGATAAACACTTTATCATTACAATAAAATTTACATACAAATGTTTGTACAAAATTTAGATTTTTTTTATTATTATTGGGTGAAGGAGGGATGCTTGGTCAGATTGGAGCTTGCCTATTTCCAGAAATGTGCAATGTTGGAAAACCCTTACCAGGGTGACTTTCCTCTCAACTGCCCCAGAGTTGGGCAGGCTATCATTGATCTGGATAGACTGATAGGCCTTGTGGAGCTTCCAGGCGATTCCAGTGTAGGAGAACAGGATGACCACACATGGGATCAGGGTGCACAGGATGGCCAAAGCCATAATGAACGAGGAGCCATTTAAGGAGTGCTGGTACCCGGCCCAATCCACAGAGCAGGCCAAACCGTAGGGTTCCGGTCCATATCCTCCCCATCCCAGAAGAGGAAACACTGCCCAGAGCAGTGAATACAGCCAGATCACACAGATCAATATACTAATAGTTTTTCTTTGAAACTTGCTCCCTGGAACAGATAAACAAGAAAAAGTTTGATGCTGTTTGTCATAATTAAACACTCATTATTTTAGTTTTTAGCAAACATGTAGAGGTCTAGCCATGCTTATTCTTAACTTATTGCTTATCCATCCTACTGCCAATAACCTATTTTTCTTCATGTAGAGTTTCTTTGTAAATGGTACAGAGCCCAGCAGTGTCACCAGCAGGAGAAAAAAAATAAATCTGTGGTGACGGACTTGCAATTCGTTCCCTCAGTTTATAAACCGTACCCACAAATTGGTAAACTGTTCCTTCGGTTTAACAAATCGTGCCCAATGAATTAATAAATCGTACCCACGAATTTCCAATCGCGTGCTCAAATTTTGTAAACCGAACGTTTGGTTTTTGAATCCGTACCCACAGATTCATAATCTGTGTACACACTTTTGCAATCTGTTCCCACGGGACCGTAAACTCTACTCATGGATTTGTGGCCCCGTCCCCAGTATTTACACAATAAAACAATATACAATTAGATCCATTAACATGTACCTGGGAGTTTGCTATTGTTCTAAAATGAATCCAATGAGTACAGTTTACAATCCCGTGGAAACAGATTGCGAAAGCGTGCACATTATTTGCTTTATATTGTTTTTTTACCTTCTCCTCTTGAAACACTGAGTCGTGTCATCTGAAGAGTCTCAGTTTTTCTTAGAAAATCCTCCAATTTAAAAAAATAATCAATACAATGAATCCAGGTGACTGGTTGAATCTGCCGGCAAATTCTGGGGGCGGGGCCACAGATCCATGAGTACGGTTTACAGTGCCGTGGGAACAGATTGCGAAAGCGTGCGCACGGATTATGAATCTGTGGGTACGGTAGAAGAAGCCTTTTCTGGAAAATTTACACAGTTTGTTGTCAATTTAAGTACTAGAATGACTTTATTATAAATGCATATAAATCTTAATTTAGTCAGCAACGGATGGATATAACCAAATCCCCACCTTGCATTTTTTGGGTTTTTCGATAATCTGTTTAATCACAATACAGAAGAAAAGATTGTTTGTAGTTGTAATTAGCTCTAAATCTTTTACTATTTTTATTTCATTCACAACAATAGAAAGCTTTAAATGCATAGCACATAATGGCACCATTTAAATTCAGTGATTCGTGGCATTTGTGGTCGCAAAGTTATTATTAATTGTGTCTTCCTGCCATTTGTGACGATTCTGCTTTCTTGACTGAACAATAGAAGCGTTCAAACATTCACCTCTCTCTTCTGATTTGGATATTATAACTGTGATTGCATTGTATGTCATTTACTTTGATTTTCAAATGTTTTTGGGTTTACTGTATAATCAATTTACTGTATAAATATGGCACATTTTGTAGAGAAGACCTTGGCTAGCTAATCTTTTCACAGTGATGTTTTTTGAAAGTTGAGTGGTATGGATTCAAACTTTAAAATCTTACACAAAAGCTTTTTCATTAAAAAGAAACAATGTGGTTAATTAAACACACATTCACCTTTGTATCCCAAAACCCAATGTTCTTAGATGGAGCAACAATTCAATGAATTTACGCAATGAAGTTATGAATATTTTAACATTTTGAGACGCTTTTAAATGTAATTTATGCCTTAAAGAAATCAGCATGGTACCTGATTTTGGAGGGTTTCCTGTCACCAGATATCTCACTAACCCCATGACTGCCAGGGTCATGATGCTGGCCACGCTGAAGATCATACCCATTAGACCATAGTACAGACAGGAAGGGTCACCTCCAATCCAGGCATGGTTGAATGCAGAGGCGATTGAGAGTGGGTACATGCTGAGAGCCATGCCAATGTCAGTCACGGCCAGATTGACCGTGAGGAGCTCAGGAGCTTTGAGAACGCTGTGACGCCAGACAGCTGTTACAAGGACGGCTGCATTGCCCAGGATGGAAAGAATGGCTGGAGAGAGAAAAAAAATTGATAAAGAAAAAGAAATCGAATTCCTGATGATTACATTGCGCATTAAAAAAAAAAAAAAGTAACAAGATTGTGTTTCATTTAAGAGACCTATTTCTTGACCTGCGTACTGTATGATAATATAACTTATTAAAGGAACACACACACACATATATATATATATATATATATATATTCTTTTCTTTTTCTAACTTTGAATTGAACTAAATGATTTTGTTTTATATTAGTATAGCTTATTATGTTATGCTCATATACAATTATTGTTAAAATATTAATTAAAAACAAGAAAGCGAATTATTTGTAATCATTATTTTATCTCCATACGCTTGTGTTAAACAGTTTATATACGTTTAAACACAGGGATTTTCTCGTACAGCATAGTAGTGCATATTTTATCGAAAGCGTTTTGATAATGATAGCTAGCTACATATATAGCTGAAGTTTGTTTACATTCTATAAAGAGCATCATAAGGTAAGGCCTTTTATTCACTTTTTCAGGCCTGCTTGCATAATCTGTTTTTCAACCCTCATGAATGTAATCATTTAGCTCATGCACTCCATTACTTGTTGAATTATCTATAAAATGCAGTTTTACACTTGCCAAAAAGTTACAGACTGTTCGTATTGAGTGAACTGTTCTTTCTGCCTCAAAATGACTTGATTTTATTCACGGTAGTTATTTGGTTGTTATAATATATCAATATTTGGTATATCTCATTCAGTCTTTTTTACCTATTGAAATACCTTTACATGGCCAATAACACTTGCAATTTTGATTGGCACATATATGATTTTCCTATGTTTCCTTGTGATTATTAGTTAATTATGTTCCACCTGTTTCTCCCCAGCTGTCCTCCCTTTAGTCATCAGTTCTCAGTGTTTAAATGCCTGTCTTTTCGAGTTCACCGCTGTCCAGGATTATGTTTACTTAATGTCGTATTGTGCGTGCTACATTCCTTGTATCTCCAACGTTTCCAAGTCATTTGTTTGTATCCTCTCTCCTGCATCTCTATCTTGGCACTATGAGGACGTTACAAACAACAGCTATGGCTAATAAAGCTGATGCGGCAGAGACAGATTCTGCCACAGTAGATGCATGTGTTCAATTGTGGCCGTGTCATCAGGGACTTCACTGAGGTCTGGATCTGATCTTCTCCCAACCCAAGTTGTATCTCAAGGACAATGCGCCACCTGTTGCTTTCAGCTGCAACATCTTTCCAGTTCCACAAAATGGATGTTGAGAGCTTTCATATCACGCTAGTAGACATATAATCCAGCTGGGGGTGGCCAACAGATCTCTTGCCAGAGGTTAATTCGCCATACAGGATGTCCTGTGGGATATGGCCATCTTTCATTCAGCGCACATGGCCAAGCCAGCTCATCCTGGGATGTCTAAGCAGTGTGTACATGGTGGGGAGGCCTTTGTTCCAGAAAGCAAGGTTAATTTACTATCTGCTAAACCCTGAATTCTCGGTTGATCAATTCAAAACTTGTTTACTCTAGGTATACTGGTTCCAAAAACACGTCCAGGAGTAAGTTCATTTAGAATATGTTCCTGGTTAATATCCAAGACATTCTTAACAGAGCAACGAATCGACAAGTCGATTATGTTATTTTTGTCAGATAGCTCTTAGATTTCATCAAAAATATCTCAATTTGCATTCTGATGATGAACGATGGTCTTACAGGTTTGGAACGACATATGGGTGAGTAATTAATGGCAAAATATTCATTTTGGGGTGTTTGAAGATGCTGTTGAAATAATGTATACTTGTATAAAAATATATTTTGTAAACTCAAAAGATCCCGACCTTTGTTTTGACTTGTTGACTAGATCACATGGCTATTTGTGGTACAGTCTCAGTTTGGCCAATTCCTTGGTTTTTAGCCTAAACAGTATGTGCATATATATTTTTTTCAAAGCTTTTTTGTTTATCTCAGTAAGCTGAATGAACCACTGAAATACTCTAAATGTCACCAAGCAATCATGATGACTCTTCAACTGAAAAAATATGTTCCGCATCATCTGTTTGTTATGAAAATCCACTAGAGATCAATTTAGCAGACCCTGTGTTGAAGAGCAGCATGTCATGTCAATCTAGCCAGCAGCAGTAGAAAACAGGCAAGAAATTTGACATATTCTTTTGTGCGGTCAACAGTGTTCTTGGAAATATTTTTATGAAAAACAAGAGTGGGCTTTTGAGAGAAGAAATCTATACAGTAATATTACATTTTTGTGATTTAGATTCCAAGCAGCTGCAGGCCAAAGGGAGGCACTGGGGGGCAACCCCCCCCAAACAACTCGACGTTGCATCGCAAGCGGGCACATGGTGACAAAGTTACTATATATATATATATATATATATATATATATATATATATTAACAATAAAATATTCTCTACAACTCTGCTTAATATGATAGGACACCTTTGTGACTTTAAGAAGAAGTGATTCCATACATTCACAAAAAAATATTTTTAAGTAATTGCAGAAATGGCTCAAAAAGTTAGTTTACAGAAAATATCTCCATTTTTATTTCTGAGCTGAAGAGAAAGATTTTACTTTTTCATTTCAAAAGATCCTTTTAATAATTTAGCACAACCATTTATGATGACTCATATACTATATGTAAGATATGGTACTTGAGCACTTGAAAAAGACAGGTATAATGGGTTTATAGGCTGTTTGCATATTATGTAACCCAGGTTCATTGGAAATATGTGCACATTATCCAACACTTTGAAAGTGAAATGTCCGGTGAATGGCATAGACAGTTCTAAATGAGTGTGCATCTGGCATTGATTTGTTGTATCATGGACATTCTGTCTGTTTGTATCCTTAATTTTTTGAGCTAGTTATGCCAGCAATTAATAGCTTATCTTTGTTCTAATTACATTTGCAATTAAAATATGATCAACACATGGCTATGTGACAAAGTCAGCCTTAGGAGACTGTGCTTTATCTGAAATTTGTTTAAAAGCAGGCCTTTTCACATTAGCACATTTAATGTCACGTTACTGGCATTTTAATTATGTCAACATTTGTTCATGTCAAGTTCATAAATAGATTTATTAATCCAGGCAGGGATATCAACCTTAAAACAGATTCTCAGAAAAGCCTAACAGGTATTCTTTAAAGCTGTTTCATGACAGCAAATGCACTCTGACACGAATATGTAATTTCACTGCTCTTGCATTAATAGCAGAGAACTGCTATTTAGAAAAATAAGTACAGCATGTTTTTCTGCACTGTTTATTTAGACGGTCTCTATTGTGAGGTGTTAAAAATGAATTAAGCTAAAGAAGAATATTGCTTTATATTTAGTTTAATCTCACTCTAATCAGACAAAGAGCCTGAAGTGGCATTGCGTCTGTAACGGATCACGGGGGAGTCTTTAGGATCCATTTGCAACAGTTTTATTGGGGAAGTCGTACAGGCATGGGTCAAAAACACAGGCGAACAGGATACAACGGGCAAAGGCAGTATTCAGAGTCGGGGACAGGCAATAGTTCAGGGCAGGCGGCAAAATGGCGGAAAACAAAGACAGGCAGGAAATCAAACACGGGTAGACCAACAAAGATACACAGGAAATAACGCTCAGAAACGAGACTTCACAACTTAACACAGCAAAAGACCGGGTTTAAATAGTCTGAGGATGGAGAGAACGGCGCGAAAACGCAGAGGTACGTGGGTAAAAGAAGTCCGGGTAGGAACGTTAGTACTCGGGCGATGGTTCCCGCTGTTGCTGGTTGGAGAGGGCCACAGAGGAGCGATTCGTAACAGCGTCCTTGATAGGAAATCATTAAACTGGTGTTAATTTAGTGTACTGAGCTGTTACACTGTTTACGTAACTGGTTCAAAAGATAAGATTTTAAGTTCTGCACATTTACTTGCACTCTTACAACAGTATATGGGAACTAGACATAAATGGGCTATATTTGTCAGGTAACTGTCAGATATAGTGCATTCTTTGATTTGCTCATGTGAGATGTCTCTGAAAGCATTACAAGTGATTTCCTTTGTACAGCTCGGTGGAGCACAAACACATTCTCTTGAGCACATCAGGTTGGCACTTTCAGGAAAAGCTGGTCTGGCCTGTACTCCACACGCACTGGCAGTGTCTGAAAGCTGAAAAAGCTACATTCAGTAGGAGTGTTTCTTTTCTATTCTATATATATATATATATATATATATATGTGTGTGTATACATGTATGTGTGTATATATAGATATATGCATATATACTCTATTTATTCACTATACATCTAACCCTCCCAGAGGGCGTAGGAGGAACATTTTCAATGATCTTATTCATCTGACCTTCAAAGAGATGAAAAGAGCATTTCTTTAGTCCCATTGCATTTTCAACTCATGGTATGAAAAAATGTGTAGATTCCCACCTCCGAAAATTTAATGCACATTAATAAAAGAGAGAATTTATTCAGGGATCCTGTGAAAACATTTTTGGTTCCCTAGAGACATTTTCAGCAAAAGGTTGAGATCTTCATTTGTAGAATGACAGGTATTATACTTGCATTGATTTTCAAAGCAAAAGTCTAATACTTCTTCATTTTTATGCAATGCATAACCTGAGATAAATATTGAAACACATCTGTCAGAATTATGGACTTTTTTTGTGTGTGTATTTGTTTCTGTCTCCTGTTGATTGTGTCTTTTTGAATAATGTATCAATTGTCAAAGCAACAATATATAAAAAAGTGTTAATCTTTAAATTATTTATTTAAATATAGCTTGTGATTCTGTGATGTACAGCAAGAATGAGAGTTCACAATTAAAATATCTTAAACGTTTTTTTGTCATCTATAGTTTCATGATGAATTCTTAAACATCCACAGAACCTTAGAAAAAGATCTTTTGATTGTTAAAAGGTTCTTCAAATTAATAAATGGTTAGTTCTTTGGGGAACTAAGAATTTTTCTGTCCTGGCATTACTCCGAAAAAATCTGATCAATCTATACTTGAGCCATATAATGATAAGATTAAAATAATGACTAAATCACAGAATTGTAATAAGACTTTTGAACATGTTATAAAACCATTGTTTAGTCAGCCATGTCACCAGTGTCGACTGTTTTTTAAATTTAAAGCTGCTTTCACGTCAGGATGTAATTATCATAGTTCCGAGATGACAACAAGTGACATTTTATCCATAGTTTTCTATGTTGTTGGACTCAGATGTAGCGCCTACCTGAACCTGGTAGTGATCGTGTGGTACATCTGTCAAATTGTAATTACGATTTCAGGAGCATGTGAGGGCTTTGGCGTTGATAGTGTTGCTATAGAATGCCATATGCTGTCATGGCAACATGACGTGAATTCAGCATAAGTCTGCATTTAGTTTCTGGTTTCTAATGAGTTGCGGCTTGTTTAGCATCAGTTCCATTCTAAGATAAAAACATCATTGTGTAATCATTAATATCACAGGTAACATTTATTTAGTACTGTGTATTCAGGGTACCTAGCTAAAGATGAAAGATCTGGAACAAGCTGGTTTTGAACTCATGTGGTGATGTTTTCCAAGCTCCTAGCATGTTGTGATGAAATGATGGACAAGGCAATTACTGGTGTGTATCACACTGTGAAATCTGACATGTGTGCCGTTCCTGTGCATATACAAATCTCAGAATATATGTACAAAATCTCATGTAACATCAAACAAAAATGCATATGTTTTGTGGGAATGTTTCAGTTTCTCAAAGGAAATGCATTTATTAAATCTGTAAATATGGATCTTACAGATTATAGATTTTACTAATGACAATCATTCCTATTTAAAAAGAACCTGAAAGAAGGTTATGAAACTTTCTGTCACCCACACTCTTCAGAAATTCAACATGATTTCTTAGATTTAATTTAATTTAGGTTGTCATTACTGTAGAAAATGGAAAACCTTGCATGTTTTTTTCAATAACAGTATGAAAAAAAGCAGCACCTACCAACCACCAGCAAGAACGTCCCTGCACCATAATCAACAGCAGGAGACAGTTTAGAGGTGTATCGATCCATTCCAGCTTCTCCGTCTGAATTGACTGCAAATGTCATCCAGTGGTTTTCAATTTCACCTCTGCGTCCCCAGGAAAAACACTCCAGTTTGACATTCTGTAATCATAATCATTTGCACTGCGCACATAATATTCCCCACCTTTTCAGAAAGAATAATCCCTCTTCATACATGGATGATTTACAGTACACAAACTCGTTCACCCGTGTGCTGACTTGAGCTTGCACAGGAATCATTAAGAGCCATCCTGTTGATTAGGATTACAACTGTCACTGGTGTGTCAACGTGACAGCCAGTAGCGTCAAACTGTCCTTCACATTTCATCGCTTCTGGAGCTTCATTATAGCAAGAAATACCAGATAAAATGGGTTAAGTTTTATTTGTAGAATGTATCACTTTTGCAAACAAACAGGAATCTGCTACAATCTGATAGATGCTCTAGAAGACACTGTACATGATACTGTAAAAAAAATGCACTATAAAATAACAGTAAAATACAGGCAGGTGTGGTTGGCAGCGTTGTACTGTTAATTTACAGTTCTCTATCATACCTTTACAGTATGTTATCGTTATTATGGTAACTCATTTCATTTGGGAAACTAATTGGTTCTAACCATTTGAGTTAGAAATAAAAGTATGTTTATACAGTTAGTACTGTGCATGCGTTTCATTTGGGTCCACAAAATATAATACAGTATATATCTTAATACAGGTCCATCTCAAAAAATTTTAATATAGTGAAAAAATGCATTACTTTTTGTCATTTATTTTAAAAAGTGAAACTTTTATTCTAGATTCATTACATGTAAAGTAAAATATTTCAAAAGTTTTTTGTTGTAATTTTGATGATTAGAGCTTACAGCTCACGAAAGTCAAAAGTATCTCAAAATATTATAAAATATATATCAAATATTATAATATTTCCTAAGATCAATCACATAAAACGCAATGGACCACCAGCAGGTGTCACGTGACCCAAATCAGCACTGACTTCAGAACCTCACACTGGACTTCAAGCAGCTTCAATTCTGTGCTTCTCCAGTCTTCCTCCAGATTCCAGACCTTGATTTCCAAATGAAATGCAAAGTTTACTGAAAAGAGCACTCTGTCCAGTTCTTTTTCTTCGTGTTATAAAACTGCAAAAAAACTAATTTGTAAAAGTGTTGAACAGAAAGTACCCTATTGATTTGGGTTGCTAAAAAATGAACGTTGGCTGATGCTTGCCTAAAATGCCTAAAAAAACTGTGCTATCTTGTTTTAACAGAAAGCTGTTTGTGCAGTCTATTTGATGAGATATTATAGATTCAGTGCACATGTTTAATTTTCAATCATCACCATTTGCATTTTTCATAATTAAATTCCAGAATTTTTAAACCATCAGGGGGTGACTTGGTATGCTACTGCAAGAAGTTGTATCATTTTTTACAGACTAAAAATAGTCTCAGAAATAGCCACAAACGTACAGTCCCCTTGCAGTTTACTGTGTACTGTTCTTTTAAAACATTGGCCTGTTACTTTATTTGTAAAGTCAAGTCACCGTTATTTGTAGAGTGAGGATATAGCAAAAATTATCCACTATCCACCAGCATTACCAAGCTTGGAAGAGCTAGAATTAATTTTAAAAAAAATCCAAGTCAAATACTGTACACCTAGGTCAGCAGACATCTCAAATATCCCGGAAGTTCAGTTAGTTTCATAATTACGTACTCAATAACAATACTACTTTTGTGTAAATAATAGGCATATATATTGTATGTAAACTCAAAAGGAAAAAGATAAAAAGACTTGAAATAGTCACATCATCCCTCAAAAAAATGTAGTACACGTTTACATGCTTTTGAAAAGAGTACAGAAATAGTATAATTACTGTTAGTGTAAACCTGCCTGAAATATGTTCGGACACCTAATTGCATGTTATTTGCAGTTAGACGAAAACAACATTCTAGTTCACATCTGCATTTATTTTAAATGCAGTTATGAGTATGTGCACAGTATCACATTGCATTTGTGTTTCACGCATGAAAGAAACATATGAATGCAATTATAGTAGAAATATTCAGGAATGATAAGGAAAGCACATTAAACAGAACCACTTATGTACAAAAAAATATACATTCATGTAGAAAATTCCAAAGAATGACTAGCTAGTATATTTGTTTGTTTCCATTATTCATGTCAATCATTTGCTCTCCATAATTCAAAGGGACTTTTTGTTCTTTTTATATATGG
Organism: Enteromius afrohamiltoni; assembly: GCA_034779775.1. Lineage (NCBI taxonomy): Eukaryota > Metazoa > Chordata > Actinopteri > Cypriniformes > Cyprinidae > Enteromius > Enteromius afrohamiltoni. The sequence goes on from JAUYWG010000057.1 coordinate 20,119,756, forward strand.
TCCCTATAGCAGCTATCAGTGGGTGGAAATCTTTTGATCACAGGAAACTTTTATATGCATTTTATCATTCAAATCAACTTCAATTTCTCCAGAGGTCTGTCAGAGCATGCGTCATCTAGCATTGGCATTGAAGATAAACTGTTGAACCTATGAATGGATTTTCAGTCATGCTTTTTCACTGTTCGTTTCTTGCAGGAAGTCCTTTTAGGGTGAATGCATAGAAATGATGTCCTTTTTAAAATTCGCTTTGTGGAATTGGCTACAAAAAAACCCCCAAAAAACACTTTCTATGAAGCCCTTATTTATAATACATTATAAGGGCATTCGTAAGGCATTATAATGAATGCATAATGCATTATAAAAAACCTTAGAATGTGATAACATGTCATGAATAATCATAAAAACAATTATAATACATTATAATATTTACATATTTGTGATTATAATGTTTAAGATTATGGTTTTTTATAACACACAATGCACACCATATTAAATCTACTGCATTTTTATGGACTATATCATATCTTGGCATTGTTTATTTATTTGTAAAGAGGCTAATGTGAGCTAGCTAAAACTGAAATAAAATGCAATGTTTATTATATAAAAGAGTATTAGTATAATTAAGTAGGTAGAATGTTCACATACTTGCATGTACATACTCCATGTTAAGAAATCATTAAAATAAAGTGTTAGCTTATATATAGCAGACACACTTACACAGTTACTTACAGTATCTACAGCTGTCTAAAGGGTACCATCAAAATAATCAAACTGATATTATTAAAAAAAGCAAATGTGTCATTTTACACATACGTCTAATCTGATATCTGATTTTATAGCTGTTAGTAATACCATTAGTATTGTTATGATTATTTATAGTGGTGTTTTTCTGCTTTAAGTAAAGAGACATGAGATGGCAAGATATGAGACTTATAACCCATTAGAAATATAATCCTTTGTAACTGGTGGATGAATCGTGTCATTGTGTGTTTAAATGATCATTCTCTTATAAAATAAAACCACAAATATGTAAAGATTATAACACATTAAGTAAAAGGAAACACACTCAGTACGCAACATGAACACTTTTAAAGGCAAGACAAGAGGGTAAAGGAGGGGCGGAGCTAATCAATTGCTATGGGAACTAACAGGCTGGGTGGAGACACAACAGAGCTGGCATGGAAATAGAGGGGGTCACGTCATAATGAAAGTCCACATAACACTACACAAGTAGTATTAAATAGCACTGTCAAATGATTTATCACGATTAATCGCATCCAACATAAAGGTTTTTGTTGGAATAATATATGTGTGTGTTCTGTGTGTTTTTATTATGTGTGTTTGTCTCTGTTTGCATGCCTGGACTCATTCCAGCCAGGCCTTTGATCTTTTGTCAAACCCTGAACTGACCACGGAGGCCGTCATGGACTACTCATTCAGCCCTGAACCTGCCCCAGGAGCCGCTGAACTTTGAACTCACCCTCAAAGCTGACCTGGCTGCAGGGACCACTCACCCCGAACCAGCCTCAGGTATGAACTCTGCCGATGAGGCCAAAATTAACCTGTCTGTGCTCCTTTATGCAGTTCAGCCGTCTGTTCCACCCTGGAGGGCACTCTCGCTGCCTGTTCGGCTCAGGAGGGCATTTTCGCATTCTCTCGCCTCATTGTTACAGCCTGGTCCTTCTTCACAAATTACATACATGATAAATATAAACAGTAGTACACATAAATATATCATGTAAACAAAAATTAATAAAGATAAAAACGATAAAAATGATTATAATAAAGATGATGATGAGCAGCAGCTTATTTTATGCTTAAAAAAATATTTTTTATTTAAATAAAGATTCATGTAGACATTTGCTTTGTAATGCATTCATTGATTTTAAAACCTATTTTAACTCTTAATGAAAGCACATTTGGGAGGTTGTGAGTCATGGCCGTGTACTATACTCTGTACTGGACCGGCTTTAAGTTCATGCATAAATAACTTCATGCTTCATAAAGATGTTTTTCTCTGGCTCTGCATAACATTGAATAAGAGCATAAATTTGCGGTGTGTCCCAATTAACCTTGCTTACTATGCCTCTGTAGAGAACAACTACACACAATGTTATAATAACTAACTTTAACGCACCTCTCTGTTGCTTAGTTACGCATGCATCACCATTTACCTGTAAATCATCTTGTCACAATTAACATCCTACACATTCATTTGAGTTTATTTTTTTCATATTCAGACCGCGCCATCTGAATGGTTACTATGCTTTCAATTGTGAATGGATCTGCGTTTGAATTTTCACCAGAATTTAAACCATCCTGGACCCTCATTTAAAGGTACTATGGAAGCACTAATTCTAAATTAGAACTAATCAGGACAGCTCCAAATTGGGATGCAGCGTTGTACAGTATTTCTCAAAAGCCCTTCACTTACCCAGCATGCACTGCTGTAAACAAACCTCATCTGTTTAAGGATTCACTTTTATTGTTCTTGAGCATAAAGTGTTTTTTTCAGCAGCTCCAGTTTATTGATTAGATTGGTCTTTTAAACCACTATACAATTTTCTATCACCTGCGATCAATTGAACTAACATTTCCAGAGGCTTTTGGGTTTTGTTTGTAGATGCATTAGTGACTTGGTTTCACACAATGCTGAAATGGATTAAACAATGCTAAACAGATTCTAGAAAATTACAGAGTGGGCTAATGGCAGCTATGGATGTTTGGATCTTAAGTACTGTTTTACCTCAAAGGCTGTCAGCTTTAGACCTAGTTAGATTTTGAGCAAATAAAAGTAGGTTGTTGAAGTGTTTATTCATCATAAAATGATAGATAGTCAGTAGTCTCATATTGATCAAAAGATTAAAGCAATTAAGAAGTTTCTCTTTAAATAATAAATGTTTCTTAAGCAGCAAATCGGCATATTAGAATGGTTTCTGAAGGATCATGTGACACCGTAATGGTGTAGTGATGCTGAAAAATTTGTTTCTACGGTGGCCGAGAGACATGCAAACAGAAAAAAAAAACCGGCAACACATTAAGAAAACATCTGCATCAGTTTGACACACGAAACACACACAAACACGCCGCAAACACAAAAACGTGCAAAAGGAAATGTTTCAGGGGGACCTTAAAAAGTGACAAACCCATCTGAGAGTAACTTTAGCTATTAAAATAATGTTTCACAGTTAAGTGTGTAATTCGTCAGATTAGTCAGATTAGTAATATCCAAAAGACTGCATGATCAGGTTGTTAAATTAAACACAAAAAAACTCACCTTTTAGTTCACCGACAACATCTCTGCTCCGACCAAAAGTCACAGAACAAATAATCAGGTCCCAGATAGGTTTGTCACTTTTTGAGGTCCCCCTGAAACATTTCCGTTGTGGTCCGTGCTGTTTACTGCGCGGTTTGCAGTCTGTGGTCTGTGTTTGCAGTGCGTTCGTGTGTTGCAGCAACTCTGTGTTTGGTTGCGTTGTGAGAATTTGCAGTTTGCATGTGTTTTTTTTCTGTTCGCATAGGTTTTCTTACGTTTGCAGCGCGTTGAGCTCTCTCGGCCACCGTAAGTTTCATATAGATTCATATAGAAAACAGTATTTTATATATATATATATATATATATAATATACACATATTCCACCAAATTTTCTGATAAAGAGTAAAACTTATTGTTTTCTATTTTATTTTATTTCACTAAATTATTTCAGACTTTTGACTGGTGGTGCATTAAGTTTTTATTTGATACTTCAGATTTCCTTCAGAAATGCTTCTTAAATTATTTAGATTTTTTCCCCTTGCAGGCTACTTTCATTTTAAACTAATTACTAATTTAAAAAGACCCAAAAAGTGCATCTTGGACTCATCACACACAGAGTACTGAGAGTCATTTAGATAAACCGCACAGCGGAAACATTTAAATTGACATTATCTTATAAAACCTGAAAAGTTATTTTTTAAAATGCCAGAGTGTATTAAATGTCTTTCATAATTAGGCCAGGCAGGGCTCAGCTTGTATGAGTCTTGTGCTGTCAGTCCAATTGTTGCGCTATGAAGCACACAGACTGTCAGAGAAGACAGGTGTGCTGTAAGTTTCACATACACTGAAATAGACCCAGAGAGTCACAAACAACAGATTAACTAGACTAAAGTACATAATAAATACAGCAGCACACATGGTAGAGGGGTCATGGTTTGAATGGTTAGCATTCCCCCTACTGGTGGATGCCATTAGTACACAAGCTTTTTCTTTATCATTCATCATTTATATGAATTATCATTATCTTTATCATTTATATAAAAATACTTTACATTTTGTATGTAATATTTACCAAGTAATAGTAATTAACAGCATATTGTTGGGTTACGAGTTGGTTGTGGTTTATGGTTAGTTGCATGGAGAGTTTGAAATAAATTTTTTAATCAATTATTTGCAAAATCTACTGTATGTATACAGCCTCCATCCATTGCTAGTCTTAAATAATTTTTCATGGTGTTTGCTACTCATTCAGAGTATATTTATTTCTGAAAATAATGTGAAGAATTTTGATGTGTCTGTGGTTTGGACTTTTAGACTGACTTAGAATTTCATAAATACTGCAAGTCTACTACAATCACCCTGCTCTCAGCCCATCTTTATCTCAGAGGACACGGTTAATTTCAGGAGACATCTTTTCTTCAGAAGTTTCAGTTGAGTAATGCTGTTTTACGTTTATTGCTACTGATGGAGTTTTGCTGTAAATAACTTTTACGTGGTCTTAAATTCAGCAGGGAGGTTAATGAATAAAGTTTATTTATTTTTTCATGAATGATTGAAATGGGGATTTATACACGGATATACAGTATATGTTTTAATTGATATATTTTTGTGTGATTTAAAATTATTTTTAACAATGTTTTTTATTTATTTCTTTATTTCATCAACTTTAAAAGCAGTACAATAAAATTACTTCCAAAGTAGTAATTATTACATTTAACTAGGTTTTTCCTTTAGACATTTCTCTTTCTTTCTTTTTTTCTTTCTTTTTCTCTTTTACTTAAATGACCTTTATAGTCTCTACCAAAAGGGAGCAGTATTGCACAATGACGAGATGGAAAAAGTCTAAAATGTGTAAAAACTCACTCTTCCAGGTTAAATATGACAATCCAGTACTGGATCTCTTACATAGAGAAGAGAGGCTTGACCCTGTGGGTACTGGGTCAAAACAACAACAACAACAACAACAACAACATAATAGTAAAATCATTCTCTGTAAGATGAATAGTTTAAAACATCATTCTTTGGCACTGGGGGTTTAGTTTTAGTAATGTGTTTGTGAAGCCTGTTTTCATGTTTGAAGTGAACGCCAAAGGCTACTACTCATTCATAGACTGAAGTGGCAGCTCTGGGCAGCTGCTTCAATTACGAACTCGACTGCAAAACTGTCCAGTCATGGAAAGCTGAAACCTTCAATCAGCATATGCCTGTGAGTTAATGAAGGGGGAACAGTCCTTTGTCAAAGTTTTTTTAGGAGGAGGCTGAGATTATGCTAAGTCAGTGGCTTAAACCCTTGTTGGTTTTTCCTCCTTGGTGTTTGGGTGGTCCAGCAAAAGTGCTGCTGGCCTCAGTGTCTTGGCACAGGTAGCACAGTCTCTACGACTATGTAATACAACTTACCCCACTAATTGTGGGTATTTGAGCAATTAAATTACAGATGATATGGTTTTTATAAGCTCTTGCCAGGGACAATTATGACTGCTAAGAAGTTTAAAGCTGGAGGAAAATTTTAAATCACAAGCTGACAATGTCTTATTTTTAAAATTGGTTTAGTTTGTGTAACGCCAAGCCAGCAGAGGGAGCTCTCACCTCTGCACTGACTGTCACAGCTCCCTCTGCTTCTTCTATGGTGACTTCCTGTGTGGACTGATCCTCCTCAGGGACGCTTCGCACACTTGCGGGTGTTCTTGGCCGGCCCCTGCATGGGCGGCACAGCTCGGCGATGGGCAGGCAGAGGCTGGGCACTCGGGGACCTGGTGGTTGTTTCCCTATGGAGCAAGATGTGAAAGATGGCCTCCTGGGCAAAGTCCTCGACAGTGTCGCCGAATAGGTGCACTGCTTCAGTGCGGCGTTTATAGTAGCATTGGGATCAGCAATGTTCATTGGCCTTTTTAATAAGTGATTGGTCTTGTGTGAGTTCCCATATTTAACGTTGGAGTGACTCGACTGAAGGGGATCTCACAACTGCAAGTTTTATCATGCAGTTGTGAGAAAAAGTTGTAAACTTCCAACTTCAGGAAAAAAGTGAAAATTGGGTGAGCAAAAATAGCAATTACCATTTTATTCAGTGACAGAAAAAGACTTCCATAAAATAGTAATTATAGAATATATATATATGGTCAGTTAATAAGTATAAAACAATTATAAATTCTTTAAATGCTGTAAAACCATAAATACATTAGGATTGCAGTAAACAAATTTCATGATTTTAAATTGTGTGTGTTCAGACCTTCTATGTTTCACTGGAAGGATCTTTGGACATGTTGAATTTATGCTGTACTGTATGTTTAGCCAGCAACACATAATCTTTAATTTGCCACCCAGGTTATGAAAATAATGTATATTTTAGCTCCAGCCTATACTAATAGGAAACCTTTGGCCCCAAAAATGTCAAATAGTAACTGAATCCTTGTTGGCCGTTCATTAATGGTGGCGTTCCACAAACACAGGCCTCGCCTTGTTCCAGGTCCTCATATGTGTCCACACTGAGAGTGTACAGTATAAACAGCTTGTAGAATATTAGGGGTATTGAATTCCAATGGAATGAAACCACAAAAGGGTGCTTTACACTGTGAGAGAGAGATGAAAGTCCTTATTAGGACTACTTACCAGATGGTGTCTTGCAGAAATTACTGTGAAATTGGGCTTAGTCGCTAGACCAAACGAATTGTAATTGCATTTCCTGTTTGCCTTTGAATGCTGACACACTTACAAACCAAACAGTAATTCTCTCCTTCTCTCCGTTCCATTCAGAATGACGCCTGGCAGAGTTGAACATCGAGTGTGACAGAAAATAGGAAAAATATGTAAACCTACACCCAATTTCTAAACATGCTTTTGACAAATGCTGGGTTCAGGAGTAGGCATCCAACATCTAGAAATCTTAGTGGAAACTCTGGGGGAATACTTTAAGCATTTTGCATTTTAATATAAAAATGTTAATTTGAAAATAGAATTATAATTATTATCATTAATAATAATCAATAAATAATTAATAATAAAAAAAATATATTTTTTTTTATACATTTAACAAAATGTATTTTTCCAACATTTTTACAAATCTATAAACAAAAGTGTGTAATTATTAGGCAATATCTGTATAAATATATATTGTCATTTGTCGTCCATGTGCTTCTCGTGTTTTTGTTTTCATTTTGTTCTCCATGTGTGTTTTGCCCTAACTGTTACTCCGCCTCTCTCATCAATGTTCATTCCCCTCCAGGTGTGTCCTCCAGGTATCCCGTGTTATGTCTTGATTAGTCTGTATATTTATTCCATGCTTTGTCACGTTAAACTGTATATACATTTGTGCTGTGTTTATATATATATATATATATATATATAAAAATATATACAGTAAGGTCAATAAGTATTTGATCACCCTGTGATTTTGCAAGTTCTCTTACTTAGAAATCATGGAGGGGTCAACAATTTTAATAACACAGTAATAAATAATAGGTTCATCAGGGTCATCAAATACTTATTGACCTCACTGTATATATATAGATAGATAGATAGATAGATAGATAGATAGATAGTTAATAGATAATAGTTAATAGATTATTGTGTAACGATGGGAGACAGAGGCGTACAGATCCATATGCAACTATTTATTAAACAAACTCAAGAGTACAGATGGGTAGGGTCGATGACAGCAAACATGAACATGAGACAAATACAGCATAATAATCCAGAGTGCGTAGAGTGGGTCAGGCAAATGGCAAACAGAGTCCAGGGGCAGGCAAGTTTGATAATCCGAAACGCAGAGGGCTTACAAAGGGGAAGACGCAGGGTATTACAGGGTTGGTATGGAAACAACGGGAAACCCTTCATAAACAGCGAACAGAGAGAGACACACAAACAATGAACATAGTCAGGGCTGGAGTGCCCTCTGGAGGCTTTCGCAGGCAACTCCAGTGCTGCTCATGACAAATTGCATTCAAAATAAGTTTTATTTTTTTTTCTTTTACATATTAAATATGTGTGTGTGCGGTGTACATTTATTGTATATAATTGTATATATATAAATACACACATACATAAATATATATTTTAAAAATATTTACACGTATTCAAGTGTGTGTGTGTGTGTATATATATATATATATATATATATATATATATTCATAGAATTTATATAAAAATATATTTATTTTAAATATAAACAGCATATATTTTTTTTATTTATACTTGCATGTATATATGCATGTGCATGTATATATATTTACATTATAAATATACAAAGGATACACTTTTAATTTTTTTTTTTTTTTTTGATTAATCACAATGAATCATTTGACCGCACTAATATATATAATATTCTAGATTAGTGTAGGTTGTTAAGTCAGCTAAAAAAAAACATTACTCTCAAGCATCCGTTGGCTATGATGGCAGCAATTAAGGGAATTATTTCCGCTTAAGCATCCCTTCTTTTATAAGAGGCCCCATGAAAGAGATCTGCCGGGATCAGTTTTGGCATGACGCTGAAAGTTTCTGAGGTTTCAGAGCTCATAAAAGTTGTCACTTTATTTCAAACAGTAACCGCAGTTGAGTGGACTTTGTATCCTTCTGGAGAAGCCATCAAGAGCTTGAGGTCTGCTGGTTATCGATGGGGCGACGGAAGTGGTTGGAGAAAACTTTTATCCCTCTGTTGTCATTCCAAATCATTAAGACTTTGTTTGACCCACGAGCCAATGGATAATTAAGGGTTTCTTTCGCTTGACTGCTGTAGCGAACGCGCCTGTCTGGCGTCACTTGTCATTCTTCTGAGAAATGCAGTGTTATTTATGAGTCCAGTGGTGCATACCTGACTAAACTGTGATGCTTGCGAAGTAGCCAAGACATAATCGTAAGGCCTGGAATTACATATGATATGCATGGACGGCTAATTCTTTTAAGGTTGGTGTACTCAGAAGGTCACATATCTTAGAATATGCTAAAATTATTGTTAGTAAAATTGACATTCATAATATTTTCTTATGCAAAATGTTCTGATTCACTAACTAAATCTGCTTGAAATATTCATTGTAGCAGTAGGCCGTTTAATGTGTTGCAGTTGCTCTTACAGGGATGTTTTGGCACATTTCGGATCCACTGATCTGATTAGCATGTTGGATAGAAACAGCGGTTCGGGCAGCTGAAACATTCTGGAGCTGCCAGAGCGACATGCCAGTCCAGTGGCGCTACATTGTGAAAGCAAAACAAAACACATGCCCAAGTGAAAACATCTGGTCTCCGTACTGTAGAGCATACTCGTTTTTTTTCCACCATTGGATGAAATAAGCAGAACTATTACGCCTCTCATTCACAGGTTTAGACTGGGCTTGTCATGAAATCAAACCAAAACATAATAATGTGTAAACACACAGTACGGGACATTTGAGCTCTCCCGCCTCGGCTGAGAGATCCAAAGCATTGAGGTTTCTTCTGACGAGAGCCGGTCCCAAGTGAAAATGACAATGGAGGGCTTTAGAAAGGAGTCCAACCATAAAATGTGTTTGTTAAATGTCTGGGTTTCCTTCCGAACAGGGAGTCTCAGTTATGGTCATCCCCCAACCTAATAGTCCCTCAGTAACCCTTTAAAACGGAATGATCTACCATGTGATCTTGAAAAAAAACACACATAACTTGTGTATTAATTGCATTTTCGAATGGCAAGCTACTGAGATCTATTTCACCGCTGTTTTATTTTTGGAAAAAAATCTGTTTTGTAAAAAAATCAGCAAGGATTAATTTAACAACATTATTATTTTTTATCAACAAGTTATTTGCAATTTTACAAAAATCAGTTTAAAAAAATGGTTTGTTCATTCTGAGGGGGGAAAAGTATCACATATTCCAAAAACATTGTTAGCAGCACAATAGTTTTCAAACATTGGTAATAATAAGAAATATCTTCTAATCAGCATAGTTTACTCCACCCCATCACTTACCCCCATGTCGTTTCAAACCCGTAAAAGCTTTGGTATTCTTTGGAACACAATTTAAGTTATTTAAAAAATGTTTGCGTACAAAAAGTATTCTCGTAAAATAGAGATTGAACCACTGATAGCAAATGGAGTATTCTGACCAGTAGTGTGGTAGTTGGGTGAAAAGTGGTTCTAAATTACCAGGGCCCCAAGTGGGGGGAGGGCTTTTGATGAGTGAAATTTTATTTTCCTTTAAATATAATTTTAAGATCACAATAAATGTTGTTAACTGATGTTAATGCTAATATTTGGGGTAAATGCATCAGTTGATTGATGTATCAAATGGTGTCATAGGTAGTTGTAAACCTCAAGTTTACGGGGGCCCATGGCCAGCTCGCATTCCCTTTTACAATGAGGAATCCACAACAGGTTGTTATCTGACCATTGCCAGCAATATGTTATCTCACTGCAGGTTGGTAAGAACTTTAAGGATACGGTCACAGAGGAGGAAAACATTTCCTGACACACAATGCAAGACTCATTGGTATTCTGTCTGGCAGTCCAGTTTGCATATTTCCAAAAGACATTATTCATAGCTGTTTCTCCTTGGGTGAGCGATGGTCCCAGGAGGCAGAAGAAGATACACACATAGTAGTTCATACTGTAGATTCGTTGGGATCCTTATCACAAGTCTGTGGAGAAAGCATATTAGTTAATTCTTCAACCTTCAGGGGCTTAATCCTGGTTGCATGAATCCACTGTGGAAAGAAATCAGTTAGTACAGCTGTTCTAGTAATAGCCAGAATTTCTGCAGGACCATCGTATAATGGTTCTTCCAATTTAGCCCCCATCTTTTTGTGTCTCTTTATCAAGACTTTTTGTCCGACAAAGAAAGGGTGCGTATTTTTTGAGGAATATCTGTGTGTGGAGCTCACCTTTTCCCAGTATTTCTCCAAAGCCTGTATTAGTCGTGCAGAATATTCTAACAAATGAACATCCAAATCAATACTTGTTACTTTGGCCATCCCAAACCGCCAAGGTATGGGGAAAGGTATGGGTAACTTCATATGGAGACAAATTTCCTAATGCCACTTGAGGCATCATCCTCAGGTCTGCCAGTACTATACGTAGGCAAAACCTTTGTCCAATCCTTATGCTCAATTGTTTGTAGAGCTTTTCGCAATTTAGTTTTTAATGGTTCGATTTACCCTTTCCACAAAAGCGGAGGACAGAGGATGATAAGGAATATGTAAGTGCCAATCAATCTGCAGTTCATCACAGAGATCCTGAGTAACCTTAGAAACAAAAGGAGTTCCCTTATCTGAATCTATAGCTTGGGGAATACCATCATTATCTAGGGATAATGTCCTGCATGAGATGTTTTAGCACTGTTCTTGTGTCTTCCTTTGCACGGGGAAAAGCTTCCACCCACCTTGAGAATTTATCCACACACACAAGTAGATATTGATAGGGACCTTTTTTTCGGTAAGTGTGTGAAATCTTTCTGCCATTCTTGAAAAGGTGAGTTTGGCCTAAGAAGATGCTGATGTTTTGTCTGAGGTTAAGAAAGATTATTTTTCGCAAATATCATACATCTGTCTAACAGATCAGAGACTTTGCTATTTAGATCTTTTATACAGAACAAAGTACTCATGTTCTGTAACACCCCTCTTCGGCTGCGATGTGTAATACCATGAAACTCGCGGACAAGAAACAGTAGAGAATGTGCAGGCAGACACAATAAACCTGTAGGTGTTACCCATAGGCCATCAGTGAGTGTAGCCCCCTCTTTCATCCAGTATTCCCTATCGTCTGACATAGCAGTGTCCTGTAAGTGAGGTAAATCTACATCTGGTAAAAGTCCTGACGTAGAGACACCATGTGACACTAGGGCAGTGTTTAAAAAGGGTGGTGACATACCTTTCTGTGCTGCCGCTTTTGCTGTTTTGTTAGCCAGGGAATTTCCCCGAGCCTCATCAGTGTGGCAGAGCAGAGGCAGATATAAGATCTGTAACTAGAGTATGGTGAGAAATTGGCTTACCATCTGCAGCTACAAAGCCCCGTGATGCCCAGATTCTGCCAAAGTCATAAGCCACCCCAAAACCGTAGCGGGAATCTGTGTAATTAGTAACATCTTTACCTTCGTACAATAAGCAGGTTAGTGCATATAATTGTGCATATGCTTGTGCAGATTGAAAAGGTAAACTAAATGCTTCAATGACTTGATTCAGCAGTGTGCACACAGCATAGGATGTGAAAGTACAATTTTTTTTTCAGCTGCCTGAATCATAACAGCACAGGCTGCAACAGCTTGCAGACATGCAGGGAGGGCTTTTGCTACAGCGTCCAATATCTTAGAGAGGAAGGCTACTGGTCTCATACCTCCACCGTGTTCCTGTGCCAACGCAGCAGAGGCAATACCTTCAGAGCTGTGAACAAATCCTAGTTAGGTAAACCTAAAACAGGAGTCAAGCATAAGGCAGCCTGTAAGGTTTTGTAGGCTGCCATAGTCTCATCTGTCCAAGTCAATGTGGTCGTCATAGGCTGATCTGCGGAGTACAGAGCCCTTAGTTTTTTGTCATAGAAAGAGCAATCAGGAATCCATTGGCGGCAATAGTTAACTAGACCCAGAAAAGCCATTGTTTGGTGCTTAGTAGTGAGCATTGGATGTCTTAAGATAGCTTCAGTCCTATCTGGGGCTAACGTACGTTGACCTTAAGTCAATATGTGGCCCACATACTGCACGGAGGTTTGACAAAACTGTAGTTTAGTTTTGGAAACCTTGAATCCATGTTGTGCCAGATGTTTAAGGAGAGCTAAACTGGTAGTCTAGCAAGATTGTTCATGCACAGCAGTAACCAAAAGGTCATCAGCATATTGATGTATAGAACAATCACAAAGTCATCATAGTAGGGTTAGGGGCTAGATTCCGTGGGCAGCCCTAGTAGGGCTGTTGCTGCTGCTGTAGCTGCTGTCGGGATCTTTCAGCTGGATAAGGAAGACCATTAGGGGGTGTTGAGGCATTAGGTATCCCCTGTCCCTCAGCTAGTCGTCACCTACACTCCCTCTTCCAGTGCCCCTCTTTGCCACAATAGTGACACTTCCCCTTCTTTTTTCCACCATTAGGATGTTGCGGCCACACATGGGGGCCTGCTATGTTGTCATATCCTGCCACCTGCAGTAGAGCTGTGTTTTTAGGGCTTGGAGTCAATAAGCCATCTCCTTCTAGTGTACGTATTTTCTCTCCTACCTCTCCCACAGTAACCCTAGCCCTGTCAATTAGATGTACCCTTAATAATGCCTGTACTTCAGGGCGACAGTTAGAGAGAAATGTGGCTATGAACATAGGGTTTTTGGCAAATTAAATCCTTCTAATTGAACCCATATTTCAGAAAAACGTTTCCAGAATACTGCAGTGCTCTCCCCCTTATTTTGTTTACAATTTGTCACTTGTGGCAGATCCTGGTTCGCACTCTTAAGCGTGAACAGGTATTTAGTTAATTCAACTTTAAGAATATCAATAGCATCCTTTTAATCTCTCCAATAGAAATAACCTCCCTTACCTACTTTTTTCTTTCCTTTCCTGTCCTTCTTTTTCCCAGCCTTAAGCGGTGTCTTAATTTCTTCTTCCTCATTATCACTTTCTCCATCATCTGTCACCACTTCCTCTTCATCATGCATCACATCTGTCTGTGGGTTTAAACAAGGAACCTGGCGGAATAATACTTGTTCATCATACATCTCGCCCAATTTATGTTGTAATAAAAATGTATAATCCGCTTCTGTCAATTGACAGAGTCTGGAACTCTTTATCAACATATCCACAAAATGCAAGGTATGAGCCAAAGAGGGGAGGACACTTAAAATATCCTTCAACACACTTATAGAGGGTGGTTTTATTTCCACCCGTTTTCCCTTCCCTATCCATACTCATTCACAGGGGGTGCAGAAGCTTTAGCACATGCTTCCCCTTTTCCTATTTTCTGCAAATCATTATATGCAGGTGGCCTGCCTCTATTTTTTAAAGAGGAAATCTGTTCAATCTCTCCTGCGACAGGGGAAGTTCCTCCTGTCTTCACTGGTGTTGGTATAGTCTTAAGGACCTTTTTTGGAGTACAAATATTTTGTTTTTGATCCCAAATAGTCTTCATCTTTATCCATAATTTATACCCTCCTCTCATATAGGCATAATCCCAATCTGGGTCCCCATTCCCATTATAGATTAATCAAAATGCTTGTTTCAAAGGTTCTGGGAAAAAAACTGCCCTTTCCTGGAAAAGAAGGATACATCCCCAGTGCCTCTGTCCATCCTGCCAAATTTGAAACCCATGGCTATCCGTGTGGCCAGTATAAAAACCATTATCACATTGGTACATCCAATCTACGGGGCTTTCCCCCCACCTCTGGTTTAGGATACGATTTTCCCATTGTGGTTGATGACTCTTTAGTGACTATTAAAACAATTTGTTATACTCAGCGCTCTCTTTCTAGAGCGATTGTATATTCGGCGCGCTCTTCCCAACCTCCTCTAGGTTGAGGTTTACCACGTTCTATATCTCCAATATCTCTCTATATCGGAGAAATCACGTTGGGGGTCACCAAGAACTGTTAGAATTTAAAATGAGGTCTCAGTTATTCCTCTCTGTCAATAGTCACTCACCCTCTGTGGAAATGCAATGAAAGAATCTGTCATTAGCAAAGAAGTATCAACCAAATAAAGAGAGCTCTCTGGGGGAGAAGAAGAAACCAACACTCGAGTACAAGTAATAAGTTTGGTTTATTCTGAACACCCCGATTGAACAGGGACAAATCTTTCCTTTATATAGCCCAACAGGGGTGCGGTCACAAGGGGTTACAATGATTACCACATACATATCAGGACCATACACATTTTCCCCTTGGGTCATTGTGACCAGCAGACACATACAGAACAGGAAGCCAGACACTCTAAAAATTGTCAGAGAGATGATGATATATGCTACCTCAGCACAAAGAACATGATCTCACACTTAAAAGCACATCTAAGCAGTCTAGGCACGTAGTTCACAAAGTTCATTAGTTCATTTTAATCCTCACACCTTGTATTCCAAGGATGCAGGAGAGACATAGGAGGAATCCAGGAGCACAGGGAGAGAATTACGGGGTGAGTATAGCGGTAAGCTATGCAAATGTAAGTATTTGCTAAGAGTTAGTCCACTTCTTATGAAACAAGCTTGAACGGTGACTGCAGTGTGGTGTGTGGTTTTATGGGGTGACTGATGAGGATGCTGATGAGTGTCAGGTGTGCGTGATTATACTCGGGGAAAGTGAATCTTGTGATTGGAGGGGTGCAGAGCCTGGCGTGTCTGTGACAGTATGTAGTTGTTTTGTTAAGATTCATAGAAACATCCATAAGATGCAAGTGCAATGTGTTTACACAGGTGCGCAGAGAAATGTGTGTTTAAATGGATTCACGGTTGCAGGAAGGAGTGAATAGTGTTTGAATGGTGATCGCTGATTGTCATGTCATTGGTGCACAAGCAGATTTTTCCTGGTCAAGCTGCTTCCTAGTGATCCAGAACAAAGAATTTAGAATAGAACTTCTAATTTATTATTAAATATATTTTGCTAACTCACTGTGGATGATTATTTACTAGAAAGAGGCCTAAATTGCCTAGATCATCAGTACTGTTACTGTTACTACTGCAGTGGCCTTTTACTTTTGAAAGGAATCATTCACTTGTTATATTTTTTCCCCCACTGTAGTTTCACTGAAGTCATTCCCTCTGCAGTAGCTCTCAACTCTCATTTGCACTTCTGCTGGATCAAATTTGGTGCGAAGCAAAGGTTTGCTGACCTGTGGTGATGCACTTATACTGGAATAAGGAGGAACTGGCAAGTAATTCTAAGTATCTTAAGCATGTGATCTGCATTAATAAAAAATAAACATTAAAAGTCACATTGGCTTCCAGTGCAAATACATGGAAAATGTAAAAATGCTTCCTATGTTATAAGTTATTCAAAGATTAATAGATCTACTTCAAAACTCTCACCCCATCTCAGTTACTTTGTAATTTCTTTGCAATTATTTGTAAAACTAGCCATTTCTAAATTATTTTTGGTAACACTGTAGAATAGCTATTAACTAGCTAACTATTAACTACGACTTTAATAAATTCTTAATTTTAATAGTCCTTAATAGTAGTAAATGTAGTTAAGTTTAGGTATTGGGTAGGATTAGGGATGTACACTAAGCTCATGTAGTATAAGGCTTTGATATGTGCTTAATTAACACTAATAAATGGCTGATATTCTAGTAATATGCATGCTACTGTAATAAGCAACTAATAGCTGTAACCTTAATATAAAGTTATACAATTTTTCTATTTCTATTCTATTTTACTATTTTACAATGAATCCTATACCACATGTGTATGTGATCAATAAAATATGAAAAAAACAACCATTTACAGGAAATAAAGGAATAACGAAAGCAATCTCCTCTAACACTTTAAAAGTTTATATGATTGAAAGGTCTAAGGTTTTCAGATGGAATTAAGATAAAGTCTGCGTTATTAAAACACAATATTATGACAGCTTTTCCCAGCATTTGATCTTGTGGTTTTTACTGCCAACACAATATCTTCAGGCACATTATGAATGCACTGGCCCCTAATTGCTGCATCATTGGCATGAAATAAGTCCATGTATACAATATTCCTACAAAACCCCTCTGAAACTTCATGCATGAAATCGGAGAAAGTTCTCACAGTTTTGTTCTCGCAGGAATGAGGTTGATTCCGAGGCAGGACCCCGTCAGTCACATCCCACAGTCCCTTTCATTTCCAACAACCCCTTTTGTTTTAGTGTTGATCTACAGGCTCTAAACTTTTCAGCTTGACATAAGGAATGTGTGCATTTCATCATGTTTTTGACAGCGCAAAAAGAGGACGGTTTGTTCTCGCGCGCAGCTAAGGCTTCAGGCCCATGTTTGGCTTGGACGCCAATGAATAACATTGTATGTGGAGAGGAAATAAAAAATGCAGGGTTGTAATTTACAAGAGAGTGGAACTGATTTAACGCACCCAATCCTCTCCTCATTTTTTTTTTCTTTTTTCTAGCCGCTGTTCTTCCAAGGCAACCAAATCGGCCACAGCTGAGGGATGGTAGAGCTCTCTGGTGTCGCCAATAACAAGAGCGCTGAGGGACTGCCAGTTCCTCTCGCTCGTCTACTGAGGTGTGATGGTGTGAAAGGTAAATGAGTTATGAAATCCAAATGCTGCGTGATTCTCTGCTCTCTTTTCAACCACGTTTTATGTATTTGCAAGGAATGCATAAGATCTAAAGTCAAGCAGTTACAGCAAAACACATTTCGACCTACAGTATCATCTTATATATACACAGTATCTTGTTATTAGTACAGTATATGTACATAAAGTATACATGTACATTTTATATTAATGTTTCTTAGACTAAACGCAATAAACATTAACATTATCTCGTCTAGGTTGGCTTGTTGGTCAGAACAGGTTCATACAGGGTTAGCTTGTCTCAGGCATTGTCATTTAAGTAGATATTAGTTTGAATAAGATTTAATTTTTGTTTTCTAGCTTAAATTAGTTTACGAACCTCTATTTGGGACTCACCAACATCAGTATCTCTTGAAGGGTGTAAAAGTGGTTGCTTTATAAATGTTTTAGTCTATATCCAAACCTTTAAAAAAATATGTGCGCTTCAAATACATTCATATCCAAATATCTATGCATTCATATTATTAATATTGTGCATGCATTTTTGCTGACTCACACTTCTTTCTATTTAACAAATCAATTGAAATGATTATTAGAATTTGTTAATATAAAATTATTATTAAACTGATAATTATTTAAATACTAAACGTTTTGGTTCTAATACATCATGTATTATAATAACAAAAAAAATTGTGCATATGAATTTGTCATTTTGCTTTTCTTTCACTCACTTTTTCTACAGAGACTTTCTAATGTGATGGCTCAGTGAAAGGCGTTTTGCGTTCAACGGCTCTATGCAGTCTTAATGAAATATCAGTTGCCTGGGCCTCTGGTGACCAGTTCATTTGACTTCCCTCATCTGCATTACCTCCTGAAAAGGCCTCTGGGGACGTCTAAGTGTGAGCCGAATAGTAAGTAAGTTGATGCTCATGTTATTATGCTGACATTCGCATCTGACACAGAAATTATTGAGAGCACTTGAATGCTGGAAAGAGATCAAAGGTGATTTCACTAGTCAGTTATCCCACTTCTTCTTTGACCAAGAAGATTTTTTTTCCACAGCTTTATCATCTGTGGGTTAGTTTAAGTTGTAGAACTTCAGTAGACCTGCAACATAACGCTTCAACATAAATCACCAAGAGATGGCGACATTGCACAAACATACGCGAGTCACTCCACGTTTCCTCTTTTAAATGTCCTGTCTTCACTTTTCCCGCTGTTTCAATAGCATTGGAGATAAATTATGTTACAAGGAAAGATGTCTGCGCGTTTGGAGGGCACACGGACACGCACCGCTGATTTACGGAAATGTTTGAAACTCCTTGATAAATATTTGATGCAGTGGCAGCAGTCAGTGGGAGTTATATAGGAGGTACAGCAGACAGGTCCGAGACCACAGGGAGGAAAACCCATGCGATTGTGTCGGAAAAAGAGAAAAAATACGTCATTTAGGAGCTGCATGGAGTTTCAGGGCAGGCTAAACGAGATGGATGAAGTGGTAGCTGAGCTGTTTGCATAGGACAAACACAAGACGGGGGTCTGCTTTTAATGATCGCAGGGAAGACGCTGGGCCTACGGGGTCGCGCCAGAGGAATTTTCCTAAAAACATAGACTTCATCCCAGCCCAAGATAGACAGGAAAAGAGCGAACAGTCGAGCGCGGACCCTCCAGAGAGCAGTGAAGTTTTTTCCAGGAGGGTTTGGCGTGTTCTTGTGGCGCCGGCATGGGTGTTAGCTGACGAGAGGCCGTCATTCCCAGTTGATGCTGCGAACTCGCGTGTTGTTTCTGAGCGGAGACTGTCGCTGTGCTGCTGACTCGTAGGGAGAAGACCTCTTTTGCAAAATTCAACCCTAAGAAAATTAAAAGCTAGTTAGGAGATGACACATACGTCGGTGCAGATGCTGAACGGGAGTGGAGGGCTAATATTTTAGGTCTTAGAACATTGTGACAGCCTCATAAATGTAATAAAATATCCTCATAAAAAAAAAAAACGTCTTCCAAACTTTGACACACATGCAGTGTTTTGATATCATTTTTTAAATAATTTTATTAATAATTTGTAAGACATTATATACAGTGTGTGTGTGTGTGTATATATATATATATATATATATATATATGAAAAGTTCATTTGCAAAAACTCAGTTTTTAACAATTCTCAAAAATAAAAAAAAACCCCTAAAACAATGAAACATGATAGAATAATATAAAACCTGATTTTTGTAATGTTAAAAATCAGTTTTTGCTAATAAATTCATATATATATGTAAAGACATGATAGACAGACAGACAGATAGATATATAGATGGATAGATAGAAAGATAGATAGATTTTCTGTCAATTCATGAAATTTAATATGATTAATAAATCAGCATGTTGTGTTAGTTTGACTTTTAATTAATTGACAGCAGTAATAAAACACTTAACTCGTAACAGTTCATCTAAGCTTCAGTGGAGCCTATATGAACTGTAAATCAATCATTAACATTCCTGTAAATGTAATAAGCTTTCACAACCTGTGTCAGAGCCTTATTGTCCTTTAACACAATAATTGACATAAAATGTAAATAGCATGTCAGCATTGGCACGTTCGCATCATTTAGCATGATTATAGTGCACAATCTGTTCCAAACTGACATTGGATGGAATGATATGAAAATGATGTGAGACATGAAAAAACACACACTCTCATGCGTTTGAGGTTTACCCTAGATTTTTTCATAAGTCATGATGACTGACTGATAACATTTTAATGCACTCAAGTACTAGCCAGTCTAGATTTGAAAATTGCAGATTCAGGAGTTGAGAAGAGCACAAGGAGGTTTTTTTGGTCCATAGATTTCTTTGTTTGTGATTGACAGGTCTTAACAGGATTAAGGCAGTTGGGTGTACAGTGCAGTACCTGGGTTTGATTTAGCTCTGTCTAAACACTCGCCACAGCTGTTTATTTTTACTATTGCGATATGAATACACTGGAAGCTCTGCTTTCTCGTTCCAAAACAGAAAAATAGATCTAATCTTCACCTGGTTTAAAACAAAAGAGAAAATTAAACCTCACATCGATTTCTGTAAGCTTGTAAAGATCCTTTCACAAGACACGTGGCAGACAAAGCTGGATCTATAACAAATCAAATGGCTGCAAATGATTATCTCTTTATAAAGTTTAAAAATGTTTTCATTACAGAGGCTAAACCATTTTTGTAAAAAAAAAATACAAATTTATATTGGTTTATATGTTATATAGTCAATCTCCAGATTAACAATCTTAATGTACAGGGCCAAAAAATTAGCTGCACATGAGCAGGCATGCACTGTCTCCTTTGTCTAGCACACTTGATTTATTAAACGTTATTTAAAACCTGAAGTTAGAAAATACGATTTGTGTCAGATCCACATTATGTTCAATAGTGGCAGCTCTTAAAGTTATAGCAGCCAAATAACCTTATAAACCCAGCTGCTGTGATTTCTGTTCATCAAAGAACAAAATAAAGAGGAAATCATTAACTTCAAAAATTAGTGTTTACAATTTCTGTGTATTTCCTATTGCTGAAGGGTACAGAAAGCTAGTTATGACATTTATTGGGGCAGTTTCCCGAACAGGGTTTAAAACTAGTCCTAAATTAAAATAAATGTTAAGAGCTGTCTAAACTGAAAAAAGCTTGCACTGAGATATCTTAAAATACATTGTCATTGTTTGGTCTTAAAATGCTCACAGATAATGCATTTTTGTAAGACATTCTTACATTCTTAAATGTCCTAAATTAGCAAAGGTCTAGTCCTGGCTTAATCTTTAAATAAAGATTTTTTTAAGTTCACTTAAATTAGAAAATGTATTTTTTAAAGTCTAAAAAATGTTAAAATGTTAGTGCTTGATTATATTATAATCAATATATTATTATATTATAAGGGTTAAATATTAGGGGAGAGAACAATTTCATAAAGACATCAGTAGTACTGGTACCAGTGATACTGGCCATTTATCATAAAAAAGATGCCAAATATTAAAAGTATAATGTCTTAATTTTGCTTGTACATTAAGACTGAATGTGAAATTATAGCAATATAATAGGTTTTTTATAAATTATATTCTAAAAAAATATTTTTAGATGGGATTATTCATTCAGATGGGATCAATTTCAGTAAATAGATGATTAGTTAGTTATTTTTTTTAATTGATTGACAGCACTATATAAATGTGCACATATAAAGGTTATATATCATTTACAATATATGAAATTCTACATATAAAACTAAAAATAGGCAAAAACAGCCACACTCTTTATTTTCCTTATTTTGCAAAAGCACACACTTTTGTTGTTACTTAGAGTGAACTCAAAAAAAAGTAGACATTTAACAGATTTGAATGGTGTATAACACTTACTTGTGTGACCAAAATCAACAGAGTTATATTAGTGTCTTTTACACCGATAAGAAAAAAAAGACCCAAATCACACCGGCGTGACGGCCGACCGTAGAGGGTTAACAAAAATAATTTATAATGGATCTAATAGTGGAATCAGATCTAGAATTGTTAAACTGCGTATTATTCAAATCCCTCATTTAAAAAAAAAATGTAATTCAGTCAATGTATGAATCATACTTTGTGTAAAGAACCTACAGTAAATGTGTATATACGAATGACCATGAATATCTACACAAGAGCAGGACATTAGATATACGGATGTTTTCCAAAGTTAAATAAAATATTAGGTAACATAGGTACGGTGGGGTTTCAGACTTCCCCCGAAAGGCCTAACAGAGCATGATGGAGCAATGTGACAAAAGTGAAGCTGATAAATTCATCTGTCATCCAGCGAAAACACATCAAACCCCATATCGTAAGAATAAACACTCCTGTTTACTTAGGGGCTGTCCCAGCAGTTGAGTTTTAATTCGTCCTTGTGCATTTTTACAGATCCATAAATATCCAAATTCGCGCTGCGCCATGGCATAACAAGGACCAAGAAAAATAATCCCGGGGAAGTCAAGATACAGAGACTGTGTGTTCGTTCTGAGGGAGAGGAATTCGATTGCTATACATTAATTAACTCGTGGCTTCTCCAGAATGACAGGTAGGAGTAGTCACCAGAGGGCCGTCTGATGACGTGCCAAGAGTGCACTGGCCGGCGTGTGTGTGAGTGATTTATGAAGCCCTCAATATGTGAGGGGGTTGTATTCAAAGGCTTGTATTTTTAAGCTTGGTACACATATGTGGAGTTTTCGGAGGGCGAGGCTCTTAAGACATCATTTATCCTTTATCACAGCCATGTTGATGATAACCTCCGGCGCACACGAGGCAAATATCTATGGGGATTCTGGCAGCCCGTCAGCTTCCGACGACTTCCAGGGCAAGACACATAAATAAAAAGGCCAGTGTTTAGATCCCGGCCAGCCTGCCTTTATTCGTTTATAATACGAGGATGTTAAACAGGAAGTAATAGCACAGTGTATTGAATCGTTTCCTTCCTGTACAGACAGAGCTCTAATTTGGACCGTCCCATGACACCCTGAAGGCCATCTGTCTTGGCACTGTTGCTCGAAGGCATCTGTGGCTTAAGTTAGGAATCAAAGTGCCTTATTAATTAAGGAGAATTCATAATATTAATTAATGATTAATAGGAGAGAGCAGTGAGTTTCAACGGGGAATGAAGTCAGTTTCAGTTTTGAATTGGTTGTAATTATTGCAAAGGGGGCTGACCTCCGTAATTAAGGTTGAACTCCAACAGTGGAAGTCAGAACAAAGGTTCAGACTTACAAAGTGCATATAATTTACAGAAATGTATGCACATAACATAAACATGTAGAGGCCCTGCTTTCTCCCATAGCTTTGAAATTCTCAATAGAAAAATGGCGAAAGAGTTTTATTTCAAATAAATACTGTTCGTAAGCAAAAATATTAAGCATTATGATGATTATGCTTATTTGAAACCTATATATATATATATATATATATATATATATAACCAAATGCCAAAGTGGTTATTTAAAGTTTAAGTAAAAGTAAAAAATATTAAAGTATGTGAATGATACCAAACCTTTAAACAAGAAATTTTACGTTTTCCACAGTTTGCTTGTTATTGTAACAGAAATGCCAATATGTGTGTTTATATATATATAGTATATATAATTTTTTTTTTTTGATTTCCCTTGTGTTTTTTTCTGTATTCTCAGCATTCAGCAAGAACTTGTGCTTCCAATGTTAGCCACTAGGTGAAGAATTGTGGACGATAAAGGACACAATTAGCTCATGAAATAGGCACTAGTGACGGGAAGTTCGGATTATTTTACTGACTCAATGCAGTATGAGCCAGAAAGAGAATTGATTATGTGATCTCTTCAGTGTTCAGGTTCGAGTCGTTCTTTTATCACGTGACGCCCCCATAAGGTTTATTTAAAAATTTTTCATTTTTTATTTAAAGATAAATATAACAAGACTAGAACATGACAATGAGGTGTATTTTAAATGAACAAAAATGTCTTGAGGTAATGTCACCTGTTAAAATATTTAGGATATTTTTGTTTGAGATTGTTGACATCAGTCAAGTGAAAATGGAAATTAAAAAAAAATTTGTTACTCGTTTTTTTGGTTCCACGTTTTTTGATGATTTTTTGGTTTTATTTAAACAATTTACTTTTACATTATTTTATTTTCTTACTCCTTTTGCTATAAACGTTATAGGCTTATGTTTTAAAATGACTTATTCCTCATTTAAATAAAATTATAAATTTTAACTTCTTTACTGACTTTTAGTTTTGTATGCCTATTTAAACTTTGTGTAAGTTATTTGTTATTTTATATTAGGCATATAGCATGGTGTATTTTTTATTCGTTTTTTTTTTTAAGTTCTATGTTCTACGTTGTATTTAGTTGTCACCTGAATTGAATTGCCGCTAATGTAAAAACGAAAGTAAAATTTGAACGGTTCTTTTTTTTTTTAAACTAGGCTATTTAAAAGCGAAGGAAATTGAGGAAAGAGGGAAACTTCACATTCAAAATGAATGAATCGTTCAAAAACGACTTATCACTAATGGACACAAATGTCACTCTGAAGAAATGTAAGCCATGAAGTTTTATCTCAATTAAACACGTTTATGAGGTGTAACTGATTTTAGTTTCTAAAGTAAAGCAGGTTTTGTTTGAAAAACCCTGCTAGATTGAGTTGATAATGTTCGAGACCACCTCAGAATGACTGAACCAACATATTTTCTAACTATACATCTCACTGACAGTAAAACATACTACTCCTATTACTAATAATTCTAATTCTAATGGCAGAATTATGATTACAATTATCATTATTTGTGTTTTTTTCTAATTGCAGGTTGGAGTCTGTGAAGCAGTGGAAATTTCAGCGATAGCTATCGGTTTCATTTTCCAGGTTTCCAAAAAAAAACATGATTAGGTCATTTTGTCATATTAATACACCAACATTTCCATTTCAAAACCAATGACTCTTCCTCATCCTAAATTAGCATGAAATGGTTATACGATATAAAATGTCTTCTGCATTTCCAAATGTACTAGAAAAAGGGGTAAAATTGAACTCTGCCAGGACGTGGCTCTTTTACAAGAAAATGCAGCGACCGCAAATTGTGCTCAACAATTCCAGTGCTCTTGGAGCTGACCACTTTAAAAACGTCCTGCTTCAGGATTATAAATGCTGTTTGATGGCTCCGTCATTACATCTCGAGCAGAGGAGGCGTAGTCGGCAGGCGGGTGTCCGCCATCTTGTGGGGTCAGGAAGGGTCGGGATCTTTTTGATGTGGGCAGGGACTTTAACCCTCCATCACCACAAGGTTCTGAGGTCTAGAAAGTACACCAGGGAGCAGGCCTCATAAAAAGATAATCACATAATTGCTAGGAAGCAAGCAGAAACTGAAACATTAATATAATATTCAAACCGGAGGTAATGGTGTTTGTTCAGTTCATGAGTGTGAATTTGAATTAAAAAGAGGGATGTATTAATTGGCTACTTTTTTTGTTAGTTCTATACTTTTATTTATTGTTCATAGGCTTATTCATACAGGCTTGGAACAACATGAAGTGTGTCAATTATGACAGAATTTACAGAATTTTTGGGTGAACTATCGCTTTAAATTCAAATCTGAACTACGTTAGCTGACAGTTATTGAATTGAATTTGCAGTTTAAATGACATTTCGGTTCTGAAGGGCACGTAACGCTGCTGTAAACATGTTCTCATGTCACGTGAAAAAACTGTCCCATTAAGATATGACCATGATTGCTATTATGTAGTGATGGACTGCTCACCAAACATGTACAAAGAGCTCATTGACAACACTTTTAGTATGAGCGTAAACACTAAAGATGTGATGCCGTAATCATAGTCAGTTGTCATCACTCTCTGACATGATAAACGTGTTTGATAAATGCTTGATCACATGATACAAAATGCATCATCCACTGATGCCGCTCTTGCATGGCATCAGTGGACTATTGTGTTCAGAGGCTCTGACCCCTGGATCTTAGTCAAACGCGTGGGATCAGTAGGTCAGAGGAGGTCCTGAGTTTTATTGTCTGCTGTGAGACATGCTTCCAGTAAACAGGGTAGGGTTAGTTTGGTAAGTGGGTTATGAGGTCAACATTGGCCAGCTCAGAATAGACGCTATGCAGCACTTACTCAGGTTCAGCCCTCTGTGTCTTTCTCCAGCTATTTGCATGATTTAGTTGACTAAGCATTTTGCCTTCATTCGCGTGTCTAAATAACAGTTCTCTTGCTCTTCAATCATAGATTGCTGCCATATGTGAGTCCATTTGCTGTTTTTCTTTAATGCGGTGTATTCTTTTAATTTTGACATTTCCCTAGGCAGATGCATTTGGCAAATCATTATTTAGTAACCCACTTATTACCAGTGACAAAATCCAGTTTGCAATGCTCGCTTGTATGCTTTATTTACTTATTTGTTCACTTATTTATTTATTTTTTATTTATTTATTTATTTTTTCTCAAGTAACTTTTGGTTTTTGGTAATCAAGTTTTTGGTTGCTTAGTAGGTTTTTGTATATAGTGTTTTTAGTTTTTTAAATACTTTTTAATGTGTTTATTAATTTATTGTTATTTTTTATGTTTTGCAGGTAATCAAATAAAATGAGGTTTTTAAAAAAATAAATAAAACATTGATTTAGATTCTTTATATATATATATATATATATATATATACTTTATAAATTCTTAATTTTTTTATTTTTATTTTATGATATTTACTTGCATTTTTAACTTCATATGTAATCAAAGTGAGCTATTTTTATAATCAATTTATTTTACCAAAATTAATTAATTAAAATAAATATTGTGGTAATGGATAAACAAAGAGCTTCTTCCCAGAATGGCTGAAGAAAATCAGCTCAACAATATGAGGAGGTGGTTATGAATATGAGGTATAAACATGATCAATACTTAGAACTAAATTGAAATTTGAAATTCATGTTTTTAGTAGTTATGTCAGTTTTAGTATCAGCTATTAATAACATTTTGGATTTCTTTATATAAATATATAGATAATGTTAAGATAAGTCATTCATACCTTACATGTTAAACAATTAATCTCAAAGATTAATGCACATTAACTTCAGCAATCCTAGAGCACATTAGACTGATAGAAAGTCCTAAATTGCTCAGGAGGAGATGGGGTGGTTCCTCATAAGTTGCATAATCCTTGTGATTTACAGCAAAGGCAGAGAAAAGCAATTCGGCTATAAATCTGTTAAAATATCTGTGGGTTAGATCCTTAATAATAGATGATTATCCACTATATTGCATCAGTGAAAATCCAGCCCCCCTTCCTCAAAAATACAGGGACAAAGCGACTTCTTTCCTTTTTTCCCCTCTTAAATGTTCCCATGTGAAGCGGCACACGGAGCCAGTGAGTAAATGAAGGGTTTTGCGTGGAGATCTGAGAGAGCCTGCAGCAGTGATTAATGGGCCGCGGGAGGGTGGGGAGGTTCTGCTCCTGACAGAGAGGGCTCATCCAGGCTCTGCCGGAGATCACAGGGGCCAGAGCTGCTCTCCTTGCCCCACACGGCCACACGTGAGAGAGAGAGAGAGATGTGCCTTATATTCAGTCATTTATCCCCACCCAGAGAAACTTTACGCACTCCAATTTCTAATGAGTATCTGGAGAGCAGGCGAGACTACAGAGGAGAACCTCAGCTAAAAAAGCAGGAAACACCTTGTGAGGTGAATTCTGGAATAGATATAGTGGAAGTCTTGGGATTTTCTAATTACGTTTTCTACTTTCTAATTTGTGGTTCTATAACTACAAGTCCATTTATACTGTACATCTTGAATTAGATATCTTTTGTTGATATTTTCTGATTCATTAGAATTTGACTGTTTTTGACATGTTTGACAAAGTTAATTTTGTTTATTAAGTATTCAGTTAAAGGTATTTAAGTACTTCAGCTTAAAAAAAGTTATCATTATGCCTTGACATCTAGCTGAAGTAATAAGTTATAAGTTTAAGATGTCTATTATATAAATATAAATATATATATATATATATATATTTATATATATATATATATAACATAAAGTATTATTCTAATTATATATTTCATATGATAATTGTAATTCTGGTATGTGTGTGTGTGTGTGTGTATATATATATATATACATACAGTGCCCTCCACTAATATTGGCACCCTTGGTAAATCTGAGCAAAGGTGGCTGTGAAAATAATCTGCATTGTTTATCCTTTTGATCTTTCATTCAAAACATTCACAAAATTCCAATCTATTATTGAAGTAAAACAATTGAAAATAGGGAGAAAAACTCATGGCACCCTATTATTGCTACATCCTTTTCCCCAAGATAACAGCTCTGAGTTTTCTCCTGTAATGCATGATGAGTTTGGAAGAGCACCTGATAAGAGAAAAGAGAGCATCCCTACATGCACAGTCACTCCAGACCCTTTAGTTTACCTTTAGATTTAGATTGTTGGTGTTTCTCCTATTTAGTTAACCTCACTCCTTTTCTGCAGGGTTTAGATCAGAGGACTAAGACAGCCATGACAAAAGCTTCGTTTTGTGCTCAGTGACCAATTCTTGTGTTTATTTTGATGTTTGTGTTATTATTGTCACAGTGGAAGACCCAACCATGATCCATTATAAGATTTCTAACAGTCAGTCAGTTTTAGATTTGTTATCTGCACTCTTTATCATCTCTTTATCATCTGAATCCATGATGCCATGTGTCTAAACAAGATGTCCAGGACCTCTAGCAGAAATATAGGCCCACAACATCAAAAATACAGCAGTATTTCTCATTGTACACATGGAGTACTTTTTATCCCTGTGTTAACCAAACCCACTTTGAGTGTTTGCTACTTAAAAGGTAATTAGGATGATATACACATGTCCTCTTCCAGGCAGTTTCCTAACATTGTATGTTGATTGGAAATTCTTAATTATTGCCCTGATGGTGGAAATGGACATTTTCACTGTTCTAGTTCTTTTCTTAAAGCCACTTCACTAATTGCCAAAGCTCAATTATCTTTTGTTGCACATCATAAATATATTATTTGGTTTTTTTTCTCATTGTGGTGATGATTAAGGGAATTGGGCTTTGTTTTCCCTCTTATATATATTTCTGTGAAACAAGAAACCATGGCAGGATAATCACAGTGGAGTGATCAAAATTGTGAATATGAATTGGAATATACTTATTAATATACCAATAATTTTGGTCAACAAGTATTGGAGAAAAACATTTATTTTATCACAAGAATTTCTCCCTATTTTAAATTGTTTTACTTCAATGGTAGGTAAGAATTTTGTGAATTGTTTGAATAAAAGATCAAAAGGATAAACAATGCAGATTTATTTTCACAGCCACCTTTGCTCAGATACACCAGGGGTGCCAATATTAGTGTAGGGCACTGTATATGTGTGACGATCAGCTGGATGTGCCAGCAAGACTTTGGATGGCACTCCAGCTCTCCATTAACTGTGTGTATGTTTA
>JAUYWG010000057.1:20149824-20161911 GCA_034779775.1 Enteromius afrohamiltoni
TTTGTATTATACTCAAATAGCCTACCTAACTTTCAATATTAAAGACACCAGTACTGTATCAGTGTTTGCATTCGTTGTGGAGGTCTTTGCTGTCCCATAGTGTGAAGATTACTGGCGGAATTTAAAACTATAGTAGTTTATGGCGGTTTCACAAATGGGGCTTAGCTTAAGCCAGGACTAGGCATTAGTTAAGTTGAGATATTTAAGCAACATTTACAAAAATGCCTTATAAGAAAATAATAACTTAACACGGAACAATGACACTGCCATGTTTTAAGATATGTCAGAACAAGATATGTTCATCTGAGAAAGCTCAAACATGCAATTTAGTCTTGGACTAGCTTAAGCCTTATCTGTGAAACTGGGAGTATTTGTACAGTGTTACCTACTCTTATCAAATTGAAAATAATTTTATTTGGGGGATATATATATATGTATATATATATATGGTAGGCCTATATGTGGTGGTGGGCCGGCTGGACCATAAAATGCCAGGGCCTTCCTTCGAGTCCAATCCTGATCAGATATAAGTTACTTGGCAGTTTTGCATTTTAACACCTTTTAAAATAGGAATATAATTTAATGCAACATAAATGATTGAATATCAACAGTTTTTTTTTTTATCCCTTATGCTTAATGGACACTTATTTAAAATGATTCCAGAATCATGCTCTTAAAACTCCTGCTTTTAATTTTGTACTGTATAAATGTATTTGAATGCTGCTTTGTAGCATATGTTGATATCTGTTTAAGCTGACAACCATCTGCAAAACACAAAAAAATTGACCTCCTTGTTTTTTCTAAATTGTGAACAATAGCATGATTGTGGTCTCCTCCTTCTCTGTTACAGAAGGTTAAGACTTTTTCTCCCTGTATTTGTTATTCCCACTAAAGCTAGCAAGCTGCATAAATGGCCTTAGACTCTCCGAATCGGCCCTACAGGGCCAGGAAAAACCCGAAGGAGCCAGACAAATAAAAAGCAAAGAGCTCAGACGCCGCCGCTCGGCTCTGAATCTGGTTCCTGTCAGGGTACATCAAGGGAACACCCGCAACGCAATCTCCAAACTGCTGCCTCCCCGTAACCATACGTGTCTCGCTGACAAGATGACTGAACCATCGCCAGCTCTCCAAAGAGGATGAATTTTTTTCTTCTTCCACCCCTTTATTTATTCCTTTTCACCCTCCCTCTTTTCTTGGAACTGACCCACATGGATGCAGATCAATTCTAGATGATCTGATAATTATGTTGTCAGTTCCAATTGCCATGCGATGAACTGAGAAATCGGACAGAGGGTAAATACTAAAAGGATTTCGAGCTTTCTGTACGTGCGTGGGTCCCCTATTCAGGAGCGAAACTCAGAGCTAGCCATTACTTGTTTAAGACCTGTTTCATAAGCTGATATATCAGTATTTAACAGATGACATCTGCTAGAACATTACATTTCCGTCTTTGATTTCTGTGCCATTTTCTGTTCACTGAATGACACGTCATTAATAACTGTTTTTTAAAAGCTGCGGTTGTAGACTTATAATTGGAGATGCTGGTTTGTGATTTTGACCGCTAACCCATCATATGATTATAGGTTTAATCCAAGAAGGTCTGTGATACCTGGAAAGAGCTATCCCTTAGCGTTCCCATTTATCTCAATGTCAGTTGCTCAGCTGGTGCAGGACCTCCAAGAACACACGATTAGAAATCTGCAATCTGCTGCCTGGTTGTTTGAGCCATAAATGAGGTAATTGAGGTTTATTAATTGTATTTTAATAAACTTTTAAATCAAGTGTGTTAAGTGCAATTCTAAGAAATGAAAAAAATGTGATTTTTTTTTTTTAAACAAATATATATTTTTTAAATATAACTCTAGCATTTAACATTTTTTTAGAACAACAAAAAAAATGGATAATTTCATCTATAGAGAGAAAAGGTGTACATAATTACACAACTGTGACGTTCTGCAAGGTTGTTTGAGACAGACATGTGTTAATTGAAGTAAAAAAATAAATAATTAAAATTAATTTGACTGTTCTGCATTTAACAATTTTGTAGTTAAAAAGAGTTTTTCACTATGGTCTTAAATACTATGTACTTGCATTTAAATGAATCTTGAACATGAAATGCTCTTTATTGTATGCATACATGTTTTTACATTGTATTTATATTATGAAATATTACATTTATAATTACAGTGTTTACCCATCCCATATGATTTAAGCCACCCAAACCACCAAACCTGTCCCTAACCTTACCCGTGTCCCACCTCAATAGCAGCAAAAGTGTGTAGCAATATAATATTAATACAGTGAAGTACAGTGTACTTATGCTTTGGTGTAAGTAGTTAAGGCCACCTAATAAAAAGTGAGACCAAACTAATTTCTAAATGCTTATAAAAGTTGATTTGTTTGAATTTATTTGCTTAAATAAAATTTGGCCCATTCAAACTAGTTGCTTATTTTGAGCGATAGGATTTGCACGGCGTAGTGTATTATTAAATATTTGTGATTTATGTTTTGTTTGCAGAAATTTCACCAAAGTACACAGCTACTTTCAAAAGTCTGGAGCCAGAAGGTATAACTAGACCATGCTAACCATCCCAGGTAGAGATGTCACACACACCTGGTTTGTAACTGTTTAAAACTGGCACTGTAAAAACTTTACAACTGTAAAGTGAATTCACTCCTTAGCTTTAGAGACTGTCCTTGCAATTAGTGTACTCTATGTTTTCTTGGAGGAGTTTGTTGGTATGATGGTAACAAACCAAATCTGTGCTAGAACATGCTGTTCGGTTTGTTGCAGCTGTAGAAATCAGGCAGAGTGGATGTACACAGTAGCCAGTGTGAGTGCACTGGTGTTGGACTGATCTATGGCCTGTGCGCTGGCTGGATTTGTTTAACCCTGAATGTCAACCGGTGCTGTCTGGAGCATGTGTGCAGGTAATACGTACCAGATGACTCAAGCAGCAGCCCAGGCAGACTGAATACAAAGCAAGTGTGGAGAAGAGGTGTTTTTTTTTTTACTTGACAGCAGGTCAAATCTCTATTCAGTGAGCCTGAAGCAGCACGAAGCAGACAATGTGAATTGCTGGGAGTTTTTTAAAGATTTACAGAATATAGTAGGAGAATATTAGAGAATTATAAAACAACTGATGCCATGTGACATTTTGGACATGTGACATGGTAATATTATCATATTTGTAAAAGTACCTTGGAGTACCATGTAAAGACCATTTAAAGCTGTAGTATATATGCTATGGAGCCTGATGGTTAGAGAATCAGACTTCTAACCCAAAAGTCCAGCAGGAATTGAATGTGAGGGGAGTGAATGACCAACCTCTCTTCCACCCTCACTAGAAATTAGTTTGGCTGCCTGCTGCTCTAGGTGTGTAATCATGGTGTGTGTGTGATCAATAATGTGTGTGTGCAATTAAAAACTCACATAGATGCTAATAATTGTCACCTGATAATTCGTGACAATAATCACAGGTGTAGTTCACCTTTGTAGTTGACGTATATAAAAAATATATATAGTGAAAAAGGTAACGCCGTTTAACATGAAGGGGTATGAGTACCTTGATATATACACACACACTCAAATATATTTGTGTGTGTATATTAATGCAGTTAAACGATTGAATGATTAATTTACAAAATATATGTATGTTCTATGTATATTTATTATGTATATATAAATAAACAGTATATGTATTGAAATTATATATATATATATATATATATATATATATAATATTTGTCTATATATTTATATAATTAGTATTATAAATAAATATAATTTTTATACAAACAGAACATTTGTCTAAAATATATTCATGCATGCGTGTGTATTTATATATAAATTATAAATATATACAGCACACATACAAATATTATTTAAATAAAAACCTATTTTGGACGTGATTAATCACAATTAATTATTTGACAGCACTAAAATGGTGTGTATATATATAAATAAGTAACACTTAATTTATACTTATAAATATTGTACTTACATGTACAGTACATAATACTAAATTATGGATAATTACATGCAAGTAACCCAAGACGAACCCTATCCATATAAGTACATGTAGTTAATTAATATTATTCCTTATAATTGCACTGTAACAACTACCTGAAAAACTGTGCACCTAGGCAAAAGCAGGCGATGGTCACACAATATGTTGATTTAATTTAGTTAACAGAACTAAATTGATGAAGAAAAATTATTAATGTCATTAGTTTTTGACAGCATCCTCATTTTACCTGTACACATATACATATACCTCTATACATATGCATACATACAGCATATATATATATATATATATATATATATATATACACATGCATACATACATACATACTGTATGCACACACACATAGAATTCCATACTGTTAGATACCATATAAAATGTCCTAATAGTGGCTTAAAGACTTAAAATACATTTTCTGAACATTAAACATTATTGGCATCCTCTGCATATTTTTGTGCTTCGCTCAGAAAGGGTGATTATACACTTGGATTGGTGAATAAATGTTTGCCCTCTAAACTGAGAGTGGGTGGGGTGTGCCAACGCACCTTGGTCATCTGTGTATGCCCGCCAGTGTCTGAGCAGACCAACCACAGTCTGGACGGATGAACGACCTGCTGTTAGCAGGATGTGCTAAAGAGGATTGCACTTTCCATTTTGCATATTCATCCTGAATACAAATAAATAAATCTCAGAATCCAAATATTCGAGGGGCATCTTTGGCAGTCTAGAAGACCACCCAGACTGCCACGGGCTTGGGGTTTGAAACCCTCACAAACACCCAAACAAATAACAAACAAGCCCAATGCAGATTCTCATGATGCTTTGAGTCGATGTAATTTGATAGAAATAGTAATGAAGTTTGTCTTTACTTTCCTGTTTTTGGTTGCCTCTCTCTTGTTGAAGCTGCCCCCTGAAATATGGTTTTCATTTAAAATGTCATAGAATATATACATAATATCATTTTATTTTATTTAGTAAATCCATGCAGTAGCTTAAATGATGCATTGAACGAAAAAATTACTATTATATTATTAATGTAAAGGAGTTTTTTTTTTTGCCAAATATTTGACATTTTAAATTTAAACAGTTGTTCCTGAGCAAAATAACCCACAATCAATAAAAGAGCTTCCTCCAGTGTCAACAAAAACATCAACATATTTATTTAAAGCTGTTTTGGCTTTCAGACAGTGCTTGATCTGTACATATTTCTCTCCTAATTCAGACGAGATGACCTTTCCACTGGAAAACCAATATTATGCATAGAGGACTCGTATTT
This sequence comes from Enteromius afrohamiltoni, assembly GCA_034779775.1. NCBI lineage: Eukaryota > Metazoa > Chordata > Actinopteri > Cypriniformes > Cyprinidae > Enteromius > Enteromius afrohamiltoni. The sequence goes on from JAUYWG010000057.1 coordinate 20,155,129, forward strand.
TTGCTGGAAGCAAGCATCTGAAGTTAAAACATCTTAATGTTGCAGCGTTGTGCTTCACAAGACATTATTTGATGGACTGAAGTCCATTTGTGGGTTACTTGTGGGTTATTGTGGTTTTTTATTAGGTGTTTGTACTCTCATTCTGATGGCACCCATTCACTACAGAGGATCAAGTGACGATGTAATGCTACGTTTCTCCAAATCTGAAACACAATCAACTACATCTCGGATGGCCTGAGGGTGAGAATTAATTATTGCACACTTATTTTAGTGTTTTGCTTTTTCACAGAACAAACATGACAATGATAACGAAGATAAGAAAACATAAGAAAAGATCAGGTAAGATAAGATCAATTAAAATGTAAAAACCTATGACTATGGCGACTTAACTGGTCAGGTAGTGCATATGCAGGATACAAATTCATAAATATTGTCACTTTGACATGTGCGTGTGTATTAAAATATTGATGATTCATTATTGATGATAATTATTGCACAAAAGACAAATAAATAAATACAAAATCAGCATTATCCAGACTTATTGGCTGTCAAATAATACTTTAGACACTATATTAAAAACATTATTACTGAATACAGATCATTATTATTAACTTTTTTCATTAACACATTGGCTATGAATGCATCACTTCAATTACATTGAAATATTCTAAAATCTGGCCCCATGTTTTTTCAAATACATCAGATTTGTCATTATCGATGTATCTCAGCCTCTCTAATATAATTAAAATATCTCTACCCCACATTTACCTTTCGTGCAACATTTAGGACACAACCACAGTGTGTGAGTTGGGACTCCCTCTGCTACTTTGGAAAAATGCTGTGCAATGTTACCTTAGAAAAGTATAATCTATGCAAGGTTTTAAAATGAATTTTATTTTGTCTTGCATTAACTGAACAGGTATGTATGTTCAAGTCCTTCTTCCCAACTGTCTAAATCAATCTCTAACCCTAATTCTGTTTCCCAGTCCTACTTAATTTTAGCTTCAACTACTACATGTTTTAATAGAATACTGCAATGTGACACAGCTCCCTGATGCAAATGGTTAAACTTTTTCATTTCTTCAAGTACACTGTGTTCTGTCATCATTTTAAAAACAGTTTTTGAACTGTTTTAACACTTAAATCTATGTTGATGACTAAATGACGAAGTTCATCACAGCACTATTATGCATAGTCAAAAGTATTTGTTTCATAGATACCGCTGTAAATTTAATTGATGCTGAAATCAAAATAACCTTAGTGCAAGACCTGGTCTGAGTTTCTCTCGAATGCTCCAAATGGCTCTCTTATTGCTTTAGTCCTCCCATGTGAGTTGCCGTCAATAAATTTGCAGCCAACAAAAAAGGAATTAAGCTCAGTAAAACGCCTATTGCTATTAGTTTGAAAAGATAGAATACAGCGTCAAATAAATCTCTGTGCCATCCTTTCCACTCCTTAAAACCATTTGACTTTAACAGGCAAATGTAGCATAAGAGAGAAAGAAAACCCAAGTGGAAAATCCAAGAGGCAGAAAAGTCAAAGTCGAAAAGAGCAAAGTCTGCAGAGGCATTTTACAACCCAACTACTTGTAATCAAAAAGACTCTTAGCGGTGCATGTTTTACGTGAACATTTAAATGCATTAATCATGTGCAAAGGCACGAGGGACCGCTCTCCATCACCCGCTGTAATTTACTGTGCCGGCCCCCCAAGACGGAGGAGAAAAAGAAAACACAAACTAGGCCCATGGGTTTGATAAAGATGTTAGGTGATGAAAACTGACTTAAAACGATCGCATACGAGAGAGAGTCTGGCCAACTTTTGCACCTGGCTCCAAAGGAGCAGCTAAGCAAACTTCCTTTCCCCGTTGTGACGTCTTTTTTCATACACATTTCGGCCTCTAACTGGGCAGGACAGTTACAACTGCTCTCGGCTACGTTTGGTCAAACCACCTTGCCTCGATCAACACAAGCGCTGTTGTTGCTGATCACCAAACTCTGCATAGTAATTCAACGTGCACACCTCTGCGAACACAGAGGCCGCGCACCATCTGTAAAAGCGCTCCCAGTTAGCTTGATTTCATTTACGCTGTCAGTTTTGTCTCGTAATGTAATTTGATGGAGACACTGAAGGCTCTGATCCTTGAAAGCCTACCGAGGGAATTTATTTTCCTGTAAAAACAATTTCCTCATTGTGTTGGTTCTAATGACTAAAAGACTTGTTAGAAGCACTTCCATAAAGCAAATTTGACTTGCATAATGAGCTGAATTTGTTTCCTCGTAGTTGCTCTGCTAAAACAGCAAAGTATCATAATTAGTTTTTCTTATTTGTCATATTGGTAAAACTACTTTATGTGGCAGGATACTTATACAATCTGTACATTATGGCTTAGTTCAAATTTTTTAAAGCATTTTGCTTCAAAGCTGTTATATTGAATACATTTTCCCTGACAATAAGCATGATGCATTTACAAGTTCCTACTTACGATTTCATCCTAATTACCGTTTATAACATTCAAGTGATGTTTATCTGGAAATAATTGACTCAATTTCATATATCTCTCTTTCACTTAATGAGAAAGACAGGAAGCTTTTATACACTAAAAACATACCGAAGATGTAAATATGACTTGTGTAATCAGTGTTTCTATGTATTTTATCAAATCAAAGTCCCATTTCTCACATGAAAGCAGGACTTTATGGTGGTGTTAATATGTGCTCGACTCATAAATGCAATTTTTGACACACCTTGAACAAGTTTGATTGCCAGCTCAGTTTTAAGCTACTTTTTTTTTAAGTTACAATATAAATAAATCATTATTTCCAGTAATTGTATTTTATTACATTAAAGTATTTATTAAAGAAAATAAAAACTTATTTATCGTTTTTCATTAATAAGTATAGTGTGGTTATGTTAAATTATAGCATGTTTAATATTTAATAATTGTACTTTATAATAATTATTTGGTCAGATTAATTTTTTTTAAAGATCTAATTTCCACTATTAATTAAATGAACTATGCCTTAATAAACACCCAATCTGCTGTTAATTAATTAGTAAGACATTTAACTTCAACTTAATATTGGGATCTAAAATATGCTCATGTAGAATAAGGTATTAACATGAGCTTTAATAAACAGTTAAACTTCTTGAATGTTCAGTACGTTGCCTGGAGTGTTGCTTATGGTTATCTAATAATTAGCATTTAATTTAACGTTAATAACTTCCATTTGGGGTATTTCTTAGCTTCTAGATGCTATATAGTAAACTAAACAGTATTTTGTGATTCTAGCAAATGGAGTGCGTTTCACAACACGCCTCAGATCTTCAATAGCAACACTGGTAATTGCAGTGTTAGTTCACATTAATCAAAGTGTCAGCTGCAGAGAACCAAAGGCTTTGTTTTGAGAAGGGCCTCCACCTAGCTTCCACCAGAGTGCATCTATTAAGGGGTTAAATAAACACTATTTGCTAATACGGCCTTTATTTCAGCTTGAGTGGAAGGAAACGGAGTCACTGAGTGTTTGCAATGCAGGTATGGAAGCAATCTCTTGAAAAAACGCAAACATTGTGGACTATCCGCAGTGTTTGTGTGCGTGTGTCTGTGAAAAAGACAGATAGAGGGAGAGTTGATCACTGAAAAGCTACTGCAGATGCGGCTGTGCGCACTGTCAGGTTGAGGGCTGGGGATGATTGCCACATCTGGAGTGAATTTATGCTATAATTCGCCGTATTACTGGCGCAGTCTCCATATAAGTAGCATGACCACGTTTACAGTCCAGTCAGTAAGCCTTCGAGTGCCCTCTGCCCTGCGCTAATTTATACTTGTACAGGGCGAAGAGCACAGAATTTGTTATAGTCTATACAGTACTTAAGTGTATTGCGCAGAAACATGCCATATTTCACCTCTGAATAAAAGGAATACCTATTTTACATAAAGTGAGGTCCATTTCCTTCAAAAACATGTAATGTAATGTTTTAATCAGATTTTTTCTTTCTTTATTCTGTAATTGTAGTTTTGTAAAAAATAAATAAATAAATAAAAATAAAACATTATATTTCTGTTTATTATTTATGGAAGCTTCTTTAAAAAAAAAAAACGCAACTTTATTTCACAATTTTTCTTGCAACTCTGAGTTTATCATACAATGGAAAAATTTAGAATTGCTCAGATTTGCATAATTTGCAGAATTGTGAGATAAAGTATCATTATACTGTGGTGGGAAAAAAAATGCGAAATTGCAAGATAAAATCTGTAAAGAATATAATATTAATATAACTTAATACAGGGATTTCTTTTATTAATACAGAAAAATCTGCATCAGCAAATGTAATACTCTTGCTATTAATATATTGTATCTTTTTACATTAAGGAGAATATTTTTCATAGTAGATTAATGAGAATCTGAGAGGAAAAGTTACTTTAATTGTCCTAAAAAAAGATTTTTAATCTGAATTGTCGGGATGAAATATGACACAATAATATAGGTTAAATTAAGTAATCTGGCAGATACTTTTATCCTACAGAAAAGTCTAATTCTGTCACTAATGGTGGCATATTTCCAGACACATTGATTGTAATCGAGTCTGATTGGTTTTCTTTGGCGCTGTATTTGTTTTGACTGACGAGATTCATTGTGGTTGAACTCCATGTTCATTATCATCTGATATCTATTTTTTATCTCTTAATTGTTTTTAATACACATGCTTTTATCACGTTGTGTGGTTACAGGAAGAAAAACGGATGATTTGAAAGCCTATCGTTCAGCTCCACACATTGTTTGTGTGTTTGTTTATAAAATATTTTGGCTGATTATGCTTTCAGTCATGAATACAGCCTCAGCTATTTTAACATCTTCACACCTTTCCGCAGATTTCCCTTCTACAAAATGCAACCATTCCAGCAGATTCCGTCTGGGCCTGCAGATCTCCAAGTCTGGTTATACTGCTAACCAAAGACCGCTGTATCATCTGATCCATTTCATCCTCATAACAAACAAAAAAGAGGCCCGTCTACGCCTGAAGTTCTTTGATGAGATGCTGTTATGTCTGGATGATGAGGTAATAATGAGGGTCTTACGCTGTTGATATATTAACACAAGTTCATTCCTGCACGTGGCGACTTGATTCTGCCGATATTCAAAGAAGCCAATGTTGTGACGTGGTTGGAAAGCTGGCTGAGCCAATCTTTGCTGTAGATTATTCCACCTCCCCCACAGTAACTAATGTGCAATCAAGATGAAATTTGAGGTCTATTATTATTATTATTAGTATTATTATTGTTTACTGTGAATAATGATACATTGTGCCAACCACACACGCTGCTAATGACCCTTTTTGGAATCTCTCAGAATGTTATTTGTATTAAAATGTAATATCAGGTGATGTTCTGATGCATCAGACTTCAGGAATGTTGACAAAGCCCATGGGCTAATTTGACAGACTAATTTGCAGCAGCAAAAACACATACTCAGACATAAAAGGTTGGAAGAGCTTCATGCAGCAGATCAGGAAAAAGTCTCGGCATGCCCAGATGTGATTCTGTGAGGAGCAGGGAAAAACAGTTACCTTGCAAAAAAAAAAAAAAAAAAAAAAAAAAAACATGCTGTAAAAAAAAAAGTTTGGAACTTCAGTTGACTGCAGAAAAATATATACAAATCTTGCACTCAAAAAATTTCATAAATTACCCAGAAGTGGAAGCTTGTCATTACTTTTTTGTTTTATCCTACACGCTTTTTTGTACTTCCTGTAAAAGTGGCACAGACAGTCTTTATTTTTTTACCATTTTAACTGAAAAAGAAAAAAAAAACGAAATTATTTTAAAATATGATATTAACATTTTCATTTTAATGAAAATTACATGAAAGTTTTCTTGCCGTATTTTTATAAAAAATATAGAAAAAAACATTTATTTCACTTTGTTGCATTTATGTTGTTTAGTTCATGTTTATTACTTTAGTGTCACGTGCTATTAATCAAAATTAAATAAATATAATATATATTTATAAATATAAATTAATTGATTTAGTTAGTTATTGAATAGATCTAAGCAGGTGCTGAGACCACTGACATGGAAGTGGCTTGTGAAATGACTTAATTGTCCAGTTTAATTGATGTTACGTCCAAAAGTGTTTCCAGACACAGGCATGGATTTGATTGTGTAAAAAAATATTTTTCCAGTATTCTTTAAATAGAAAAAGAGTCATTTAAAAAAAAAAAGTTTTGCCAACTAGCTAGCAGGTGATGAATTGTTTCCTGACAAACTGAAGATGCAGAAAACCACATTTAAAGACACTCATATTGGGTTTAATTAGAGACCTTCAAAATAAAGGCAAAAAGAACCAAGATGTCATTAAATGGCGGTTTCTTAGTGCGCAACATTTAACAACCATTCTTAAAAAGACAAAAGAAATTTAATGTGAATATATGCACAAATCAGCCAGGATGTGAACCAGCCACCAAAGCAGAACTTTAAAGTCTTTTTCCTGCTTTGCATGTTTTGTCGCCTCCATCTGACGAACTTTACTGTAAAAGCGCATTGTTCTGTTTCTTTTTTTCCGCATTGTAAAAGCAACATAACACATCCAGCAAACTTGTAAAAGCCTTTTAACTTGTTGTAAATAAGAGAAAAAGGAAGAGTTAATTGGGAATGCCTTTAAATACCTTTAAATGCATGTTAAGATCTAAGACTTTCTTAACGCTTTCCAAAATGCAATATTGTAACGCCTGGGCGTTTCTTATGTGTATGTTTTCCCTTTACCTGTGTTCTGTGTTTGTTTTCATAC
>JAUYWG010000057.1:20170296-20215010 GCA_034779775.1 Enteromius afrohamiltoni
AATGTGCATGTGTGTGTAAATTTTTCCTCAAAAAAATGAGATTTTCCTGTGATGCAAACAAACATGTATTAGTATTACTGTTGAAGACAGTTGCATAATATTTTTGTGGAAACTGGTATATTTTTCAGGTGTCTTTGAGGATTTAAAGTTTCAAACAATTTAAAAGCCCTTACTCTCACTTTTGGCCAATTCCTACTCAAATCCTACTCAAGCCTAAAAGTCACATCTCTTTCTGTAGGAGAAGCAGAACACTACTGAGCCTGTGTACAGTGTGTGTCATCAGCCAGCTTATTTCTGATTGGAGTAATTGAGTGTATTTCATTCACTCCAGTCTCCCCAACACCCATTACGGAGTCAAGCGAGCGGTAAGCCAGCAGTCTATGTACTCATAAAACAAAGCTACAGCAGATTTATTTCACAGACGTGATTAACTGCACAGGAAAAGTGGCTAAATGTTGAAATGAACATTTTCGAGACTCTGAAGTGAAGAATTGGGCCGTAGAGTATAATCGTCACTGTATTTCATAGTACAAACGTGTTCCATTCAGCAATTCTTCATTAGACTCACGCCAACATTAATTACACGGTCTGTATTTAACTTGAGTAATATATTATCAGTCTGTGCTGTTAAACTCACATTCGTAAATCGCGGCCAATGATGGCGAGGCCTCGGTCAGCTGGTGAGACCATCTTTGAGATACGGACTGAAGCTGTGTAGATGATGCACCAAAAGTCGCTCCTCTGGTCGCCTGCTCTTGATTATTCAGATTTACCAATGACTTTGTGGGTTTACCAAGATATCAGCATCTCTCATCAGCTCTCTGACTACAGCATTCAAACCATATGTGAGGTGAAGATGTAGACAGGGTGTTGCTGACTGAGGATATAAGTATAAGTGTTTCTTTTATTAATAAAAAGTTGAAAACAAAACAACATTTATTTGAAATTTAAACAAATGTATAACTAGTACAGTCAAACGATTAATCCGGATTAATCACATCGATAATATATTTTTTGTGCACATAATGTATGTATACAGTATGTATTCTGTATAATTATGTATATATAAATACACACACATATACAGTGTATATTTTGAAAATATTTAAATGTATTTAAATGTATACATATATTTTATATTGTATACATTTATTTTTTATATATATATATATATATATTTACATTTACAATTTATATATAAATATATTTTATATATATATATATATATATATATATATACAGCATTTTTCTTAAATGCATGTTCATAGTTTCTATATAAACTATAAATGTACACACACACATACTATGTAAATAAAAACTTATTTTGAATGCAATTAATCACAATTAAGTGTTTGACAGCACTACTTAAAACATATAATTATTAAGTATTATCTTAACATAATACATGTTTCACTTTCTCTTTTGGTTAATTTAATAAATCCTTGAAGAACAGGGTCCATAATTAGTTCATACAAACAAACAAGAGGCTATGAGAGTGAACAGTCTGTTAAGTATCTGCAATTTGCTTGTGTACCTGGGTGTTGATTTTTACACATTCAGTTGACATAAGATGCTTTTTGATGTTCTGCCAGTTTGACACCCCCCTTAGAAAGAAAGGTACAAAAGCTGTCACTGAGGTGGTACACACTTTTGTACCTGTAAGGATCAATTATGTACACTTTACTATTTTGTGTCTTTAGGGTACCAAAATGGACCTTTTAGTACAAACGACCCAGCTGCAGCTTTTATTTCTGAGAGTGTAGTCAGTTATGTGCTGTACAGCATATTAAAAGGGCTGTACAGTACTTCAATCACATACTTCATGTATGTAAATTAATTGTGCATCTTTCCTGACTAAAGTCTAGTCTGCTTTCTTGTTTGTTTGTATGGAGGATATCGGGTTGTGTAAGCCGCTTGAGTTGAGTAACTGGACAGCGACTAGAGGAAAGACAGAATCATATATATCGATCAGAGATGGAAACAAGCTTCCTCTTTCCAGTTTCCTTTCAATCTCTTCATCTCTGTAATTCAGTCTAGCAACCGCATTACCCGGAGTGTTTACTGATCAATTCGAGATTCGATTTACCACAAAACCAACAAATCTGTACATTCACATAAATGTTATTAGTGCCACTCAAGTTTGCAGTGAGAGTCCCGTTCGCTTTTATTCGTCCTCGATTAGATTTGACAATGAGCTAGCTGCGCTAGTCCATTAGCACTGCGTAAACAAGTACTTCATAGTGTGAGTGCAGCTCTTAACCAGAAAATAAGTCTGAAATGTAAAGTCTTTTTGTAGAAGGTTGTTTTTTTGTACTTTATGGGAGGAAATAATTATGAAAATAAATGAGTTTTTACTTTGAGCACTACTTTGGATTTTGTGCAGTTGCTATTTTTTTTTTATCAATATATTATTATATAGCTAATTATTTAGCAAAAAAATAATTATTTTGAAAATTAATTGCAAAGCCAATAATTATAACATTAAAAAACTATCATCTAAATTTATTCAGGAAAGGAGATTAAACTATATATTTGATGATAAATTGTATGAAATTGTTCATTTTTACACATATTTTATCATATAATTGTGGCCTCATTTCCTTTATGAAAAATGATCATGGTTTTATTGTTTATTATAAATTGGCATATTGGTTCTACTTTGTATAAGCACAGTGTTACTATAAATATAGATGCAAAATTTTACTTTCAATAAAAATTTAATAAATAAATACTTTTATTGTTATTTGCATAATTGTCAGATTATGAATATTGTATGTGTTTTGAATACAATTCATCTTAGTTACATTAGATTTAGTCTCGCGTAGCTGCAGGAATTCATAGCTGCTTTCTTTGGTCAAGGCCCGCCCATAACGCCATTTGACCGACATGTCAAACAACCAATCACAGTTTGTTTCGTTCAGTGTCACATTTCGGGGTGAGGAAATGTTTCCACAACAACAGAACGATGTGCAACAAGTCATTCAGCATAGAAAATCCCGATGAGACGCTTGCGGTAAACATCTGTTTGAAGCATATCTCGCCACTTTTTAACACCCACAAGGACTTCTGGAGCACAATACTGAATCGACCAACTGCGATGTCAGCGTCTGTTGTTTCATGTTTGCCAGCAAGCGCGGCTGATAGCTGATATAGGAGGGGATGCACAACTAGTAAAATTGAATCGCATACTTTTGAGAATCCAACGTTTAACTGATCTTAATTAATGCTTATTGTTACTCATGTAAACACATTTCTTCCCCCGCAATTGCCAGGCGGACCGCAAATAAACGCGACACTCGTCCCCCAGAAATCCGATAAAATTCAACCAATCATTTGATGACTTTGACATTCCTGAAGGGTTTCTAGTTAAGTGCATCAGACGTTTAGCCAGCATTCGGTGGGCAGGATGTCTGAGGCTGAGACTACATTAGATTTAGCAAGAAAACTTTTTAAAAAATAACAATGTTTAAAATGTAATTTCCACCACATGCTAGTAAACAAAATACTTAATTTAAGATGCGGTGAAAATGTAAAAATAAAAACAAAAATACATAATTTTCTTGTACACCATTGAACATTGTTAACAGACGAATTTAACTAGTGAGAATGTGAAAGGTTTAACGAGTACTTTCTGAACATAATTCAAGAAACACCCAAATATGGCATCATTTTCAGCGTTAAACAGATTACGTAAACAAATAAGGTTTTCAAGACATCGCCAAGTACCAATCCAACCCAAATTTATAACAGAACAGTACAAGTGCTACTGCTCCCTTAACATTTCTACAAACGTAATACAGTAATACAGTAGACCAGTAATACAATCATGGGGGAAATTAGTATCCAGACTACTGCAAATTAAAGCAAAAAGGAAAACCTGAAGTAATAAATTGTCCTGCAAACAGTCTATTTTAAAAGTCAAATGGCCCTCGTTATGACCACCCAAGAACTAGGTGTCATTTCGTCTTACTGAAGATTTTCACAGAAGCATACGGGTTCTGCCTTATTGACCACACACGCAAGTGTAATCGTAAAACAGGGAAGATATTAAAAGGAGTAAAATAACACATTTCCTTGAAAGGTTAGCAATAATGGAAGGTTCTTTTGAAATGAACACTGTATCCGGAGTCTGCAGCCCTCCAAGGTTTGCCCTCGCACTTCCAAAGCAAGCAATCCAGGAATACCAGATCCCTGCTCAAATCTTTCCCAACAAAGAAAGAACGACATTAAATGTGACATGAGCACAAACTTTAGCAAAAGATGAAAAGGTGCTCAGGTTTAGGGAGTGTTGTCTTAGACGTTGGTTTGTACTGTATGTTGATTGTTGCTTTTTCTGGTGAGATCCTTCAGAGATAAGTCATCTGTATTGTAAAATCATCTATCTATAATTATAATGTGGCATGTGGCAGCTTTAATGAACAGAGATGTATTGTGTGAAACAACATATAAATGATTGGTACTGGATTGAAATCATAATGCAGTGTTGTGAAATTCTGAAGAGCTCATATGAGGGGTGATCTTTTTATAATCCTAATATCGCAAATGCATTATTTTTCTTGTGCAGCTGTGGTTTGTGGAACATTGTTAAAACGTTGTGCAGCGACTTTACCAGATTGAAACCAAAATGCAATGTTATTAAAACATTTTGTGCTTGCTGGGACACTGCTTTCTATATTTGGAAAATGTCCTTCAGCCATTGTTTCCCTACCAATGAAGCCTGGTAATACTAACAGAAAGGTGTAAATTATGCGTGAAACTGTGAACTCTTGAAAAGCAGGGTTTTATTACAGGAACTATAATATTTTGTGAGACATGAGCTGGTCATATTCAGCATCTCGCTTGAGGTAAAGGCAGAAGCTAACCAAACCGAGAAATTCCCCTAAGCTTATTTTTAGCGGTGCTTGGTACATTTTGCATGCCTAAATAAAAACACAGGCTTTTTTTTCTTCGTCATGCTTTTCTAAATGTCAAGATGGGGAAAAATACTTGTATTTGTAGTTCAAATTAAGCCCGGGTTAAAAGAAGACATTTGAGGCAGAGGAGAACAACTTCCAAGGTGTCTTGCATATGGTCATTTGCTCAGGGTCAGTTGTTTTGAGGAATGGTCAGCAAACAGTCGAGCAAATATTTCTGTTGGATCCAGCCTTAAAGCTTTCGCTTCTGAGCCAAATGAGCATCTTATTAAATCTGTGACAGGTTCATAACAAAATAGCCCAAATCCCAAATCCGTTTCCTTAAAATGACACGTTAATATAATACACCACAATGACATCCAAGCTAATTAACGTTCCAATAAATTTCAGGACTTAAAATCCCAAATCAAGTCGTCTGCGATTATCATCAGGTTTTACTCTGCAGGCTTCCTTCCTTTTACCCACAATCCAAGACTAGCTGAAAGGGTGTCAGGGTTACTGTTTGAATCATGATCTCTCAGGGCGATAAAACCATTCGTTAGTATCTGAACTCTGAGGATTGAACAGACCACCAGAATGGAGGATTGTTGGCACCGAGGCAGACTCTTTGGTGATCCCATTAAATCATCTTTGCCTGGTTCCATCTCAATATAGCAGCAGAGTAAATATTTGAGTAATACTTACTGAAGGTACAGCTCTGGGTTCGGGCCAAAATCACCACTACAGGCAAAATGACTGAATAGGGAGCATTCAGTATAGCCACCGATCATCACAGAATTCAGCATGTCTGCGTCCCAGGAGTAAGCCGAAATAAAATGACGCTGGTCCTGCTTTGGGACCTTAGGGGTTACAAACCAATCAGGCAAAGGCAGCCGGCTGTTCTTTGATGAAGAATGGGTAGTGAGGTGAAGATGGGTAGTGTTCCTCTCACCCTAGATCAATAGTGCTAAAGCTTTCATTTCACACTTAGGCCAGTAAATATTATTTAAAACCCTTGATGAAAACTGGAAAAATGTATTCACCTTATTTTGCACATCGGAAGTTTTTTTTCGGTGAGTTCTCATTCATTAGCCACTGGAAGTAATTAACTATAAAATTAACAAGTCTTTTAAAACAATACTTTCAGGATTTACTATAGACGTGCAGTGAATAATTAGCACTAAACAGTTATTATTTCAGTTATATCGGTGTCCCCTCCCAAACCCCAAGCGCTTCCAGATCCACCCCAGATCTTTTCATACAGCATGACTATCTTGGGTAGCAGTCAGTCGCTGCTGTGTTCACACTGCATGATAGATCAGTCACAGGGGGTTTCACACTGCGTGACTTTACAATATGGATCGCAGACAACTTTGTTGCACAGCTAAACCCACGCGAAAAGTGACATCAAAACAACGCGAGTTCTCACGTGAGACCTGGGGTTATTAGTAAAAATGATAGCAAGCAAAAGACGCTTGCCATACAAATTGCATGTGCGCTCATTTGCAATCTTGGAGGAGGATATTTACCTTCTATAACTTCGTAACTCCTCCCCCAACGTTCCGCTGCCCTGGATGTTGCTCTCTCATTGGCTGTAGGTAATCGCCGATGTTATTCGGTCATAACACTTTTCACACGGCATGATTCTGAATCGCCGACAGGTCTAGATATTTAGCATGCCAAATATCTCACGGGTGTTGGCGTCACGTCGGCATGTCTCTCAGATCGCGTCTTTGATGTCACTCGCGTGAACGAGCGCTGATTTGCCAGTGATATTGCCTGCGATTTCTCAAAACCTGTCGGCGAGTCAAAATCAGGGCTTAAATCGTGCAGTCTGAACTCGGTTCAGTAATGAGAATTACTTACTAAAAGTGTTGCTCAAATGTATTTTTCAAATGTGTGCCAGTTAAAGTTAGTCTTTTGTTTTCCAAGTTATTACTACCAAATGGATGAATGACTTAAATGAACCAGTTTGTTCAGATGGTTTGGTTTAAAGAATTGGCTCATTTAGACAGTTCATTGCTGTAAAATGTTTTATAAAAAATATTCACAGATATGTCATTTTTTAATAGTAATTACTACATATTCTGTTTATATAACATACAATAGTAAACTTTTAAGTAGTGTGACAGTAACCCTGTTGTTTTGACATTTTTCCTAAACAAACAAAGTTACTTTTAGTTTAATTATATCACCTTCACCGAGAACTTTTTTATTATATTATATAATCTAATAGTTCAAATTTTTATGTTGTGCAGTTAAATATTCTTAATATAAATGACTGCATTTTGTGATGAGTTTATTGCAGATTTATTTAGCATTTTGCTTTGTGGCTGTTTTTGGTCCAATGTACTGTATGCATAACTCATTATTGAAATATTTGTGCAAAGGAGGTTCAGCAAACTGTTTACTCATGTACACAGGAATGTTGAATAAGCGAGTTTTGCCTCAGACCACCTCAAACTATTCATTTCATCAACATCACGGCAGATGCGTCTGAACTTCAACCTCTAATCACAATGTCTGCTAATTTTAGGTACAAAATTGTTCTGGCACGCATTGCAGCACATATGATTATATATGACTGGAATTTTTATACATATCTGTATCAATGTTTACATTCTGTTCTTGATTTGAGACTATGCTTTTTTTATTTAACAATCTTTGTTAGAATTGATTTTTTAAAAAATCAACTTTTAAAAAAAAAAACTTTTTAAAAATTGCCATGATTTCAGTTCAGGATTTAGAATTTAAATCAGGCATAACCAAACCAAACACAAAGATCGACACAAAACAGAGATGAGAAAGGCAACCTGACCCAACAGCTCTGACTCACTACTGACTCAGACAGAACTCCAACTCTAAACATTAAAGTTGAGGATGGGGAGCATCAGTCAGATTATGGGACTCATTGTTTTCCTGCAATCTTAAATGCAGTTCTCATGTGAAGAGGCCGAGCACTGTCATCCAGTCTCACCCAAAAGACTCTTTGAGCACACAGAGATGTTTTTGTTCACTTTGTTTACTGCACAGTCTAGATCACAGTGACATATTAGCCTGGGTTCTCTGTCAAAGTGAGCATCTCTCTGTCTGTCTGTCTGTCTGTCTGTCTATGTTTAAACTTGACATGTAAATTATATTATAGTCTTAAAAACATGGCGTGTATAGATTGCTGTTAAATGTAGGTAAATCTTCATTATATAGAAATACACAATATATGGACTTCTAAAAGCAAGTCTCTTAAATATTTAATTTAGAGGCTTTTTAAGTAGTATATAGCACCTAATTCTGATTCATTTGATGAATGAGTCCATTCAAAAGATCAAACATGATAGTAAAGACATTTTAATATAACAAAGTATTTAAATTTTACATAAATGCTGTTCTTTTGAACTTTGTATTTATCAAAGAATCCTGGAAAAAAAGTGAAATAATAATAATAATAGTCGACAACTGTTTTCCTGAGGATGTGACAATAAAGACAGGAGTAATGATGCTGAAAATTCTGATTGTGTCACAGGAATAACATTTTAATATGTTAATTTTTTAAGTTATTTGAAATTGTAATAATAGGATGTAAAAAAAAAAGGTTGTGTGTAAACTTTACCCCATTAGAAACATTTTTTTTGAAGTAATAATTGTTTTCAAACATGTTTCCTCAACAAACAGTCTATTATCTGTTTAAACTTATTCATATGAATTAATTCACAACTGTCTGTACATTTTGACTTCTTTTGCCATTCTTATGCTTAGAGAGTTCTGTAAATGTCTGTATATGCCTTCGGTGGACATGTAAAGCCTTTCATAAATCATGAAGAAGGAAAACAGATGGATGCACATGTACATAGGTAGCTCCTAATTCCCTCCAACAAGTAATTAGACTTGCGAAGGAAAGTTTGGAAATCATCTGAAGTTCCCCAGAGACGCTGGCGTTTTGAACTGCTGTGTAGGTAGACTCATGTTTATCCTGGATAGGATTCTTGATTAAAATGGCAGAGAATAAGAGATTGCCTGAGTTTGCAGTGGTTAGGCCACCAAACTAAAATATCTTCTTTAGCAAAATAATGCCGTTTCGCTGTTTCTTGACTTTTTTTTACTCTTTCGTTCAACAATTTTGATTTAATTTCAGCTGTAGGAGTTATTTTTAATGCATGTTGTACTTGTAAGAGTGCCACTCGATATTAAACATCCCCTCTGCCCACCCAAACCCCCCCATCCTACGCTGAGGGCGATTTTTATTTTCCTTCCAAGCTGCAACTCAAAAAACAGTCGAGGAGACACCACAAGAAAGGCCCTCTAGGTCACTGGAAGATGTAGACTCACCATTGGACGGCAAAAGAAAAATATCTACTTTCATTCAAATTATACCTTACAGACCATACCGAACAATTCACATCAAATATAAACATCCTTTTGGAAATATAACTTCACATATTGAGTTTCTCTCTCTTTGGATGTGCCATGGACTTTGTAGAGGCCAAACAGTACTTCACGAATCCCTCTCTTCTGTAATACGGTGGATCGTCTTAATATAGTAGATCCCTACCTTTAACGATGCTCAATATTTGTATTTGTAGCTACTGCCAACAGGAACTGCTTGCAAGTGGTGTTTGTTTCCTATAAAAGCATGTTAATTCAGAGGTGGCCACAGTGTAAACTAGCCTGGCGTTTTACAGATGTAGCCTGTTAAACTAAATCACTGTACCTGCCTGTTCCTTTCGTACGGCTACGGGCAGTATATCGAGCCAAGTCTTAACGTGTGTGTGTATATATATGATCTGTGTTATTGCAAATTTATTTTTAACATTTCAAAAACATTCTGCCTGCCAAATTGGTGCTTCATTATGTGGTATTCATTTGCAGATTTTAAATATTAGATCTAAAATTAATGCTTGGTGGGGGAAAAACTTAAATAAAATTACAAGTTGATTACTTTACACGTTTACGGGGGTAACTGTGATCTTTTTTCTGAAAGGCTTTAATACTATCATTCATACTATTGTTTAGCAATAATTGTGAATCAAAAGGTTTCTATTTCAAGTAAAAGTTGTTACTTTGAGCTTTCTGTTTCTGAAGTGATCCTGTGTTGTAAAAAAGTATAATCATTTCCACAAATATAAAATAGCATAAATGTTTGCAGCATTAATGTTTTTTAAGCAGCAACATATTAGAATGATTGACAGATCATGTGACACTAAAGAGTAGAGTAATGAAAAAAATGCTACTGATCTGACTTCAAAGGAAAGCTTAAAATTCAAAACATTTTACATTTTAAAGATGTTTTGTAATATTACTCAGCTTTAATACGCATAAGAAAAAATGACAATCTTGCACACCCCCAACTTTTGAATTGTAGACTGATTTTTTTTTCATGAACATTTAATGACATCAGGTGACAATAATTAGAGTTGTTGTGTTACCAAAAAGTAGCACATTGTCACATTTATATGCACTCAGTTATGAGACAATGCTGATATGTAAATTAGTGTAGTGGTTATGTGGGTGTGAAGAGAGAGAAAAAATATTTACACAAGAATTGGTAATGAGCTTTGAGCCGCTGGGTATGCCAAGTTAATGTTTAATGCCTTTCATAATTAAAAATAGCAAACGCAAACTGTAAATTAAATCTATTATTCAAATCGTAGAATGTGTTTCAGTTTCAGAAGCATTTTAATATTCAGTTGAAAGTCCTTCAAGGTATATTGTGGTGAAATATAGATGTCTTTCCTCCCCCCCAACATGTCCATATGTCGCATTTCATGCAAGCACAATACCTTGTTAAAGCCTAACTGTACCTTGCCAAGCTACAAGCTTAAACTCCAGTTAATACCTTTTCTGAGTAGTTTGATGCATCCGTATACATACATTGAATTAAACCGGAACTAGAAATGACCTAATTATTTTATTTCAAAAGTTAAAATGCAGGGAATCTTTTTAAACTGCTTTGTTGAGGTACATGCACAAAACATGTGACGCATAAACCAGCCACATATAATTTTGTCATGTAACCCCAGTATGTGTTAGCGGAAAAAACTACACTGTTGTTCAGCTGCCCACACTGTTACTGTACACTGCAAAAAAAAGATTATGTTCAAAATAAAACCTTTTTAGTTTGAGTGACTATGCTTTCAACAAGACCAAGCATCTGCCAGTATGGTAAGAACTTGTATAATTAAGTTTATTTTTCTGATCCATTGGCTTATTTTTCCATCTAAACCCTCTTAATTTTGAGCCATTTTTCAGTATATCCTAAATATGTTGCGTCTCTTTATGTAAGAATGTTCAGATATTTGTACTGGAAAGTTAATGAGGTTAACTTTGCGCTGAAATTAAATATCTGCCACATTCCATACATTTCAGACTTTTGATACATTTTAACGACAGCATTCTTGATCTGTTTAAACAAATACCTACAAGCAGGATCACAGAGCCGCCCAGAGCCACTGCCAGGCAAACGTTTGTGTGCCGTGTGAAACCCGTGAGTCACAAAGAGCGTGATAGTTGTTGTCACATGGTTTTCTTCACACACTCGGCTGTCAGGTACCGAATAATGTATCGCCTCTTACAGGAATGCCTCTTTTGGAGAACAGAGAAGCCGACTCATGCAGAGATGCACGGTGCCAGGCATATGTTGGGGCTTTATGAGTAAGAAACTGAAAGAAGAGTAAGCAGCTCTCCTCACATCACCTCAGGGTCAGCAGAGACATGCTGCAGCATGCCGAGCGACCAACTAGGAAGGATGGAGAGGTAGAAAGAGAGCAGTAGGGAGAGAAGCACGAGCGAGCTCAGCATTCACGCCCCCCTCCGAAGCCTCATGACTCACGAGGGGTGAGCGGCAGCATCACACCCACCCCTTCCCTCTACGGTGCCAGGAAGAGTCGGCGAACCACGCGTCTCCAGAAGAAGGAAAACAGAAGAAGGAAAAAAGCTGGCCCACACGACTCCAGTGATGTCACGAGCATGTGACCCTGCTTCTCCAGTGACAGTGTTCTGAGGGAAAGAAAAAAGATTTTTTAAAGGCTCGTGCCTCTTTGGATTTGTGTGAAGGCTCCGCTCACCTCCTGAGCAACCACAGAACCACAGAAAAGTTCGGCTCGGGATTTTTGCACGGCGGCACGTCAATGGTTAACTGTCGCCGGTCAACTTCAGGTTTGAGGACTGCACCAACCAGTAAGTACGCTTTGACCGCACTATCCTCTGCAGCGAGCTTGGCTCCGTGCTGTCCAATAAGGCGACAGATTTTTGCTTTTTTTTTTCTAAACCAGAACTGGTCATTACTTGTGGTCATGAAAATAGTTGATACAAAAATGCATATCTTGTGGATGTTTTTTCCTTTTTTGCATCTTCCCCTGGCATGCCGCTCGCTCTCAACCTAAGAGGCGTCAAGGGTCACCGAAAACCGCAGAGAAGCGAAATTTGGGCGACCATGGCATCCAACAGCCTCTTTAGTTCTGTGACCCCATGTCAGCAAAACTTCTTCTGGGGTAAGTGCCCGAGTTTTTACCCTGTTTCTGACCATGCGGTAGAGCTTTTAATAAGGAGCTGCGTTTTGAGAAGCAACAATCATGTGTTGATGTTTACAAACATTCAGCTAGGCCAGCCCGTCGAAAGCCTGACTGCTTGCAGGAAACAATTTTTGATTGGCATTTTTCGGTGTAATGCATGCTTTTTGGGATGTGCATGAAAAAGCAGGGGTGTGAAATGTAATATAAAAGCGAATGTTTGACATTGATTGTTAGGTTAGTGGGTGTGTACATGTTGAAAGCCCAGAAGGGTTACAGTTGAGAAAGTCGAGAGCTGTTCTAGATATTCTTTGCAAAATGTATTTTAATAAATAGATTCTTCTTTTCTTTGCGTCTTTCTCAGACTATATATACATATATATGTATATTTTGTTGACACCCATGCTGAACAGAAATACTATATTTACTATATTTAGAAGAATGTCTGAAATTGTATAAAACTAGGCAAGCACAAATCCATGCTGTGCATAAAAAAATATGACTTTCTCATGTCATGGAGAAAAAGAGAACCCATTCATTCTGATGTATGGGTTTTGCCGAATCCTCCAAGAGAAATGTTGTAAAGCCGTTTTCAAGTCTGAAAGTCTGCTTTCCAAACACAGCTGTGCGAGGCCTGTTCCCTCAGCACGCGTGCTGTTCTCAGCCGTACGCAAACCCGAGAGCCACTTGCAGCAATCAGTGCCTTCTATTAGCATGTTAACCTCTGACCCTCGGCATGCTCCCAGGGCTGAGACTAGACCAAGATGAGATGGGGACGGGGGAAAAGCTTAGCGCCTGCTGTAGAGAAGCTTGTCTTGATTGTGGTTTGAGCTGATATTTGCAGATGCATAGTAAAAGCCCACCTGAGACCCTTACTCTGTTGAGTTTCTGTGTGGTTTATTATGAGAGGTACAGTAGAGGCTTAAATTGTCAATTAATTGTTATATATATATGTATTTATGCTCCGAGAGTTTTAAAATAGCCATGTTTTATTTTAAAGCATCATCTTATATTTGGTGGAAAATAGCATTCTGGATCTAGATCTAACCCATGTGATCTTTTTGAGATATCAGAGACAACCAGTCCTGTTTGAAAGCTCAAAAAATTATTTCAGCTTCACAACAGAAAGAATTTACTGCTAAGTGTGTTCTTGAAGAGCCCTGATATAAAACATGAGTAATGTAAGAAAAAGTTATTTTGTAGTATTTTATAGTATGTTTTTGAAGTTTTTCTGTGGCTTTATCATTTCAATTTCAAATTTTTTTGTCAATTTTGATCAAGTTGGAGGAACATATCAGAACAAATATGATAAAAATAAAAGGTTTATTTTAAAGTCTCTGTTTCATATCAGTGTGAGCTAATATCACAAACAGTGAAGGAGGAGGAGTCAGAAAAGAAACCAGACTCAAACAGACACATTATATTTCATTCAGGCTCCACTATTGAGAGATTTGGATTTAATTAAGTAGAAAACATTCTCTGTAACGCTGCCTAATGGCAGATGGGTGTGGAGTAATTGTCTACATGTGTGGCATGAGACAGACTCGCTAGGTTTCTCCAGGGCATATTTTGTTGCTCATTATCAAAACCGAGCTATACACTATCGACAATTATCCCATGGTAGCAATTATCATTTAGCGAGAATGTAAGGGAGACATTTAAAAAAAAAAAAAAAAAAAAAAAGCTGAGACTGATGAAAGAAAAGAAGACGGTTTAGAGACTCTAAGTCCATAGGCATTCCAGAGAATCCAAGAATCCCAAATAATTTGCGAGCAAAATCAGACGAGTATTAAAAGGCAGCTTCTGTTGCATGCATCGTGTGCTCAGATCCCACCGCCCGCCGTCATTCCTGAGACATCTTAAAAGCAAACCAGACTTACTTTTTCCAAAGCAGTGCCAGAGCAGGGAAGCCCTCTCATCAATAGGTAATTGAAGCAAGGGGAAAATCTCTGACCCTGAGCTGCAGCTTCTGTAAAGGAGAGGACCATCTAAAAATATCATCAAAGCCATATTCATTTGGTGCTATTTAATTGTAGCTGGCAAGCAAACATGTAATTTTCACAGCAATTATTAAATGGTCCTTGGGTTTGATTCTGTCAGGTAGAGCTTTGTGTCTTTTGCAAGGACCTTGAGGTTGCAATCTCCTTAATCACTGCTGATTAATTTTTTAACCAAAATAACATAAATTAAAAATCAGTACCAAATATCATTACAGTTATGAAGGCGAGGCTGGATCTATCTATCCATCTATCTCACTTACATTCTCGCTAAATTATAACTTCTACCGTATGATAGTTTTTCATATGAAATGCTTAACAAGCACAGCCAGATGTTGCTAAAAAAAGTAAGACCAATATCCATATCCAATATCTTTTCAATTCTTTCTTTCTTTTTGTTTTTGGTTTGTGCAGTGTAAAGTGAAAAAGAGAAAAGTCATATTACAGGAAGGCTGGTTACAAGTTATAATTGCAGTCTGTTCTTTTCATTTTCATGATTGACTCAGATTAGAATATTGTACATTAACGTTCTTAATCTAAAAAGCATTTCACCCCAAAATGTTCATTTTGCAAATATTAAAGGGTTAGTTCACCCAAATATGAAAATTTTGTCATTAGGTCCTCACCCTCATGTTGTTCCAAACCCATAAGACCTTCGTTCATCTTCGGAACACAAATTAAGATATTTTTGATGACATCAGAGCCATCTGTCCCTCCATAGACAGCAACACAACTGAAATAATCCCAGGTCCAGAAACGTGGTAAAACACCAGCAAAAAAGTCCATGTGACATCAGTGACTCAGCTTCAGTGTTGCACCGATACGAGAATACTTTTTTTTGCGCGTAGAAAACGAAAATAACATCATATACTCAATCATTCTTTTCCTATGACTTACTGTACATCTTTTGCCATTTTATAGAACATTATTTCTTAAGCGTACACTTTCTTCTAGGTGCAAACAGTTGTACACATATGCATGCTTTCACCCCGAAAGCAAACAAGACTGATTACATCAAATACGTGAAAGCTTGCGTATGTGGCATATTAAAATATTCTAAAATGGCAGAAGAAGAGTGAATGATGTTATTTTTGTTTTATTTGTGTAAAAAAATATTCTTGT
Source organism: Enteromius afrohamiltoni (assembly GCA_034779775.1). Lineage (NCBI taxonomy): Eukaryota > Metazoa > Chordata > Actinopteri > Cypriniformes > Cyprinidae > Enteromius > Enteromius afrohamiltoni. The sequence continues at coordinate 20,185,810 of JAUYWG010000057.1, forward strand.
AGCTGATGTCACATCACCTGTTTTACTGGTGTTTTTGCTACGTTTCCAGATCTGGGATCACTTCAGTTGTTTTGCTGTCTACGGAGGGACAGATGACTCTCTGATATCATCAGAAATATCTTAATTTGTGTTCCGAAGATGAACAAAGGTTTTATGGGTTTAGAACAACATGAGGGTGAGTAATTAATGATAAAATTTTACATTTTGGGTGAACTAACCTATTAACACAGGGTGTCGATCCAAACCTGAATGACTTGCTTTCTTCTTCTTTCTACAAATGTTTTTATCCATTGATGAAAGTCAGTGGGTCCCGAGGTAGTTTGGACATCAACATTACTACATTATTATCTTTATATAAGCCATACAAGACTGTAAAATTAAATAAATAGCAGAATTGTTACCAAAATATTATAGCAGTCGCTGTCTAGATTAACGATGTGGATGAAAACATCCGATGCAAATCGCTTTGCAAACAAAGCATATTATGAAAAGCGCTATTGCATATATATCAATAAATGCAGAACTTTTGTGACTTGACGTTACAACACCACTGAAAATATTCGAGGATGCATAATTATGTGATGATCTTATGTGTCCAAAATGTAAGATTGCCGTGAGATAAATGGGTACATAAATAATGAATTAGATAGAATAACGGCTGTTAAATTTTGAATAACATGAGTGGGATGTAATATAGTGTCGGACGCCGGCCTTTGATCTTCCAGATGAAGCTGGAACTGATGAATGAGAAAAGGACGAGGTAATTTGATTAATGCACTTAGTCATACATCTGAAGAGCATGAAACCGATCTCTTTTGTCACGGTCTCAGCATATGCACAGACTGAGTGCCGGAAATGACAAAGGCTGGAGATATAGCGTCACGATGCGACAGGTACCATCTCTTAATTTGGTTCAATTACCATCCCACACACCCCCTTAAGGGTAGAGTTGTTAAATGGATTGGTTGCACACCTGAAGAGTAGTTTCTTGGCACCGGGACGCTCTGGACGCCCCCGCACAAGCCTAATACTGTAATCCGAGCGGCCCAGTGACACGAACAGGAAGAAGTAAAAAAGGCAAAGGATCACCTTGCGCCTCAGAGCTGGCGCAGTAGTATGTCACAGGAGACAAACGGCCAGATCAGACACCACCCATCTGCTTCGGTGAAGGCCTTTGTGTCTTCTTCATCGCCCTCGTCTTGTTTCCTCCCACATGTTTAAACGCGATAGCTCAATCAAACTCGGCACAAAAGGTCCCTATCTGTTGTAAAAACCCCCTTGAATCTCTGACATGCCACCTGCACTGTGTCCCGCACCGGACACAAAGGTTTCTGTGAGGTGTTCCCGCCTACAGCAGCCCACACACACTTTCACAAAGGCCGAAATGAAATATGCACGCGGCACAAAGCCCAGAGAGAGGGAAGGAGAGCGCACACCTTGTCACTGCGTCGGGTAATTGCCTTTGATGTCACGTTAGCAGTGTCCTGGGAAATACACGAATGGGGCTGGGATCTTCTTTTCAGCTCTCAATTCACTTTTACTCAACACGCATTCAGATGGGATACAGAGAGAAAGCCCTTTAAAGTCTTTTTTTAAACAGCACTTTGAACTTCAGCCAAACAGGACAGGCCTTTACACTCCAACATGTCCTCCTGAGTTTTATTTTAGATGCCCTTTAATGTTCTTTGAATAGTAAGGGTAAATATGCACGGGCAGCAAATACTAGGCACTTCAAAGAAGTAACATGTAATTACAGCACATTAGTTGATTTGTTGGTGGCGTGCATGTCTCTGTTGTTTTGATGTGTATGTGGGAAATGGAATGTCTGTTCTCTTAGGCGAGAGAATGGCAAAAACACTCATTTAACAAGAAACTTCCCAGAGGATTTAAAGCATATTGCGATTTTTTTTTTTCCCTGCATCAGCCTTGTTCCAAAAGCTAGTGAGCTGCTGTCAGCTAGGCATCCTTAGCATTGAACTTCACAAGCAGCTTATTTGTAATATTCCTTAACCTTATGGGATGCTGTTAAAAAGTTTAAGGTTGGTTAATATTTTTTTTTTTATGTTTTAAAAAGTCTAATGCTCACCAAGGTTGCATTTTTTTTAAATCAAAAATACGGTAAAAACATTATTACCATTTAAATGTTTTCTATTTGAATCGATTTTAAAGAATAATATTATTATTCTTTTGATTCATAGCTGAATTTTCTTTAGCATCATTACTTTCCGGTGTCACATGATCCTTCAGAAATCCTTTTTTTTTTAAATTTGCTGTTCAGGTAACAGTTGAGCTGCTTAATATTTTTGTGTAAAACTTTTTACGGGATTGTTCTCACTCTTTACCAAATACAGTAATGTTATTTTCTTGAAAAATATTTCAAAAGCAATTTGTAAACAGAGCAGCATGTCACAATTGGTACAAATGTGTGTCTTCAAGAGTTTTGTTTATGTTGTGGTGTTTTTATGCATGATTTTAAGCACTATCCCAAAATTTGCATAAAAATATGCGGATAGAAACCCAGCTATTGTTTTAAACTCTTAGTGACAACAGAACTCACTCTGTGAGAAAATGCACTTCAAAGAAAGAATGATGGCATTTAACTGACAGCTGAATTTTCAGGCCAGTGTTTTTCTTCTTAATGTCAGTTTTTTCTTTAGAAGAAAGGCAATATTGTCTGGGAAGATTATACTTGACATACATAAATGCGCTTTCTTTGGTCATATTTTGGTCTGTCGTTTGTTATGTGCCAGAGTTTAAATTAATCACAACTTAAAAAGCAATAAACTGTGGGAACAGTGTATTTAAAGTGGTACTTCTTGTTAGTACAAAAAAAAGACTGTCAAAGAGTGTGAAAACAAGAAGATCTGATCAAGTATTGTTTTTCTCTCTGCAATTTAATCACTATGAATCGAGAAACAAGTGGTCGGAAGATCCTGTGTGGAAACAAAGCAGCCTGTCCTCATCTGTATTCAGATAGTCCTTAAAACAATCCCACATATATGTGAACACGCTCTAGCCACATGTTCATACCAACCTACACTTGACCACTGATATACACACTCAGCCCACGCGCTGCCCGTGACCTTCCCCTTCAGGGACAGTGGAATTTATCTCTCTGGTAAACAGCAACCAAATGGCCACTGGGACACTCCTCAAGGCTTCAGAATTACAGTATGGTTAACCCAAGTCTAACAGAACCAGATCTTTACTGCTCTTTGCCTTCAGCACGACCCTGTGGTGATGTGTCATCATGCTAAGTGCGTGCATTTCTTTTTGTGTTTGGGGCTACTTGTTATGGAAACGTGTTTCTGTAATAGAATTTTAAAAAAGAATTGTGAAATTGTGAGATATTAACTCTAATTAACTAATAATTGCAACCTTGACATTTGCATGCTTCTATCTCATAACTGTGAGATATAAATCACATTCCATATCTATAAAATATATATATAAATGGCAGAATTTTGGGATGTAAACCTGACCTGGATGTAAACAAAAATGAAGAATTCTGATTCTAGGAAAATCCATATTTGTGTAACATTTGCGTTTAGTGTTTTATTTTTGCTGTTGTCTCCAAACCAATCAGAACAGACCTGCACATGTTGGGCTGAGAAACATGGATTCATAGTTCCTCGAGGGGAGGTTCATAGGAGGCTACTGTTTTTGAAGTACAGAACGTTTTCACCATACTCTGTTTTGCTGTATGATTTATTTCCATTTGATTGGTGAAATTGTTTTTTTATAAAGATCTGACAGTCTGGCCCTGAAGCCAGTTACACAATGAACATGTATAATTAGTGTAAATTGGATGGCCTCCAGAGTTTTTAATCAGCTAAGTAACTTATGTTGATTTAATTTGACTTAGATGTATTGAACATTTAGATCAAGATCTTGATGTCTAGAGGAGATCTTCACAAGGATAATTAAAGTTTTTCTTCCAGTCACAGCAACTTTATGGAGAGAGAGAAAAAAAAGCAACATTGTAAATAAAGCAAAGATTATTGGAGTATGTTTTACTGTTTTACTGATTTATTGTTTACATACTAAATATAAAATATTAGTGCAATCTGGACATGCTGTAAGGCTTCAGATAATTCAGATGTTTTATTGTTGTTTAACACCTCCAGTTTAGTTAAATAAAAAAATAAATACAACGCAGTGGACTTTTAGACATCTGAGATCCCTGCAGTTAAATGCCAAAGACTCATTTTGTTCAATTCTGAAAATGTCTAGATTGCACTGGTATGTTGCAGGCGAACCACAGGCAGATCTCTGCTAAAGTGCAGCGATTACCAATAATATAAATTCTCCCAATGGGATTCGGGAAGTCAGTCAAATGTTCCTTCACAAACTGAAATTGTTCAGAGTTTGGTTCAACACCCTAAATTAGATATCATTTGGATTTCAATATGTGGTGCACATTTTAGCTGCTGCAGAAAAATTGCTCCAGCTTTTGAATAAAGCAAAGACTTCTGCATTTACTGTTAGCTGCATGAAAAGAGCTGCAAAAGTCATTAAATGTTTTGATTTGCTGGAACACGTTCACTTGTGTATCATCTTCGGGGGTGCCTCGAGAATATCTGCATGTCATTTTTGTGCAGACAAATAATTCTTTTTTTTCTTGTGAAACCATTAGTGAAACCAATCCCATAAAGCAATCTGAAATTGTCAAAAAAGATGTAAAAGTATATATCCTTCAAATGTTTAGGGACTTTTTTGAATGTGTCTTTTATTCAGAAAAGACACAATTATTTTTTTCCAAAGTGACACAACAGTTCTTGCTGTGGATATTAAAATAGACATCTAAGTGTTGAGAACGTATTACTTTTTTGGCCATTTAAACGCATTCAATCAACTCCCAGTGCTGTAATAGGGTGAGAGAGTTCAAAGAGATGAATATAATCTTTTCAGGCTGCATTCGGTTCCGAAAATATTCCCAAACCCTAAAGTCATTGTGGCATTATCATTACCCTATACTTGCAGTAGCATTTTTTCTCAATTACCTCCCTGCTATCACATTTAGCCTGTTGCAGTAACCATCACGAGAGTCAGAGACTGGGAAGACTAAACGTATTTTTTTTACTTAAACTTTTGGGTTGTGTTACCGTTTTCCCCTAAGCACCGGGAATGACCAACTCTAGTTGAAATGTCTTGAAAGAATAGAGAACTGGACAGGTTTGCTCCCTATGAGAATGATTCGATTTCGAGCAAACAATGGCAGCTTTATTTTTATGCAAAAGAAATATCAGACCAGTAGCCAAGCAAATAACCTGGTCCCACAAATTTTTGCTGTGCTGGAATAATTCCTTTAATCCACTGCTGTGCACATATGGCCGGGTTATATTTTACCGCTTTCCTACGTTCAAAAGAAAGCAACTCTTTGCAGCTGCTGTAATATCCCGACTTTCACTTTTTTCCTTTCAGCCAGAGTTTTTCTATTTTAAACACCTGAGCTCACGAGCCCTCCTGCATCCAAACAGCGTAATAAAGCCGGAGCTGTACAGCAGCGAGGTGATAGGCGATAGTTCCCTTGCGAGTTGCTTTCTGGATACCTGCATGTTTGGGTTGTCCTCCGGTTACTCAATCCATCAGTAGTTCATATTATACAGCCAATAAATCATCCTCAATCTACTGCGGGATGAGTTGAAATCCCCCCACATAAATCTGCTATTAGTTTTACCTTGCACACAAAATAGATCTAACTGACTGTGGATACATGAGAACGGCGTAATAACTATAAATATTTTTCAACTAACCGGGCCGTTTCAGAGAGGAAGTAGAGCCGTGCAATCCACAGCGGAAGGGGAAAGTGTGAGGTGGAATTCTCAAGGTTAATCTGGTCCAAAATAAGCACGCTCTTGTACAGAAGTGATACCCGACCCTCGTCCAGGAGTGCCTGGTTGTGAGGGTCTGCTATAGACTGATCCCTTAATTATTCCTTAGACTCTGCTGAAAAAAATCGCCAGTACACACTCGCTAAATTACGCAGCAGATATCAGTTGGAAATGCGACCCCTAACCTTTGCATGTAAAAGAAAGGCTTAAGTTACAAATGTGTAAATTATGTAAAGGTACCACCCCAGTGACCTACATTTCTGAGAGCGCATTTACTTTTTTACTTTATTTTATTTAATATTTTATTCATAACAGAATTAACTAATGTGCCTCTCCAATCTACACATAGTTATGACATTGCTGAATGAACCAGTGTTTCGATTCTTTCAGGTAATCTGTGAATGAACTACTTACCGTCTTTGGGAGTGACCTATTAAATTATTTCACCGACTGGTTCGTTCAAAATACTGATTCTTTCAGTAACAAAACTAGTGACCAATTTTATTAATGAGCTGTTGAATCATTCTATCAACCACTTTGTTCAAAACAGTGATTCATTCAGGAGCTGACTATATTTAAGAGTGAGCCACTGAATAATTCGATCAGCTGCTTCAAACAAAACACTAATTTATTTAAAAATTATTCTTTATGAGTAAGCCATTAAATCATTCAGTGTTTTGGATTAAACTATTCAATGATTTGATGACTAAGGCTATGTAACAAAGGCTATGTAAAATCTAGAAAGAAAGAATCATAAACAACAACAAAAAATCCACTGGCATCTCTAGACCAGTAAGCTAGGGCCAGATTTACTTACAGGCATTAACAAACTTATTTAGAAACTTTTGGCCTTGAAATAGTACTGCCAGGATTTACTAAAGACATGATTTAACCATATGCATTTTACACCCTTTTTTAATGCCTTTTTTAAAGCATGTCTAATATCATGCTCTTGGTAGTTTGCCCTGATCATTGTTGAACTGATCTGTCTGTTCTTTATTGTGTGCCTTGTTAGTCAACCATCTGCAGAATTCCCCCTTCCGTCTGTGCCTTTATGGATTTGCGCTCTAATGTTAATTCGCTCAGTTTAGTAACTCTGACTCTAAATATCTTGAATATTTTTTTTATATAAATGTTTATTTTGGTATGCTTTTGGTAATATGTTCGTAATAAGATTGGCTTACCTCATTATGCAAAAAAGTTTGAAAGCAGCAGGTAAACACTTATGTATATAAAAAAAAAAATGTATATATACATGCTGTTTATTATTTCCATAATATTTGATGTAAAAACAGTTATATCCAATTTCAAAGACTGGTTATAAAGTAAGCTTCATCAAAATATTAGTGACAAGTTTTTTTAAGAAAAGCAAACTGATACATAACTAGTTGCACATTAACATGGTTCTCCAAGTAAACCATAAATCTCCGAGCCATCACCATGGCAACGGCCCTCCATCGCCTACACTTGACTTCAATGTTACGGGTATTTTATTGGGAGCCTTTGTCACATATTACCAGTCTTTTTTATCCCCCTTTTCCCCCTCATAAGCCGCAAAAGTTCCTTTTCTGTTCCTATTTTTATGTACAAGTGATCTCAATTAAGGACCTCCATGAAGGCTAGAGGCGGCAGACAGTCATGCCAATGAGAGCAAAAAGGAAATTGTCTTTGTAGCCTGCCACCACCACCCCCCAGAACCAGCCCCCCCATCTCCATCACCCCCCCCACCGCCCCTCCCCCCCCCCCCCCCACTTTCCATAACGAACGCAGCGCGCTTTCATAAAACCATCGTGTTCCTGAAATTTGCCACCATAACACAGGTCCAATTTGCTCTCGGAGCCAGTTCTTGTGCCTCTCTGGCAAGCCAAAGTCCTGAAGGTCTCTTCTGCAGTCATGATGTCATTAACCAGCCAATGACAAAACGGTAATTATGGGCTCAGATTAAATCTGGGGGTTGAAAGGATGTTGAGAAGGTCTTCCTGATGAGGAAAGGCTATGACTTCTGCGTTCAAATCATCACTCTCTTGCGCATGTTCTCCTGAAGCGTGCCAAGGATGGAAAGTAACTATTTAAAATTGGAAGCCTCCATAACCCCATCAAATTGCTCCCCACATAAAGCCATAATTAAGTGTCTCAAAAAATGCACCACTGTGAAATGGAGCCCTGATCCAGGGACTTAAGTGGCTGTACTTTTCCTCTCAACCGTCAAAAGAATGCGGGTCGAGAAAGAAGTGGAGAAAAACACTCATGTAGCACGTTACATAATCCCAGGGTTGTATGAATCTGAATTGGAGTCATTTGGATATCATTAAATCCCTGGAGCTCAGTGTCTCTTCGTGTTTACATTACCAGTCAACAATGGTTTCTTTGTCCCGTGTCATCACTTATAATTCACCGTGAGGGGGGGGAAGTGTTGCTGGTTCATTTTTTTTGTGTGACTACTTGTCTGGTTGTGTTGAAACCGGTCTTTTTCAGTACACTTGCAATTTTTGTGCTCCCCATGCTGGATTACGCTGTCAACTCGGTTAGGAGCTCGGCCTATCACGCCATCAGCAGATAAGGGTTGGGTTACGTTCGGCTTATCACATCATCAGCGTTTGAGTTGGTTGGAATCCAGCGTGAGTGTCTGGTGACAAACCGCTCAGAATAGTGCACGGTAATCCGGGTCTCTTGCTCTGGTGGATGGCTTCTAACCCCTCATCTTTGTAGCACATCATAGCCAGCTGTGTGGGCTCCTCTTGGCTCATTAGGAGATCAAACGAGACGCCCGAAAAGAAGTGGGCAGAGCTCTCAAGGCACAGAGTGAGCCACTCGAATCACGTGCCTTCGCTGCTCTGCGCCGATATTGCTGGCAGATGGCGGCCATACTGTACCGGCAAAGTGGATTCAGATGTGACAAATGCTCTTTGATATCTTTTTGTGTATTTGATTTAACACGCCTCTCTGTTTGGACATGTCGACAGGCACTTTATTTCTCTTGTTAAGTTTTATTTGCATCACCGATAGCCGCGAATCTTGCGTGCATCTGATTGAGCGCACGCATTCCGTGTGGAATTATTAGCATAAATCATTTCTTTTTGCATTAGGTTTATGTTGTTCTCCAAACAAATCAGTGATTGAGCAAAAATCGTGCAAAACTGTTGGAATAGCACACGGTGTTCTTTTTAATACAGTCGTAACTCTGGTTTATCTTTTTATGAATTGGAAATTGATCTTTAATAACATTGGCCAATCTTGAACACATTTTCGGTGCTCGGGGCAAATGGAGATGGAGCGTAATTCAATCGCAACTTGTATAACTCAAACTATTTTTTCTCTCTCCTAACAATGTGCCAGATGCATGTCAGTGCTTCCTGAAGCTTTTTCTATCCCTCCCACGTACAAGATACTCAAAACGTACCCATGAGACCACCGCCACCCCCACTCATGCCACCCTGCAAGACATTCATACATTATATGTGAGCAATACCAAGCTACTCCTGAACAAGCAGTTATAGTTCATAACTTTTGCTTTTGTTAAACAGTTGCTTTTGTTTGGCTTGATTGTTTTTCATAGCAAATATCTAAAGGCGTCGGTTGTGCATTTCACGTTTTTCTTTGTTCTTTCACATTTTTACTTCTCTGTTCTGCAAGAACACTTTTAATGCATGCTCTTCCCTACTATAGGCTACTGAAATATTAGGATTTATTTTAAAGCCAAAGTTGGTGTCAAGTCAAACATTCGGCAAAATATTGATTGACTGTTGTCACTGATTAAACAAGTCTCTTGCATAATTAATTTGACACTTTGTTTATATCCCATTTGGTTTATTGGCTGTGTCTGTGCTCCCATGAAAATTATGAACCTATTATTTGGATCATTTTTTTAAATATGTTAAACAGATTGCAACACTTATGACTTGGGTTAATCGCTATCCGTGAGCCTGTTGAGTTAGAGGGAGAGATTGCCATCTACAGTATCACTGAGAGATGGAGAGTTGGCGTTATTAAATGACACGTGCTTCAGTTGCACAGCCAGAACATTGAAAGCTGTGTTTGGATACTCTGTTCAGAGAGTCAAATGAAACTTTGCTCGAAGCGTATTAAAACGGCAGCCTGTTTAGTCTGTGCTTTATGGGGTAGAGGAGTGTGTACAACATGTATAATGTGATTCTGAAAATATTCTGTCATTATGGCTCACTTAAACTATCCCAGCATTTTGCTCTGTGAGTCACGCTTTCTCAGAAAGAGATATGAGCAGTTGAACTCCACTTTAAATGAAAGCCATTCTATATAAGAGGGTATTTTTATATACACTATATATTGTTGGAAAGGTTTCACACGTATTTTCAAATATTTGTGGGTTAAACCTTTTCTTCTTGTGGTTTAAATGTTATTATCAAATATTTTTGAACAAAATCCTATAATATTAACGTGATTCATCTTAGCATGACAGTATCCCCAGCTGTTTGTCAGCATCTTTGTTCTTGTAATAGTGAAATGTTCAAGAGATTTTTTTGTAGTCAACACTTTAAGGTATGTGCTTATCCAGAAATGTGTGTAAAATAAAACAAAAATGTTGCATATGCAGATAAATATATAATCTGCATAAGCAGTAATCTGCATTTGAAAGTGTCCAGTTGCCCTTTTTTGGTATCTGAAAACACCCAAAACAGTAATTACTATGTGGTTAAATATCTGCCAATGCATATTCCATTGCCATTGTGCAAAGAGAAAAGTGCCTAGGCTAATTTAATAATGTCCTTTCTGTGACCGATTTCAAGGAAAACATTAAAATGATAGTTTCTCATAATGCAATAATTGAATCTATTCAGAACCACAAGAGGCAATTTATCTTGTTTCCATTCAGATATTATAAGTGATAACGGCCATGTAGTTTTCAACTTTCACAGGCAAAGTTAAAGTCTAAAGCTGTAAATGCTCACTGTAGCTGCAGAATGACATTTTATGATGTGATCGGGACGTTACGTGTTTGAGTGGCATCGCTGTAATGATTGCATGATGCTGGAACTATATGAACCACAAAAAAGAGAAATCCCTGTCTTCAAAGACCGACCACATTGGAAGCAACAAACATTTCGCCTCCTGCGATCTTATATCCTTTAAAGCCTAATTTGATCCCGCGCTCTCCAGGGAGCGCGATTACGGAAAACCTCATTGAACCTACACACCAGACACAAAACATCATCTTATATTTATTATTAGAGATACTAATTACAACACCTTGTTTATATGTAATAAACTCCGACCGACTGTAAGTCTTTATCCGGACTGGAAGCGATTGCGTGCCAGCGCGCTCTAGAGCCGCTGGAAACACCTACGTTTTCTGAATAATTTTTAGACGGTTTGTCTAATCTGCTATGATATGATCGATAAAAACTTACAATCTTTTCGGAGAGCTGACCGAACCGTATAAAATCTCCTTGTGGCGGTGAATTAAGCGCATTTTAATACAGGAAACGTCGTTAATGACGACTGCGCGCAAAGCGCCAATTGAAGTCTGCTTGAGTGTGTGTAACCCGCAGCACTTCCCAAACTCATCAGACTGCAGCGCTGAGCGCACGGAGAGGGACCGACGGCGCTCCGTTCACGCAAACAGAGGACATACTCTAGTCTTCGGCTAATTTCGACTGTTGTGATGCGCATTCCCGTAGATCCCAGCGCCGGCCGGAGGTTCAGTCCGCCGGTCTCGGTGAAGATGAATGATGTGAACCCGAACGCAGCGCAGCAGCAGCAGCAGGACAGCGCCGTGGTGCCAAGACTCCGCGCTCAAGAGAACCGCTCTATGGCCGAGATCATCGCCGACCACCCCGCCGAACTGGTCCGGACCGACAGTCCGAACTTTCTCTGCTCGGTTTTGCCTTCTCATTGGAGGTGTAACAAAACGCTACCGGTTGCGTTTAAGGTAAGAGCTTGTTTTTAAATCTTTTTGGGGTTTTTTGGAAAATGCGTTTGTCTTCATGAATACATCATAGTAGTCTAATATGTACAACTGGACACCATAGCGGAAAGTGTTTAAAAGTTAGTTTTTATATAAGCCTAACTTAATTCTGTGAAAAACATAAAGCTTGCAACCCGTTTTAACACAATACTTACACATATCGAAGTACAATATAATATTATAAACATATTTAAACAACATTAGGCTGATGATAAGGTATAATTTAACTAAATATACAAAGTGTTGCTTACATTTTGTTAAGTGTAACATGTGATTTAGATTTATAATAGTTTTACTGTCATTATTATTTAAAGTAAAATATCTATCCATAGAGACCCATCAGTTTTACATGATCCAAAAAGTACCCCTTACGAATGTATTAATTTTAGTCCATTTTGCTGAATATGTTTGTGTTGTGCAATTTTGTTAATTTATCAAGGATAGTTAGTGTGTCAGTGGACTGAATTGAGCCTTTGTACTATTTATACTATTATAAGAGTGCATGAGCAGATGTTTTTTTTAATAGCACTAGACTTTACTGGAACAAGTTTCATTTAAAAAGAAATAATGAAATCGCTCTGGCATTATTCACTGTTTGATGAGTAATTCTGGCCTGTGGCAAAATCTTAGCTCTAATAATATAATGCAATAATATTTTAATTTAAAAAATAAAATAAATAAATAATGATTATTATAAGTCATTCATATGTTTCTTCCCATATTAAATTAGCATAAATATGCATGTTTGTGCAGTTATTTGCATAAGTTTTGCTAATAATAATCAGAACTCACAGGAACTGAAGAAGTTGCTGAACAGAGCATCTTGTATGTATATGAGCACATGTACAGTGTAAAACGTTGCATCATTGATCTCTCCGCAGGTGGTGGCCCTGGGAGAGGTTCCTGATGGGACGGTGGTCACAGTAATGGCTGGGAATGATGAGAATTATTCAGCTGAGCTCAGGAATGCCTCAGGTGTTATGAAGAACCAGGTGGCTCGCTTCAACGACTTACGCTTTGTGGGCCGAAGCGGAAGAGGTCAGTTCATATTTTGTCAGTTTTCTGATTGTTAAAACCTTTTCAACCCCTTAACATGCAGGTTACAATGGGAAATGTGTTTATTTCCAGGAAATCAAACATTCATTGCATGTTTACACTTGATTTTGAAATCCAGTCAATGTTTGGCCACACCTTTTTCATTATTGCTGCTTTCATTTTAGAATATTAGCAGCTAACAAATGAAAATAAAATAATAATATAAATAATATAAAATAACCACAAATGGAAATATGGGTATCGTGCATGTTAAACATGTCATCCTGGGATGTTTTTGCAACAATATTGAAGGAGTTCACATGGAATGGTAGACCCTATGCTTTTTAATCACTATCTAGGCTCAGCCATTTCAAATTTATTGAATTATTATTTTTTAAATTAAAATGGGCAATTAGACATAATTGCGAAAAATTGGACCAATTTTTCCACAGTCATCTCAATGGCATAAAGATTCCCAATTTAATTTAACTCACCCTACAGTACACAAATGAAATGTAGAAATAATAAATAATTACCTACAAAATTATTCAAAAATATTTTTACTTTTATAGGTTTTAACTTTTTTTTATTTTATTCAAGCATGCCCAAAATTGGGACTGAACTGAACTAGTGCAGCTAACAATGCACTTCATGCCAGTTTCTGTGTGCTTACACAGGCTTACCCTATTACAGATTGCATTATCACACCATGCGTTTTTTTATTAAGCTTAATCATTTTGTGTTTATCTACACTTGCACAATGTCATGTGGAGAAATCCTCCAGGGAGATTGGGTAGCAGAGGCACGCGGTCACACAGGGACACATGACATTCTTAGAATAATTATAGTCAGTCTGTGTACTCAGCTATCAGTTACGAGCCAACACCGTTGTGAAACCACATCACCACATTGCCGGTAAGAATGCACTCATTAAATTACAGGTCTCTGTGTGTTCTGTACTAAGGTTTCTCAAACCATAGATGGAAACTTAGCTGTCTGTGTAACAGTCTTTAGCGTGTTATATAATTCTGCTTATGTTATGTTTAGATTACTTAAGTGTTACATTTTTTTTAGAATCACTGCACAACAAGTAATGATGCTTTCTAAACACTATACCTGTTTGCAATTGGTCGGTCTGACAGATGGCCACACCTCCAAACTCTGCATTTGCTGCATTCAAATTTGAATTTCCTTACTACTGTTTATTGTAGGTGAAAAACTGTATCTGAAAATAGTAGGTCTGAATTCACAGTATTCATTATGGATGTGCGAGACTAGTCGACTTGTCGATTAAACATAACTAGTGCTGCTAGTTGACATTGGAAATACTAGTCGACTAATTTTAGTACATTATTTTGAAAAGTTAATATTTGGATCGGGAAACAAATTGTGTTCCTGAGTTGTCTTTGTGTCTCAGAGAAATATCTGCTAAGAAGAAGAGCAAGGTTGGAGAGTATATTTACCATTTTAAAGGGGGAAACATTATAAATGAAGGGGAACTGACTTTTTTCAGAAAGGTTTTGTTGACATTTTTCATGCTATAGCCATAAAATAGTGTTTATTTGCGTAATCTGGGGTAAATGGTATCTGATGAAAAGCTCCACCTACTGTATGAGAATGAATTTGCATTTTCATTCATCCCGTCTGCTGCTTTTGTTCTGTAAATTACAACGGTTTGATGGGAACAGCGCGGATAATAAGGTATCCGCAATTGTCTGACTGTTTGATTCATTGTTTAAGCATTTCAAATGGATCACATATTCAGTACACAAAATGTTCTTGACTTTATTACTTTTAGACCAGTCAACTAGTTACTTACGCAATGTCTATTTAAACTTTAATGCAATTTGTTGCAGTAAAAAGGATTCAGTTGACTTAATACTACCGGTAAGATTCTGAAGTGTGCATTCGATGTAAAAAATATTACTTTGAAGCCATTTTCAAGCATACATATATTAATATAATCAATTACTCACTCAATAGAAGTACCTACAGTAGTCACAGAGCCATATGCATATCGTTTTCTCTGCATGGGGAAAATACTGTATTTTAACATTCAGTATAAAGGTTTACACATGTCACCATTACATTTCATTTAAAAGTGTAAAACGCTAGTACACTCCGCGAAAAGAATAAACAGCAACGGGAATCTTTTAGTGCTTTGATTTGTAAAGCTTTTGACACTTGGGGTTTCTTTGATTTGCAGACGATTCCAGGTGACAATGACATGCTATATATTGTATTACCAATATGTGCAAATTATTTTTACATTATGAGAGCCATTTGGTCTATATTTAATGATACCAAGTCTTATAAAATCAGTGTCAGCGGATCTGTGCTGCTGTGTGGTGCTGAGATTCCACGCATCTTGCCAGCTGTTTTTCAGCATTGCCAAAGTATTCCACCCACTACTTCCTGTCTCCAGCAAACCAGGGGCATTCATGAGTAGGAATCATTGGAGCGTCATGTTAATCCCTGGTTCCCCTGTGTTAAACCACCAGAGAGCACAAATTGTCTGGAAACGGTGTTTAGGGAAGTGTACTGTCTAGATTGCCGGTGCCCCACAGTGTAGCGTTGCACAATTTCCCAGCAGCCCACCAAACTTCAGTCTAAGAAGATTGAAATTAAGCAAAAAAGCTAGTACAAAAAGTAATCTGAAATCTTTATCGCTAATGCTACTGTATCTTTAAATGCCCCATGAATTATTTGTTCAAAGTGTTCAGTCTTGCTTTGACAGTGAGTAAAGCCCTTAAATGTTTCTGTGTTTGCACAGGGAAGAGCTTCACCCTGACGATTACAGTATTCACAAACCCACCGCAAGTGGCCACTTACCACAGAGCCATTAAGGTCACGGTGGACGGACCGCGGGAGCCCAGGAGTGAGTACACCTTATATTACATACTGCTGTGACTAACCACATCCATGAGGCCTGTCATCACGTTCACCTCTCTGTTGGGCCGCAATCGCACCTCATCAAAGGCTTGCGGTCGTTCGGTGCATGTGCTAGTGATTGATTTATTTATTTTTCGATTTCTCCCTCAATCTGATGTCGTGAAATCATTGCCCGAAGCAATTTTCTCTGGATAGGCGGATTGATGAC
Source organism: Enteromius afrohamiltoni (assembly GCA_034779775.1). Classification (NCBI taxonomy): domain Eukaryota; kingdom Metazoa; phylum Chordata; class Actinopteri; order Cypriniformes; family Cyprinidae; genus Enteromius; species Enteromius afrohamiltoni. Next base: position 20,201,720 of record JAUYWG010000057.1, read on the forward strand.
TTTGAACAGATCAGAGCTTTCGGGATTGCCATTACCGTATAGAAGTATAAATATAGTAGTAATATTTCAGTTTTATGCTTAAAAATATGGATAAAAGTTCCACAATCCCTTCCATGACTTATGTGGAATTCATTGGATATATATCCTATGATTTTTGAGTGAAATTAGATATTCAGTGGAATATTTTTGGAAAGTTGTGAACTCGTATGAGACTAGAGGGGAAAAACTAAAACTGCAGCATGCGCTCTCCAATTCACGAATCATTGTTTTTTCTTTTGTAATGAATCAGTTGAACCATGATTCTTAATCAAACACTGGAGTCATCGGACTGAATCATTCAGACAACTCACTGTGTTAGTCTTCTGAGTCACTGCGCTGCAGGTTATTATTTCCTGTGTAAAATGAGAGGAGAGCCATTACTGTGATGTGACTTCGAAGGCAACATTAAAAATTAAAAATTTGTAAGGTTTGGGAAACCGTAATCAATCTGTTCTGACTGTGCTCATGTGACATCTGCCCTTTAGTTAACTGTTTTGTCTGTATTAAATACAGTTTTAAAGTCAACATGAATCAAAATGTACCTTTTTTTTATATGAAAGGTTTATCAGTGCATGTCGTTCCCATGGTTCTATAAATATAGTATTAAAGATTAAATAGATAATATTTAATATTAATTAAAGATTTAATATTCTTGTTAATAATTAAATTAAATATGTAAATCAATTAGTAATAGAAGATTTATAAATAACTGTAGCAGGACAAGATCAATTATAAATACAAAATGTTTTATATAAAGTGTTTTATTCAGTGATGCTTTTCCCATAATATGTGAATTAAATATGTAATATATCAATAATTAATATTTTACAGTAATAATAGTAATCATTATTTTATTGTAAATTTTTCAAAAATATTTTATTTACATTATATTATTCAATTGTAATTTATTCATTCTTACTTTCTATAATTATAATTGTTAATATACAATTGCATAATTTAGGAGTGGCCCTTTAACACTTTTCCAAGATGTTTGATGGTAGCCGTCAGAGTTATCTTTACAAGCTGTCTGTCTGGGCATAGATTAGAGTCTGCACAGAGGTTCTACAACGGTAACATTGTGCTTGCATCAGCTTGTTTTAATGGCACTTATAAAAGTGCGAAAAAATTCTACTACATCTCTCAGTGCCAACTGGTCTGGCGAGCAGCTGTTTTACTTTATTATGAAAAAATATATACTTTCGCCTTGGCGTAGAAATCAAGCCTATCACATCCCTAACAACATTTTTGCCTCTCTTTTTCTCTCTGACTTTCAGACTATTCTCAATGAACACATATGGTACTAGTATTTAGAGGCACTTAGACACAACGGCTGTATATGGTCTTGATTCTTCATTGTATTACAATGGCCTCTAGCAACTACAGGCCTCGTCTTTGATGTTGAAGACTTCCTCTATTCCTGCCTTATCTATAAGTGAAGTTTTGAAAGGCTTGCAGGCCGTGATATTGTGCGTAGGAACAGATGAAAGGGTCGGCGTACTAGAGGTCTTTAATGGGGTCTATTTTGTACTGCTGATTTGATATTGTAAAGCTCCTGTCTCGGCTGTGTCTTTAATATTCTTCTGCTTTTAATACGCTGTCAGCGTGCAATTAATACTGCCACATCTGGGATCCCACCAAGTCATTTCACAAGTTTACTGCATATATTGTATAATATGATAGCATATATTGGCTGTGTATTGTATGAATGCTTTTTTTTTTTTTTGAGAAGAAAATGTATCAAATTGTTTCAAACACTGTGGTGTATTACCATCACATGACCTCATTTTGTTAAAGGTAAATTTAGTATGTAGTGTTCAGTTATAAGGAAAAATATTATAACATGCACTATATTTAATAGGCCATTTTTATTATTTTCTGTAAACATGTGTAAACATTATATATTATTATTAATGTTTTTTTTTATTTAACCATTGTTTAAATCATATTAAAATAATTATTTATAAAATAAGTGTGCGCAACAAGACCATTAATATACACTGATGATATATATATATATATATATATATATAGATATCTATATATTTTTTTTTTTTTTTTTTTTTTTTTTACTTAAAATTAAATTTTGAAAAAAATTGGGGTTTAAAAATTGCTGTTGATGTCACTTCCAGTGCAAAGTTCAAGTGCATTTCATTGTGGGATTCCGTATTCATGGCAGTGCGCTATGGTTGTATACTAAAATTGCATACTAACACACAACTTACTATTAATAATGCAATATATATAATATAAGTACATAATTGCTACTATAGTTTGTAATTGTTTTTTATTTTGACATTTTTATTTTTTATTTTAAATTGCAGTAATTGTGTTGTATTTTTGTCAGTTTTAATAGTTTTTGTAAGTATATCTATATATTTCTTATAGTTATAGTAGTACTTACAGCTTAATTTAAATAAAATGAAAATAAATTCCTTGGTAAAGTTTGAGGTTTTTGTTTCTCATTTTATTTCAGTTAACATTTAATTGAATGAACTGTAGTGTAACTTTATGCATACCTACTACATTTACCAGAAAAGCAAATACTGTGTGAAATAATGTGTCCAATTATGCAATCCACTAAACTTGACCTTCCCTTTCCAGACACAATTGTTAACATAAATGGTTGCTGGATGCCACTTGCCTGAATTGAACATGCAACATGATGAAGTCATGTGACCAGCATAATGACATCACATAAGAACAATGTAGCTGTGCAATGAAATGTTGTGTTTTCTCTCATAAAATATGTTAGGTAATATGACAACATAGATACAATCCAAATACTAATGTCTTTAATCAACTATAAGAACATTTATTCTGAACACTCACAGCAGTTTAAAACAAGTCTCAAAGCATGGCATCAATTAAGCACAGACGAGAGAGAAATAAACGAATCCAAAAATAGAAATGAACCGTGTCAAACATCACCTGCACTCGGAGCACGCACAGATGTCAATGCATTCGCTGCCACTGATCATTATGGGACTAATCACACGTGCCCTCTTAATAATGTCACATTTTTTCACCCTGATTTTATCGAACAACGCCTCATTTACAATTCTGCCTCATTAAATCTCAAATTGGTGTTAATGAGCAAGTAATTAGGGAAGAGGTCCGTCTCGCACGTTTAGACAATACCTACAGTGTGCTGTAAGCCAAACACCTGACGGACCATCTCTATGCATATATATTTTAAGAATCATACAAATAACTGTAACATGTTTTTGTACATAAAAATCAGTATTTCAGTCAAAATATCCTCATTTGGGTCGTGTTTTTCCCCGTCCGCCACACAGGCCTCATTCTGAGGCTGATATCCAGTACAGGAAGTGTATTAATGTGTTTGTGTATTTAATAGATCTTGATGGGTGCCATATGAACTGTGAATCAATAGAGCCAGGAAAGCGCTAGACAACGAGAGCGTTGAGTCTTTGACTGTGACAGACGTCTCTCAGTGAGTTTCTTCTTGATTGGCTCACACGTGGGTCGTTCTGGTAGCCAGAAGCGCTCAGCAAGTCCACACACCTGTTTTTTATTGAAGTTGTATCATAACAGTGCAGGGCTGCTGTCTTAACATTTGAATCAAATTATGGAAAAGGTTTTTGTTATTTTAAATGTTTTTGCAAGAATGAAAGTCATGGATGTGTTGTAGCTACTTAAATGGCTGCCTTTCTGTAAGCTGACAAATCTCTGAATCAAGTTTATAATGCTGTATTTTTTATTTTTAAAACTTACAACCACAAAGAACTGTACTTGTTTTAAAGATACTAGACACTAGAGACTTCGTATACTTTGTATATTTCTTTCCCTTTTTCATACAATAATTGCATTACTAAAAATAAAACTATTTATATATGGGCTACTGTTTAAAGGTTTGGGGTGGTAAGATTTTTTGGTATTTTTGGTAAGTTCTTGTTCTTAATGTTTGTAAGATTCAAAATGATGCATAGAAAATTATTTTTACAAAATTCTTACTCATCCTAAAATGTTAAATGGTGGTGTAAATGTATACATACATTTTATTTATCCACAGCTGTATATATTGCAAATGTTTGTTTTAAAGTATTAATGTGTTCTATATTAATTAGCTAAATAATATCTGTTTCATCAATTGATATATTTATACATTTGGAACTACAGATTCAATTTAAAGGAATAGTTCCGCCAAAAATGAAAATCATGTCATCATTTACATTCCCTCTCTGTATGAATTTCTTTGTCCTTCTGAACAGACAGGAAGATATTTAGAAAAAAGTTTGTTAAAGGATTTTCATTTTTGGGCGAACTATTCTTTTAATGACATTAATAAAAATAATTTACCCCTTAATATAATTCCAAACCATACAGAATGCGTTATTTTCCCAAACACAAGATACATTTCAAATAAAAAATAATAAAAAAAAAAAAATGCAATAATACTACTGATGCCACTATTCATAAAAATATCTAAGTGTTATACTTTGATACTTACAATTATAAAAAAATTAATACATTTTTTTTTTACAGAAATAAAACAAGTCTTCCTCAGACAGATGACAAAACAAAAGGGCTCATGCCATGTGACTTAAAACCAGCATTTTATTGGTTACTTTAATTTGTGCTTCATTAATTCCAACAGTGTAGGTATAGTGTCAGTGGTAAGAAAGTGAATTAAATGATCAGTTGTATGTATGACCATTTTTTTGGTAATATGCCTGTCCAATGTTAACAAGAGAAGCCTGCTTGTGGTTTTTCAGCTGCTTCCATGAAGTGTGTGTGTGTGTGTGTCTATGTGTGTGCGTGTTTGAGTCTTTGTGTACACACTAACTCCTAATAGCACTCATTAAGCGTCATTTGATCTAATAGTCTGGGTGGGGTTGGTTAAACTAACATACCTGCACCGGGGGCCTTGTGTAATTATGGATTCAGTGTTAGACTGTCACTCTGCGTAACACCTTTAGGAAGCACTATGCATCTTTGTCTCTCCGCAGCTCAATCACAGCAGCCAAACGGCACGAAGTCGCAGAGACCGCAAGTAAATCTGCTCAAAATCCCCTTTCAAGCGGATTTGCTTGAAGCTAAAATCCCAAATCTGACACATGAGTCTCATTGTTTTGACAATCTCACACATCAACAAGTTGAAAGGGGATTATAATTTAGCCTTAGCAATAACAGTGGCTGATGTTACAGCAAAAAAAAAAAAAAAAACAGACCACACAAGACTGATAGACATTGTTTAAGCTTACAATGAATGAAGTAAAGAAAAAAGGAGTGGGCTTCGCTTAGCAGAGGCGTCACTTTGGGGCGAGTTAAGTTTACAATGGGAACTGCTCACATAAAACCAACCAAAACAAGAGAGGAGAGAAGGAGAAGGAGAGAAAACCAGAACCGCAGGCTCGATCCGTTCAGGCTGCGTGTGAAGGTGCCAACCGCCGAGGTCGCCGGCTCAGGCTGTGTGTGTATGCGTCTGGTTTGGATAGTTGCTGCGTACATCGCTGCTGCATCATTAGGAGTCGAGAAATACTGATGGCGCCCGCTTTCGAGTCGCGCTGCTTTCATATCCGCATGGAGGTGATGAAGAAGTGTGCCTGCGGTTTGTAAAGGGCCGAGGGCCTTTTGCGTTGGTGTGTGTGTGTCTCTGTACCCCTTCTCCGCTTGGCTTGCCTCCTAAATGCTGAAATGTAAAGACCACACAGACACCTGGCAGGACTCCACAACAGCCTGGCTTTTTCCTCCCACTTTGCTTCCCTCTTTCTTTTTCTCTGTTTTCTTTTCCAGTTTATTCCGTTCTTCCGCCGACTTTCTCAAAAACCCTGTTGATGACTGCCGGACGTCTATTTGATGTAAAAGATCTGTAAAATCTCTTTCAGATGTTAGAATGACATTCAGCAGATGTTTTCGTGACATTTACAGTGGCCTCGCGAACGGGTAGCCATGTCATATACAGTACCAATGTTTGTTTGAGGTGATATGGAGACAGATAGTGAAGATATTTTTCTTAAATACGTTTTCTCTTGAATTATTGCAGTTGACACGGAAAGCACTTGTGCAAATGTTCAAAAATCGAAAAAATAAAATATTAATTTCACAGCTTTGATTACTTGCTATCCTATACAGACACATGCATGTATATATTTAATAAAAAATATGCTGTTTATATATGAAATATATTTATAATTCAAATAAAAGTAACACATATGTGACCCTGGACCACAACACCAATCTGTGGGTGGGGTTTATTTTTAGCAATGTCCAAAAATACATTGCATGGGTCAAAATTATTGATTTTTTTTTAATGCCAAAAATCATTAGGAAATTAATTAAACTTACTGAAAATTAAATCTTACTGTAAACATATCAAAATGTGATTTTTGATTAGTAAAATGCATTGATAAGATATACATTTGGACAACTTTAAAGGTGATTTGCTCAGTATTTAGATTTACAGATTCCAGATTTTCAAATAGATGTGTCTCTATTAGAATAGAAAACTTATTAATTGAGCTTTCATATGATGTATACATCTCAGTTTTGTAAAATTATACCTTATGACTGGTTTTGTGGTCCAGGGTCACATATGTTAATGTATTAACATTTAATATATTTTTTGGCAATATAAAATATATTGCATATAAAATGGATCCATAGTTTTTATTGACACTGATTGTGGTTTAAATGAATCAGTTTCTGTGTGTCTTCTCAACTGGATCTTTCTCTTTTGGATCATTAGTATTTGTTTAGATTGCCTTCTCAAGCTGTATGTCTAATATTTCAAGAAACCTCAGATCATATTCACACTCATTAATTGTTTTCCCTATTGTTTGCGGATCAGTTGGTGTGGCCACACAGACTAACCCCATCATCAAAGGTAGCCTGAAACCAGGAATTACTTCATTATGAATCTCTTTGCTCTGTGATTCTCAACCTGAGATAAGATCTGTGTCAGCTGGAGACTGGGCCGCATCCCACAGGGCCATTTAAACATCTGGAATGAATGTGTTAGCGCTTCCGCTCTGTGATTGGACATGGAAGTGCTAGCTATCGAAAATCTCACTCCACTGGCTGGGGGATGACAGGAATTTTTGGGACTTTCCCTCCAGCAGTGATATCATCTGGTTTCCTGGCTCTCTTAAATACCTCTCAGCATACAGATGATGTCCCTGTGCTCATTCCTTTACTCTCTGTCACTAAGATATTTTAGGGTCCTTAAAGTCATGAAACCTGTACTTCAGCAGGTATACATTCTCAATTTTAAAAACTGTCCAGCCACTAAAATTACACTAATTATGATGTTAAAACAGTAATTGAACCACTAAACATCCATATAATTTACTACATGTACGTTAATGAAGTGTTACACCACAATAGAAAAAAATAATATTTGATTCAACTAAAACTTGTAATAGTTTCTGTTTATCATGTGTTTTCTACATACTAATGTCAATATGGATAATCAACTGTTTGTATGACCACATTTAAAAATACATTAAAATATATAATTTTTCTTCATTTTAAACATAACCTACATTTTTAGTTGAACTTAATTCAGTGCTTTTTAGAAATAACCACAATTATATTGAGGAGCTTCCATTTCCATTTCATCTGAATTGTCTTAGCTTTCCGTCGTGCATAACTATTAATGTCTCAAATTGAAGTGTTTCATTTTTGTAATTTTTGGTCTCATAGCGTGTTCCCTAGTTTTTATTGAAAAGAGAGTAGACAGGGAATGATCAAATGCAATACATATTGCAAATCAGATACAAAACCACTAGGCCACAGCTCCAGCCAACTTTTTTTTCTCAAAAGCATACAGAAAAGATATATGTATACACCATAATGTGTCACAGTGTGGGAGAGACCATTATTTAGCTATTAACTGTATTTGATCAGAGGTTCTTCGCTCAAAGCCGAGGTCCAGTGACAGCTGCCCTGAGGCAACCTGTCGAGCTCAACAGCACAAAGATGCTTGTGATCTTTCTAACACTCATTCCTGGTTTTGTATTTTATCCACACCGTTGGGATTGAACCTAAGACCTTTATGTTAGCAGCCCAGATTGTTAACCACTTGGCTGCCCTCATCCCCAAGAGATACTACTTGGGCGAGCAAATGTAACCGGATACATTATCCAAACTGAGGTGGCTACATATTCCTCCCAGACAGAATCAAAAACAAGCCACTTAACATTCTAGAACTGGGGGAAAAATCCCATTGATTTGCAGATTCGTCTCTGGTGTTCCTATTACCTGTATGCGGTCTTATTGTAACTTCTGCTCCAGTGATTCTCAACACTCCCAGAAAAGATGTGAATATCACCCTCTTGCAAATCTGTCTTTAGGGAGGCTGGATCAGTACACATGCATGTTGAAGACTCTAAATTTACTGGTGATCTAGCTGAGCACAGAACATTATGTTTCACATGAATCACTGTGAAATTAAGTCACACAAAGCACATCTTTGTCCGTTTTATTTCTCCAGCAGGATTTATGTTAATATCACTGTCTGAATTCAGCTTGTCACAAAAAATTATAGTTTGGCTTTTTATAGTAGATAAATTGACTTTGTGTGAAAAGGTATATGGACTGCTCAAGCGCTGCGCTTCCTAGGAGGTTGAGTTATGCTAGCTTTTAGCTTTTACATATGTCACATTGCTCGCGAGTTCAGAGGCAGAGTGCAATGCAACAATGTCCCGAAGTTACACTCAGAGGCAAGCTAATGATTTTTCCATTAGCTGTGATGTTTTCCTTGTGAGGAAATACTATATTATTTTGTCTGTTTGAGTTGTCATGATTCAACAGAAGACGTTCATGATGAGGGTGTAATTTTTGAACGATTTAGGGCACTGAATGGAATGAATGATTGTTTTTAAACAGGTTTCTAAAACACCTTTTCTGCCATTGGTCTGTAAAATATGCTGGAAAAGGTGTCTTGTTTTCCAGTACTATTATCTAAAATATTATTTGAAATTAATGTATTAATGTTATTATTATTTAGGATATTAAAGGAATAGTTAAACAAATGAAAATTCTGTGGAAAATGTACTCACTCTCAGTCTAACTGTGATTTAGATGAGTTTGTGGATCCTCTGTAGTGAATGGGTGCCGTCAGAGTCCAAACAGAGGATTAAAACAATAATCTACAAGTAATCCACATGACTCCAGGCCATCAGCGAACGTTATATTTTCTAAAAATTATATTTTCGAAACTTTTCTAAAAATCGATTAAAATTACATGTGTTTATATATAACCATCTACAGCAACAAATATATCTGTCAGTGGAGTACACAGAGTTAAAGGGGGATTAATAATTAGGGGAATTCATTTTCTTACCACACTGATATATTTATTCTTGTTTAATCCTTAAAACTTTTTAAGATATTTAAGTAATTTTGGATTTTTTTCAGGACACTTAAAGGCATAGTTACCAAAAAAACTCTCACCCTCAAGCCATTTCAAATCTGTAGGAATTTCTGTTGAAAACAAAAGAAGATATTTTGAAGAATGTTGGTAACCAAACTGTTGACGGTAGCCATTGACTTCCATGTTATTTGTCCCCATACTATAGAATTCAATGGCTACTGTAATCCATAAACCTATGTTATTCAAATGGTCTTATTTTGTGTTTACCAAAAAGAAAAAAAAAATTCATACAGGATTAGAATGACTTCAGGGTGAGGAAAATTATGACAAAATTTGTATGTAATGTTTGTAATGGAAAACAAGATAAAAAATACTAAGTACTTCTTCTTTGTGAAGAATTGAAAGAAAATAACCTCAGATAACTCACTGCAGACACTGAACGTTAACACATAATCACAGATTTGTAAAGGTGCTGACAGTTAAATTGAGATTTTTAGAGGGGCTGAGATGAATGATGGCTCCTCTAAATAAAGTCTAGCAGCACCTGTGACTTACTTATAAATGTTATTAGATGTTATTCTACTTCTAGATTGATTAAGATAATGAAAAACACTTCACACTGAATACTGATTTAGACAGTAGTTCATAGTCTAGACCCTCTAAAGTGCTTTAACCATTTGATTATGAAACTTTTCTGAAAGTGTTTGCTGCTTCTCTTTGTTCTTCTGGCGCAGGCCGGTTAGTCGAGATATAGAGGTAACGTGTTCTGTTGGTGCCAGCTGGAGCGCTGCCAACTCCAGCAGGAGTTTTTCTCTTTCTCCTGTTTGATATTTACTTTACGGCCTTCTCTGAAAAAAACTGCGGCAGTCTGAGGGAGACACAGGGCCATTTTAATGTGGAAAAAGGGGCTAGTTGTGTATTGGGCCGCACTGCTGTCTTATCCCTCCTCTAATTTGCCGAGAATAGACTTGAGGCTATGGACTCTTAAACGTTCTTGTTTTAGCGTTCCAGAAAGGTGCTGGCCAGTGTTATCATGCGTCCTACACAGAGAAGGCACATGCGGTCTTGTATTATATGTGTTTGGTCTTGTCTGGGAAGGTTGAGCGTTCAATCTATGCCAACAAAATGTTATTATAAGCCAAGCATAGCACTTGATTGTCAAAGCCAAATACCCACCCTGATGGGACAGATTAATAGATATTTTAAGGATATGGAATATGTCATATTTAAAACTTTTTTTATGGAAATGAAATTAGATTCGGTCTGATTCCATATGGCAAAGTCACGGTAGATTGTGCCTTGAAAGACTCAAATGCCATGGGGCATAATGAAAGCTCTTATAAAGAGGGGAAATGGAACACCTGTCTCATAGTCAAACCTATGCCATACATACACATCATAGACTGGCTAGCATTTTCATGCTAGGAGATATAATCAATTTCAAGAGCCACTAAAACCTTTTTACAGTAAATTATGTGTGTGTGTGGGGTGTATATAAATCACTGTATAAAAAATATGTACAATTTCAGGCCAATAGATAGATAGATAGATGTGTGTATTTCTGTTTCTGACATGCTAGATGGTGTCTCTGGACCCTTTCCACATGAATATATAAATAATTCAATAATTGCTATAGGTTAAAAGTTATAGTGATTAGAAAAGACTGTTATAATAATAAACATAAATGAAGAGTGAAAATCATACTGTTCTTTTAATATACTTTCTATTAATATAGGTTCTGTGTTAATATTTTGACATTTTACACTTACATAATTACATTAAAATTGTTGTTGTTGTACGTAAATGCATTTATGAAGCAAATGTGGTATGATATAATAAATATAGAATTAGAATGTCTTTATTGTCACTGTACACATATACAATGTACATCATATACATGTACGATGAGATTAAGATTATCAATTTTAATAACAGTGGGCTTCAGAATCCAAGCAACCCTAGGACAGAGGGTTTGGAGAATGGACGGATGTAAATCATATTTAACTATTTCTGTTTATGTATTTGGCACACATTTACCAGTAGTTTGTGAGCCTTTTTAAATGATTCAGAAGAACTGGTTCATTAGAGTCATTTGCTCATGAAACACACTACATGTTGCTTGTTTTTACATGAAGCCCAGAAGTGGGTGTGACATTGCTGTGATATCTGGCACATTTGTGGTGTGTCATTTTTATTTTTATTAAAGGCAGTATGTTGATTGCAGGGCACAGGCCGAAGTTGGATGACTCGCCGAAGGCTGGACTGTTCTCTGACCGTCTCAGTGAACTGGAGCGTATCCGGCAGACCACCATGCGGGTTACTGTGCCAACGCAAACGCCACGGCCTTCGCTTAGCAGCCCCAACTCCTTCACACCTCAGGGGCAGACTCAGATAACAGGTATGAGTCTGCATAGATATAGATACACACAGACAGACAGAAACACACATATACCTATACCTGGTCTCATGAGAAATTGTAAATTTTTGTGCGTTTTTACATACCTTACTGCACGGTTCGTCACGGTTTCAAAAAGAAATGTCCACTAAAGGGCGCCAAAACACAGGTTCAATATGTGAAACCTGGCACATTTTTATTACGTTGCTAAAAGTTACTGCTCTGTCATGTTGGAAATACGCCCTACACCAAATCCAATCCTTTATCGTTTACACATGCAAAACTGATTTAAACAAAATTTTTGTTGAACCATAGTTCTGAACCGGAGCTCCTCGTCTCTCAAGTACATTTCTATACTCCGTGAGCTCCCGAACAAACCTACCGTCTATGAAAACCCATAGATATGAAGCTGGATATTTGTGACACTAACATTCAAAAGCATCAGTTATCAAATATCCCAGCATATTAATATTGTTTTGAAGTCATAACATGATATTCTTCATAAGTAAGCATGCAGAAATTACACTTTGATAATCGAAAAAGAAATAAAAGGAGTTTTATTGCATTTAGTGTTCATTTCTTTTGGAAACTGCAGTGATATGTACTTATTGGTACGTATTTCGTGTCCCGCTAAAAAGTTCACCAAGGTACGTTTATACCATTACACCAGGTAGAATGAATCAGTTACCTAGCCAATGTTCATTTACAAATGTGCATGTTTCGTATACATCAGTCTAACTGATATCATCTGCATGATAAACCACATGAAAGAAGTAAATGATCCTTTAAGTCACCGCTAACCTGTCAGTTAGAATTGTTGTTTTTTTAACTAAGAGATTATATTAATTCATCCTCCCAAGCATTTCAGTATATCTGGTGTCTGTCAGTGTTACAGTAATGTCTATTCGTCTCAGCACAAAGTGGTTTATCTAAGCTGAAATCGCACACTGCACCATGATGGACAAGTGGAAACCGAGTGCGGACAGCCTAGGGCAGTGCGTTGTGTCACTGTGAGAGAACAGGATATCACCTGTCCTTAATTACTGCTCTGAGAGCGCATGTCCTGTACTCTGGGTCCTGTTACTGCAATGTGTGCAAGCCAAGTGACTGAATCTGAGAAGGAATGCACTGTATTTTGTTGAATTTAGCAATTATTTGCCTGCTTTCAAACGGATACTTGGAAAGAAACAGAAAGCTTGAATTATGAAGCATGAAATGTGTCGTCTCAGACACACATTTGAGAATGGCTTCATTTAAATGCTTTGCTCAAGGGATCACATTGTATTTGCTTGCCACACAAAGTCTATGTGAGACAGACATATATAAATAGAACAGTTGAATTGTCAGTTGTAACTAAATCAATGACAGGGTATGCTGAATAATTAACAGATAACAATGTTCAATGAGAATATATATATATATATATATATATATATATATATATATAAAACCTCTAACACCAAAGATAAACCTCTTTCATGCTATTTGTCACACTTAGAATGAAGATACATTATTTATTT
>JAUYWG010000057.1:20228796-20264859 GCA_034779775.1 Enteromius afrohamiltoni
TATTTTTTTCGGTTTTTGGCTAAATACAATCTTAGTTTTGGCGTTTCATTTTAGTGCATCTCTGATTAAGACTCGCACTATAATATGTATTTCTGCAGAGCAATTCTGTGTCTAGCGGTATGACCAGGAGAAACACATACGTGTGTAGTGAAAGGAACGCCACAGACCGCCACTCCGTCATCCAGAACGGCAAAGAGAACAGGTGAGTCCCTGAGTCCTCTCATGTCTCAAGTTAAAGACTGTGAATCTTCAAATTGCGATATGTCATGGTTTCAGATACAGGTATTTGCCAAAATATCATGAATGTATATATTTAAAAATAACATATAGTATTATATTTAAATAAATATTATATACAAATAGATAAAATAATAATAATTGTATATCATATCAACAATTCTGATCCAATTGTTCAGTCCCACTAAATATTTACTTGACATAGTCATAGGCAAAATTACAATCCTTATATCTTTTTAATGATCGTGTTGTCTAAACATTTTTGAATATATTGATGAATTTTCTGAGGGTAGATCTGTGGAAATACAGATGAAGAATGAGACACATATTGGCATATTCCCTCCAGATTCATTTGGGTTGTCTGCATTACACTTTCCGAGTTCACAAAGAGGCCTCTGTCCTGCTGACTCATGCCAATGACGTATCACAAAAAACAACAGCCAACCTTGCTGTGCCAGTGTGCCATTCTGAACCACTTCACTTTGCCATGCAATCCACAGAGAGGGGCAAAACATCTCATATTAGGGATATCCAGAATTCAAAGTCACAGTTGACTAGTCCTAAAGGGGTCATTTAATCAAAAGCGAATGAATTATTGTCCTTAACTCATCCTCATATCATTTTAAAATCTTTATACAGTACAGTTCAAATATTACACACAAAATGCTAAGCAGCAGAATAGTTTATGATTTTGATAATAAGAATCATCAATGAGCAGCAAATCAACATAGAATGATTTCTGAAGAATCATGTGACATTGAAGATTGGAAAATGTAGCTTTGGATCAATGGAATAAATTGCAATTTCAAAATATAAATAATATGGAAAAGAAAATATTTGAAATTGTGATAATATTTCTCAGTATTACTGTTTTTACTGTATGCACAGAGGGCTCAAAAAAACAAATCTTACCAAACTGAAACTTTCGAATAGTAGTGTATTTTTTTTTTTCTTTTGGGTAAAAACAATTACATTTTTAATATATACATAATTTGGTAACGTGTCATTTCAGTGTGTAAAAATATTTTGCAATATTACTGTATTTATGATCAAAAAAATGTAGCCTTGGTGAGCATACTAAGCTAACATAAAATCTGTCCACACACAAACTTTTGAGTAGTAGAAAAAGATGTTTGAAGTTTTCTTTTTTGGTCCATAAAATGAAAGTCAATGGGGTCCAGTGTTGTGTTGGACCTGCCTGACCTTCATTAAGATTTATGTTTCACAAAAGAAAAATTTGGTTTGGAGTGACATAAGGGTCAGACTCTTCTATAACTACCTCGTGTAGCTACTAAAACCGACAGAAAATGAAAAGCTGGGCTGATATAACTAGGAACTATACTCTCGTTCCGCCGTAATAATCAAGGAACTATAGAAGAGTCCATTTTTCAAATAAGAAAAGTATTAAAACTCATTTTTGAGTGTGATGCTAGCGGTCTAATCCGATTCAATGATCTATGCTAAGCTACAGCTAAAATTGCTACCGCCAGACCCGGAGATAAACTGAATGGATTCAAAAATGGTAAAACTCGGCTGTTTGACTCTAGAGGAGTTGGAAAATTAGCCTATTTTCAAAATCAAGTGTTGTGTTCCTTTAAGCTAGCCGGCTGCAGAGGAGTTTACATCAGGCACCCATTCACATTAACTAGTCGGTTATGAACGACCTGTTAACCATCACGATCCATCCGTGTCCTACTTTACTCTCTCTTTGTATTCTTCTCTGCTCAAAGTTTTGATCTCATATTCTCTGCTTTCTTCGTACATACTATATCTGATCCATCCCACTGCTGTTTATTTGCCCACCTGCCATTGGCCAGCCTGAGTGAAATGTCGGGATGTGTCAGCACGAGTCCGACAGCATATGCTGTTGCTCTCGCCAGCTCATCGGCTTCAGTCCGTCTGCGCCATCAAAAGGCCACGTCCCTCTCAGCCTCCGGACACACCTGCCGCTCCACCTTGCCGCCCAAAGACGGCACCTCTGATCTCTTCAGGCCCAAGTAAAGAGGAGTTTAGCGTCTATCTCTAATCTTAGTGTGTCTCTCCATCGCACTGCTCTCTAACGCCCTCTGACCTCTCTGCTGTCTGCGTTTTGATATCCCGCCACCCTCGTCTCGTCCCTGTAGTGTCTCTCAACCAATCCAGGAGGACTCGTCGTGGAGCTTCCGTTTCGCTTTAACGTTTGAGGATTTCCTGCATCTTCCCATTTGAACCGTTAACTAACTTCCTTGTGTCTAAACCCACTAATATAGAATATAAACTACATTAACCGAGTTAATGACTAGTGAAAGGACTGTGGTGATGTTTTACGATTATTTTGATTGTTGTGGTGTGCAAGAAGCAAGTGTGCAGATTAAAAGCACTGATGGTTAAGTCACCATTACTGATATTCGTTTGAAATTTAATATAACATTTACTCTATATATATTTCAAACTAACAAACCTATAATAGTGAGTTAACCAGTCAAATGTTTGTAGAGTATGTTGATAATGGTTACTCTGCAAGGAAACCTGTGTGAATTTTAGGGGAACTGGCAAAATACATCCACTAAAAAACAAGAAAACACTGCTTTTTTTAAAGCAACCACATAAATTAGTTCTGAGAAAATGTCAAACTTTATTTGTTTGGTGACTTATTATTTTGGTTTGATGTTTTGTTACATTCTGTTGTAATATTTAATGCATGTATAACTACAGTTTAAAGGGATAGTTGCTTAAAGAGATTTCATTTCATTTTCAGAAAGGCAAATGTTCTCTGCTACTTCAATATTTATTTTAATATATTTAATACTATCTGTTTAATTTTTTTTGTAAATTGATTTTGTCTTTTTTTGCTTTCATTTATTTTATTTTAGTTTTAGTAATTGTAATGCTTTAAATTTAACTTATTTTATTTTTGTTAATTCTAAAGGCTGCACCTTTAATATAGTATAGTAGAAACATCACATTAGAAATATTGCCCCATTGATTTCTATTGTAAAGACAATAAAAGCACAGAGATAGTTGTCAAAATATCTTCTGTTGTTTTTCCACAGATAAAAGATAATCTTACAGGTTTGGAATGATATTTTTATTTTTTGGGGTCTCTTTAAGTGTCCAAAGACCACCTGGGTGCTGTTCCAAAAACAAGATGAGGGTAAAAGCCAGGCTTATTTTGGTTATTATCAGTAGATTTTTTTAGAAAAGAAGTCAGACTAACTAAAATAAGCCTGGCTTATTTGGTAAACCTGCTTTATGGAACAGGCCACTGGTTGTACCAGTGTAACTAGTGTTGTTCGCCTGTTTTCCTGTTTCATCATATTGCACTGATTCTTCTCTCTTCAGTACAAGCACGGCTCAGACGAGTCAGCGAAACCCTGGTGCCTCCACCCACAGCATTAGTAGCGCGACTCCCCCGGACCGCTTGCGCTTTCCACGAGGCACACTGAGCCGCAGCACTTTCCACGGAGGCCAGCTGAGGGAGCGACGTACGGCCACCTATAACGGACCCCCAGCCTCTCCAACCTTATCACACGATGCCACGCCGCTCTCACAGTCCCGGAGCCGCGGATCAACAAACCTCTTCACAAAGCTCACATCCAAGCTCACGCGCAGGTAAACACTTTACTTTAATAATGATATAACAAGTCATATAACATTATTTTTTTCAGTTTTCAGTGGACTAAGATTGAAAGAGTTCATTTGTAGTCATTTGTAATATACGAGCCTTAGAATGTAACGTTTTATTATGTTTGTGGAAACTTTTCCGCCAGTGAATAAAATTCTATAATGTAGAATTTCTCAAAATTCTAAGTTTAACCCCTGGTTTCACAGACAAGGCTTAAGCCTAGTCCTAGACTAAAATGTGAATTTGAGAAACTTGCACTGACTGATCTTAAAACACGTCAGCGCCTTTGGTTCATCTTAAGATGCACACCAGTAATGCCTTTTCTAAGGCATGTTTATAAAAATTCCTAAACGTCCTAATTGAACTATGGCCTAATCCTGGCTTAGGCTAAACCCTGTCTATCAAACAGTGCCTAAATCTCATAATTTGGACTGTGTTTCTGGCATTTCTGAGAAAAGAAGTCAGATTTTCGAGATGGATTTGCATATCTTAACTTCCGTTTTTCCCCCACATCATGAAAAATATAAGTAACTATGACTTTCTATCTCACAATTCTGACTTTTCTTCTCAAATTTGTTCATTTTTATCTCATAATTCTGACTTCTGACTCAGAATAGCAGCTTTTTATCCCACAATTCTAAAAATTGCGAGAGTCAAAGTCAGAATTAGCAGCTTTAAAAATCAGTTACTTTTTTTTATTATTCTGTGGCAGAAACAGGCTTAGATACACTGTTTTTGTAAACAACTATTTTGAAACTACTGAAAAATTTAGTTAAGTTAGTAGCTTTAACTTCCCAACACTGATGTTATGTTGCAGTTTTGTTTATGACCGCACCAGTTCAGTGGTTGGAATCAGAAATATTTCCCTATATTTCTTCAAGAGACAATACATCTCCTCTAGATGTTGATCAGTGTCTCTGTTTTCTGTTTCTTTTGTAGAAATATGTCATTCAGGTTTACCAAAAGGTAGGACCCTCGATGGGCTATGTGTAGTTAATTAGCGCTGAAATATGAAGTTTAACTCTTAACCCTGGTGTGAAGACGTTTTCGATTAATCGCTTGTCACTCACCTTTGACACACCGTCTCTTAATTGAAGTGCGGCTGAGCATGCCTGAGACTTCTGCTGTTTTCTGATGAGCAGCACCTGACAGACATTACTAATCACCCATGCATGCCTGTTCACAGGTTACAACTGAGCACAATAGATCCATTAAGCCGAGTTCAGACTGCATGATTTTCAAAGCGGTCACGTCACAGATGTTTTCCCACTGCATGACTATCTGGGGTGGTATTCGGTCACTGCTGTGTTCACACTGCATGATAGATCGGTGACAGGGGCTTTCACACTGAGTCGCTTTACAATAGGAAGAATCGCCGACAACTTTGTCTCACTTCCAAACACACGCGAGAAGTGACGTGCGCTCGTTTGCAATGAAAAGAAGATTATGTGGAGGATATTTACCTTTTATACCTTCGTAACTGCTCCCCAAACATCCCGCTGCCCTGGATGTTGCTCTCTCATTGGCTGTAGGTAATCGCTGATGTTATTTGGTCAGAACACTTTTCACACGGCATGATTCTGAATCGCCGACAGGTCCAGATATTTAGCATGCCAAATATCTCACGGGTGTTGGCGTCACGTCAGCGATTCTCTCAGATCGCGTGCACGAGCACAAATTTGCCTGTGATTTCGGGCATTTGTCAGCGATTTCTGAAAACCTGTCGTCGAGTCAAATTCAGGGCTAAAATCGTGAAGTCTGAACTCGGCTTTAGATTCTTATTAGATCCTCGTTTTCCATTCACACCTTATATCTTCAAGGAGGAAGGATGTGTGTGTTTTGTTCCGTTAGATGGTAAACTACAGCATTCAACAGTGGGAACATTAGTCAGCCATTAAGAATCAAGAACTTTGAAATTAAAAAGTTGTTATTCCTCTTTAACTTATATGCAACTGAATAAAAACATACCTGGGTCACATTAAAAAAACTAAATCAGAATTAATATTATTTTTTAATTAAGAAAAAAAAAAAGTTTTTACTGAATGACATTACTTTTTTTGACACGTTTAAAAATATTTTCCCCTGGAATAAAAAAAAATGTAATAACTAAATCCCTTTTGCTTTACATTAATAATAACTTTTTTCCCTCTATTTCAGTAATGTGAATTTGGCAGGACAACATTCGTTATCGATATGAGAATAATTAATGTTCAAAAATAACTTTTATTTTCTTTCATGTTTGTTTTTAATTCAAAAAAATATATATATATATATATATTTTTTTTTTTTTTTAATGTGGAGTGGGCATGTTCCTGACAGGTTTTGTGAGATTTACCATCATTAGCATATACTGTGATATTAATCTACTCTGACGATAAGGAAATAAACATGCGATACGGTAACAGACTTGCTCTTGGTTGTGTAATTCAGGCCACCCTACTGGGCTCTTAATTTAGCAGCTGACAGATGTGGCGATTGAGAAGGGTTCTTTACAAGATTTCTGGAGTTAAGGTACCGAGATTGCCTTTTGCAACAACCACCCTTTCCCAGTTTCACCCTTCATGCTCCAGAATCCACTTCTAGAAGTAGCACATGCCCAGTATCTACTGGTTCCAGCTCTTCCTTTTTTGACCTGCCCAGTCGCACTGTTCCTGCAGGTGGTCTCGCCATCCCAGCGCTTGCATTCCCACCAGTGCTGTTATGACACCAACAGATAACAGGTTTTTCTTTCCGATGGAGAACTTGGGTGTTTGTTACCCAAAAGTTGGTGAGACATCCTGTTAAAGACACTGAAAGCTCTTTTTCTTAATTAATAAGATGAGAAGATGATTAATATTTCATCGGTTGTATTAAACCTATAATTATTCCTTCCAGAAGTTGCAGGATGCAGCAGAGAAACTGTCCCAGTGGATGTTGATCTATGTCAAAGGCAGTTTGCCTCTTATTGTTGCCCCATAAGAGCACTTATTCACCAGCGTCCTCTCCTCTGACCACTGCTCGCCGCCCACACTGCTGCATGACCTCTCCCAGTCTCTTTTACATGTTCTATTCTGTATAATGGATGATTAATGTCCGTTTCTAACTGAATATGTTGGTGTTTAATGTGCTTTGTAGTATGTAGCTTTAATGTCATAAAACGGGAGAGCGGGTTCAGAGCTGTTAACATAGGTTTAGTAACAGTCCATTATACACAGCTGCCTAAGACTCAAAGGAAGCATATTTCTTGATTTGCATCTATGAATTTCTATCTTTATATCTTATGAATGTCTTGACTGTCACTTTTTAGTATTTGGATGCATCCTTTCTGAATCAAAGTATTAAATGATTTAGTATATAAAATCTTACAACAAAAGGATGTGTAACTTGGCATTAAGTATGAAATGAAGCTACCAAAAAGGAAATGTGAGTCATTTGGTTTGGGGTAAGCTGTGCAAAAAAAAACAAAACAGCTTTCAACTTTATCCTCGTTTCATTTAACAGGGGATATCTTGAAATATTCATGCAGATTTCAAAAAAGTAATGAAGATCAAATATTTATGTTTTTCTCCCTGCCTATAAGACCCCACACTGCCCCACATTTCTTGTTAAGCAAATGTCCCATCTTCTTTCATAACGAAAAGCCCTTCTTTTGAAATAGTTTTTTGTCCTTCATACCAGACAGCATGGGCTCAGTTGTGTCTATTTAGAACAGGAAGCTGAATCATAGGGTACAGGAAGGGTATCTGTAAACCCCTTTTCTGTCTCCTCCTTTCCCATTTTATCTCTCCACGCAGGTCAACTATAAGTGCATGTCCAATATTCCTCCCCACTTACAGAGGAAATTGTATCTGTTGTTGACGTTCTCTCTCTCCAACACCGGCTTTGATATTCTCTCTCTTTTGTCCTAGGATGTCTGAAAAGCTATTGTTGTCTTATCTTCCTTTCCTTGATCAGCTGAGTCTCAGATTTTCTTGGCTCTAAACTATTTTTCTCTGTTTCTTTCTGGCTTTTAAAGAGTGCCGGCAGAATGCGATAGAAATGGGAGGTATGAGGATTCAAGGTGAGACAGGACATATGGTTTTTCAGTTCTGATATACATCCTTTCCCATCTTTTATTCTTAACATTACTCCACAGACTTTACTTCATTGTTGAGTAATTCTCTACAAACATATAAAAACTGGCATCTAGCACAGTTAAAACTCAGTGAGGCTTTTGCTTCTGGTCCGTCACAAACTTTGTAAGCATTTGTTTGCATGGATGTTTAGCGCCATTGCTATGCCCCCTTGTGGCCAAAAGAAGAAAGTACTGTTCGCTAAGGTCACAGCAATGTTACTCATACTTACGGATCAGGGTTTGTTAAAATAGTGTAATCATCATACAGTGGTTTTCTAGTTTGAATTTAAATCTGAGCTTGTAAACATTTGATAGTTTCAAATCACACCTATATTTTATTTTTCCACCCTTGAGTTGTTGACTGCACTGTCTCTGCATCTTTGCATGATTATATTTGGGGTCACTGCATGTCATATGCAGTCGGGTGTTTCAGCGCATGACGTGTTGTCACTGAAAACAGTGAAAGAGTTGTAGGAGAACTTGTTTTTATGGCCTAAAAAAAACGAGTATGCGAATGCAAACACTTACTTGATTTTAATATTGTTACGTTTCAAAAGGTCACAAAACGAAGTAGCAGGAAAGATTGTATGGTTAACAAGAACTATTATCAATGCAAAAATTAGAAGGATGTTTTTATTAACTAAAACATATATTTTCAAATATTATTACAATTTAAAAGAATGATTTTACTATTTAATAAAATGTATTTCTCTGATGCACAGCTGAATTTCCAGCAGCAGTTCAACAGAACAGGATTTATTTGAAATAGAAAACTTTTTGTTTCTAATGTCATATTTGTACAATTTAATGTTTTTCTAAATACAGATATTTAGTACATTCTACAAACATCTCATGTACCCAGTCGAAAAAAAAAATAGTGTAGGTATTTTAGTTAAAAAAACTTAATTAAAACTGTAAAACGTACATTAATTGTAAATGTGCAGCTACATTCAAAATACAACTGACCACACAAATCCTTTCTACATTTAAGTTTTTGAACATGCAAAACTTATAAAAGCTATTCATGAAGAATTAGATTAGATTGATAAAAGACTGTCCTTTCTGGTGTCTTGCAGTCGTAATGTATCTGGGGATCAGAAAGAGGAACATAAAGACGCCAAACCCCGCTCGCTACGCTTTACCTGGAGCATGAAGACCACCTCCTCCATGGAGCCCACAGAGATGATGCGCGAGATCCGCAAAGTCCTGGACGCCAACAACTGCGATTACGAGCAGCGCGAGCGCTTCCTGCTCCTGTGCGTCCACGGCGACGGCCACGCCGAGAGCTTGGTCCAATGGGAGATGGAAGTGTGCAAACTGCCTCGCCTCTCGCTAAACGGCGTGCGCTTCAAGCGGATATCAGGAACGTCCATCGCTTTCAAGAACATCGCCTCGAAAATTGCCAACGAACTGAAGCTGTAAGGGGGGAAAAAAAGTGGATAATGTGAAAAGCAGCAAAAAAAGACTAAGGCACAAAACTAGAGTAATCAAGCTGTACATTCTTTTTGAACAAGTAGCAGATACAAGGATTGTTTTCCTTAAACACTTACAAAGTATGTACTGAAAATATTGTATAGAATCATGCCTTAGGCAATAATTTCCTGCATCTTTGAAGCATTATTAATATTATTCTTATTATTGTTGTTATATTGTTGTTATTATTATTATTATTATTGTGGGATGGTTTCAAACTGTAGGAAAACAATGGCGGTTTCATTTCTGTTTTTTTGTTTCGTTTATGCACTACTGCAGTAGGCGCCCTGTGGGGCCAAAAAATGAACATCACTGACTGAAAACACGTATTTGAACCAGACAGAGAGAAGAGGGACGGTTTATGGCTCCAGTATTCATTTCTTTATCGTTCCAGCCCTCGAAAGCCAAAACAAAATGGCCAACGTTGATTTAGGAAATTGATTTGCACATTTTCCCTAAAAGCACCATCCATTCCTTTGCTTTCGGTTTTCCTCAACCCTTGTCCCTTTTCAGGATATTCCCACCTGTTGTTTTCTAGTGTTAAACGTGGCTGAAGACGGACAGGATCCGACAGGTTCTGGTGCCAAGGAGGCGACTCGTGGCCTCAGGAGCAAGTGCACTTCAGGAAACTTTGTGGATTCAGACGGGCTACTGCAATGGAACGTCAAGAATGAGATCAGGAACATTTTGCTTCCTGGTCTAAGTATTTAGTTTATTTCTTACAAAGTGGGTTTTTTTTAATGTCTGAGGAGATGACGAAAAATTCTCAGATGTTCTTGAAACGTCTTTGATTCTGGGACGTAGTACAGTTCAGAATGTTAACTTGCCATTTCTAGGCTTCAGTATTCACTCCCATCCCTAAGAGCCATCTGCACTGTTATTATTATTATTATTATTATTAATTTGACGTTTTTATTTGTTTTTTGGAATGTAAATAATGTACCTTAGTTTTGCAGCAAACGGCATATTGATACACTTTTTTTTTTTGTTCTTTTCTAAGTCTGGCTGTGAGTCGGAAACTATGGAAATTAATGTAACTCATCACAGAATAAGGTTAATCAGTGTCTCCATTAAAACAACTGAAAAACAGTGATTTGCAGAGTGAATTTCGTTGGACTGGTTTTACGAGGTGCAGTTCAGACATTTAAAGGCTGAATGTCTGTAACTTCTAAAGAACTTTTAAGGAGTTTAACAAGGTCTTCAGGACCAGATATAGCTTCATACTTTGCTGGGTTTTAGGAAGTGAAATGTCTTGGGATTTAAAAAGGCTTGTTTTCAGCCTTTATGTCATGATGTTATCATCTTATTAATCTGGGTCTCCAAGCATAAAATCTTGGTCTGCTTCTGGTTTAAGTTCTATTTCTGTACAAAGAAAGATCATAATTTCCTCAACCATATATATTTAGTCCACAATAAAAGTTTTGTTTATTTATGTGTGTGTGTGTACTGTGCGTACTTGTGTATATGTAAATATACACATATGCATGTATATGTTCCAGAAATAAATTATATATCTATATTAAATATATATTGTATATAAATATATACAGGTAAATATTTGTAAATATATATATACTGGATAAGTGTGTATATATACATCAGAAATATATACAGTACACACATGTCTATTAAATAAACAAAAACTTTGTTTGTGATTAATCATTTGACAGCACAAATATTTATATATATATATATATATATATATAATTATTAATGTGTGTATTACTCATTTAATGTAGTTTATAAGGAATATAAAAAACAACTTATTGAAATGAGTTTTTTATTAATTTGCACCGGTAAAGGTGTAGTGGGAATAAAAGACTGCACTCTATTGTAAAATTATACTGTTAGCAGTCACGCACATATATTTGCAAGCTGCCACTGTCTGATATATCACCTGATTTCTTACATAATTTCCAGCATCTTATCTATTATATAACAGCTCTTCAAATTCATAATAACCCTTCCGAGAAAAGCATCCAGCCTTCAACTTCTATGTGTCTGTCTACAGCTGGGTGAGTTCATGCACATCCTTTTCCTCCTCCTCTTGTGCGATTTCTTAAAAACCCAATATAGCAATAAATATAAGCGCAACCATGCGTGATTAACCACGTCCCGTTTCCACGCGTGATCCGGCTAGCCACGCCCCATTGTCCACTTATGGTTCAGTGGTGATGGGTTAGTGATTCGTTTCCACGAATCAGTTCGAAACAGCAGTTTTACTGTTCGCTTCATCTGCCAAACCACCGGTTCATTGTGTTCATTTTGAGGATCCGTAAAAAAACGTTAAATATGATTCGTTCGATGTTTCCAGAATGAATTGCTTAGGCCACTAACTTCAAATTTGTGAACCGGTTGATTCGATGTATTAAAAAGATCCGATTCAAAAAAACGAGTCGGTCATCGCTATGATTTAGCTTTGACCACGCCCCCATTGTATCACATCCATCAGGGGGAGTTTTGCCCGAAAGATCGAGCGCTGCTATTGTAGCTGCTGGTTTTGACAGAGGAGACTCGTTTCGTCTCTTTTTCTCGATGTTTCTTCAAAGCACCGAGAACGACATGCGTTTCAAACCTTCACGAGACCGACTGTACAGCGCGCGCTGCTGCGGCTGCTGTCACGTGCGGACTGGGACCATCATCCTGGGTACCTGGTACATGGTACGAGGCGTAAAATATTAATTTAACATAGTGCTGTAGTTTTGAACATAAATTAAACACACACACATCATCTCCTTCCGTCGTGTAGAGACGTGTCTGTGTTTTAAATTGCTTGTGTGTGGACGTTTTTGACTGACTTTGCCGTGTTAGCTCGATGCTAACTAACGTTTAGCTAACCCAATGTTTTGAATTGGAACTATCAGCAAATAAGACACGCTAACGCGTTTGGACGTGCTATATGTTGAGTAAACAAGTTTTAAGAGTCTTAACTGTTCATTGGGGTAGGATAATGTGACGTAGCGATTATTTTAAGCGTTTATTTATCGTTTGTTTGTAGACGGCTAACCGCTAGCTGAGGCCGGAGGCTAGCTTATATTCACCAAACTGTCACGGGGGTTGAAGTTCAGTTCGGTATCATTTTGCATGAAGTATGTTTAGATAAAGTAAATTATGTAAACAGATATTGTATATTAAAAGGTAACTATTTTAATGTCTGTGTATATGAGTAATTTGGGTGTCAACTAGATTTTATACAAACAAATCTCAACTAATAAACTGTCATTAGGTGTGGTTTGGCAAGATTTAAGAATACTTTTGGATAAAATGGCACTGGCAGGATGAACTAATCTGTCATTGGAAAATGCAGTGTGTAAGTATTTATATAACAAAGTCTGGACCTGGGCTGCGCTTAACAAAAGCATCATAAGTTAAAGTACGTCGTAGACCCATTGAACCCAATCGTTGTTTCCAGAAAAGTTTCCTTTTAAGACTGATTATTTTTAATTTGAGCACATTTATTCCGATTTTTAGTTTGAATTGTCTTTCTAAATAAAATATTTTGAAGCAATTGTTTTGAGATGTTGATCTTTCTTGATCTCTGTTTTGAAGTCAAGTCACATGACATATTGAATGAGTTTAGGTTTTATTAAATAGTTTAAATATTGTGTCTACTATCTCATCTGTACATTTTTACTAATATAATCTGTGTTCAAAGGTGGTGAACCTGTTGATGGGTATTCTGTTGACTGTGGCAGTAACTCACCCTGAGAATGTCCCTACTGTTGACCTACAGTATGAAGTTATCGAGCATTATTTTGCCTCAGACAGGATGTCAGGTACAGTCAATGCTGTAAATTCATATTTATTACTAATATGTTGCCAAATAATTACACTTTTTATATTGTCTGTATAATATTTTTGTACTTAAAGTGCCTCTATTATGCCTTTTCAAATATGATCTTTCATGCAGTGTGTCATGTAGCTGTATGTGAACACAAATCTGTGATCAATATTAGCAACGTTTAAAATGGCATAATAGGGGCACTTCATATATCACATGTTATTCATATTTATCTCTAAACTGACACAATGTTTCTTATGCCTATAGAGAATGCTTGTGTGGGCTTTGCTATCTCTCTCCTTATGCTCACCATTAGTGCCATGATGGTGTATGGGGCCATAACTGTAAGTTTCTCTATACTGGTATATCTGTGCTATTTGTCAGTTGTTTTATGTTGAGAAAATAAATAAATAAATAAAACTGCCAACAATAACCCTTGTGCTGTGCTGAAAATCTTTACACAGTTAGTTTTTTCTTGTTAATTTCTTAATTTTTATGACACATTATTAGGGATGCACGAAATGAAAATGATTGGTTTTATTGTTTTGTCAAGGATTTTAAATAAAAATAAAATAATTAGAAAATATTTACTTGACACTAAACATTTAAATATATACAAAAAATATATACCTGTAAGTATACCAACAAAGAACGATTTAACTTAAAATGGGGGGGGGGTTGGCCGTTTTAGACCCTTTTCTTAAATGAGGCATTTTTTTTTTTTTTTTACTGTAAACATAAAAGCAATTTTGATGAGCAGAAGAGAGTTCTTTGAAAACAGTGAAAAATATTACAGATCCCAATTTTTTGAACACTATATGTGAGTTTTATAATAAATGTATTAATAGAGTTGTTCACGATTTCAGTCCATCAGCAACAGCCACCCTTCCTCTTCTCATCGGAGACTCAGTGCTAAACGGTCTCTCGCTGTCGGTGCTGACTGTAGCGTCTTTCTCTGACACTTTGAAATGCCTTTTACACTGCTGACATGTTTGCTCTATAGGCGCGAATATATTTGATCACACATTGTTAGGTATCATTTATTCTGTCTTTTCTGTTAACAACGAAAGAGTTTTGTTTTTTGCTATTTTCAGCTGAACAATTTTGGTTGCTGAAGATTCGGTGCATCCCTGTATGTTATCACCATATTTTAAATCTTGGCAAAATCATAGCATAAAAAGAAATGTATTAACAATTTTTATAGGCTGCCTATTTTTGCTAGAGCCCACAAGGGAAAGAATCCCCTCAAAAAAGTACAAAATAAATACATGTTTTGAGAAAATGACTGGAACTCAGCATGAGGGTTAAAATGCAATATCAAAATATTGCATATGATGCAGTGCTATGTTAAACATTGTAAACTTTGGAAGGTAATACAATGGATTTTTTTTTTTAAGTGGTCACCACTCTGTTCGTCTGTACTTCACAGTCTTGCTTGACGTCGACTTTAAAAAACAGGTTGGATCTGTGAGATTTTGTACAGTAGTTTCAGTTGTAAATGCATATTTTAGACCCCGAGTTTCCTCATAGGCAGTGAAATATTGGTCCAGTAGAGTCACAGCCTTGGTAATAGCTCCTTATCCATGTTAAATATTCTCTGAACTTAGTTATACAGCACAGTTCCTCTTATTTGCTTAAAAACTAGATGATTCACTATTCCTCGGAGTTTTACAGGTTTGTATCAGCATTAAAATGGTGAGAAACAGCCTAAAAATGAAAGGGAAAAACCCCACCTCATGACACTTTTTCCCTTTCGCGCAGAATCGTGATGGCTGGCTCATCCCGTTCTTTTGCTATCAGCTGTTTGACTTTGCTCTGAGCTGCCTGGTGGCCATCAGCTCCCTCACATACCTGCCCAGAATCAAGGACTACCTGGACCAGCTGGTCAGTCTGCCCTCTACTTTCACTGCTGACTGCCTGCCTCTCATACCTGACGTTAATGTAAAATGCTTTTAAAACATCTGTCTCTTTTAGCCGGACTTCCCATACAAAGACAACCTTCTCTCTCTGGACTCCAGCTGCCTCCTCCTGTTTGTGCTAATCTTCTTTGCCATTCTCATTGTCATAAAGGTATACATTTAAACTGACACTGAATCAATTGTTTTATTTGTAAGAGACAGATTGTTTTAAAGTGTGTGTGTGTGTATCTTCAGGCCTACCTGATCAACTGTGTTTGGAACTGCTATAAGTACATAAACAACAGAAACACTCCAGAGATTGCCGTGTATCCTGCTTTTGAGACCCCCCCTCAGGTTTGTCCAGTCTGTTATTTGAGCTAAAATGAAGCTATTAGATCAGAGTACATCTTTAATTAATATAAAAAATGTATTATTAAAGGAATAGGCTAGTTCACACAAAACGTTTAATTCTTTCTTCATTTACTCACCCTCAAGAGTTCCAAACTTGTATGATATTTTGATAAGTTTGTAACCAGCCTATTTTGGTCACCATTGACTTTCATAGTAGGAAAAAAAAGTTATTTGAGAATCAGCGGTGACCCAAAACAGCCCGGTCATATCTATATCAATATCTTCCTAACAAAGAAATTCATACAGATTAGGAACTACTTGAGGGTGAGTAAATGACAGAATTGTCATTTTTGGGGGTGAACTATTCCTTTAATGTATTTAGATTAGTGTACTTTTACTTAGTTGAAGTAAGGTACAGTTCATCAGAGTGCATTTTATATGAGGATGAAAAGGTCTGAGCACAGGTGTATAATAAGGAACCTTTTTATACATATTCATTTTAGTTTAAGTCTTGGTAATCATATATCATATACGTTCAAAAATATATTTGAAAGCTAATACAACAAAAAAATATACAACACTGGTCTGTTGTAATAGTGGATAATGGGAACAGATGCAATTGTTTCCTTTTTTTATTTAGTCGTCTTTTATTTTAAAAAGAAGCACATATTATTAACCTTCCTCAATAGAAAAAAATGTAGCCCCTTAAAATACACCACTCACTCTGTTGCAGTAGAGGGCGCTCTTTGTTTTCGTAAGTTTTGAGCAGTTCTTTTTCACCAGTCCTCAACAGAACCCAACTTTATAGTTTTTGCTTGCTACCACAGGAAATTGTGACATGTTACTTTTACCAGAAATATGTCTTCAGATTGGTTTCATTGGCATCTTCTCTTTGTCGTAGTACATCCTTCCCACCTATGAAATGGCCATGACAATGCCAGCGAAGGAGCCTCCTCCTCCTTACATGCCAGCTTGAGTTCCCCTGACCGGTTTCTTCAGTAAAAGCCAGTGCAAATACCCATCTTTGCCTTTCGATCCTGCCTTCCATTTCAACACATGGAGGGCGTTTAGGCTCCCAGCATCCGCTCATCACATCAGCAGCTTACATATTTGCATAGACTTATCCATGACTCTTTCTTTCGCATGACTCTCATAACAGTTCATCACTGCAGATCTATTTTTGTAAAACTATAGGATAACGGTTGAAGAGGCACGGTGTTGGGGAAGAGATCATGTGGTTGTGGCAAGATTTATTTTAATTACTTAGTGTTGTATCTGAGATTTGAAATGTCATTCTTTGTGGAAATCATGACTCGGGCTCTGCAATAAATTGTGCTTACAACAGCATTATATAGTTCATAGTCAATCACTAATGAAATGATTGTGAGAAGGGGCAGATAGTCTGCCATTTGAAATTTTTACCAATGAAAGCTTTAACTTTATTTGCCAGCTTGAGATCTTTATTTTTCCATGCGTTTCAGTGCGGTGTTTTTTCCTAATTGTCATGGTAGCGGAAGTATTGTGAAAATCAACATTGCCCTACAACTTGACAGGGCACTTTCATTTAGAATCTCCTAAATCTGTTTTGCTAGTTTAAGAATCTGTTTAGACAATCCAGTGTGATGGTTAAAATATATATTTTTTCCATTGTGTACTTTATTAGTGGACGTAAGACTTTCATCCTTTCAAACGTGAAAGCTCAAAGCACTTTTTATCTTGTTTATATAATTAGTGTGTGTGTGCGTGTGTTTTCCATCCATTGAAGCATTGTACACCGTCATCTTGGCAGCCATAACGTGATCTGTTTTCCTGGTAAGTACTGGGAAATGTTGGTTAACATGTAAGAGGAATCCACACATGAACAACAGTGATATTGAGTTACAAAAGGAAAATGCTAGTGCTGTATAAATCAATGGATGCATGTTATTTTATTTTGTGGTCTGTTTCTTTTCTTGTACATGTTCTGTAATCTAATTACTTCAATAAACACTTTAAAACAACATATCTGCCATGAGACTTTTTCCCCCAATGGACATTTGGTTCGTTAGTACTTGTGCTTGATTACTTATTATCTGATTATCTGTAAGTCTAAAAAGTCAGATTTCTTGTGATTTGTTGTGAGACTCCCCCTTCTGTATTTGGATTGGACACAAAACTGACACGTTTCTTGTCAACCCTTTAAATGTGCAGTCTAGGATGCTGTAGGAATCATACTGGTGTCAGTTAGACCAGAAGACCGCACACAAACTTGAGAAGAACGGAGAAACAATGAAGTCTTTCATTGGGAGTTTGGTATATTGCCTCTCTCTTCTGCTGGTCGATCTCTGTGAATCCTATGATTTGAACAATCCATCCCACATTTTAGCACAAAGTTATGCTCAAAGACGAAATAATGCTCTTCCACACCGGACGCTGAACCCAGCAGGTAAGTTCCTTATCTTAAGCCACTGTCTTAGTTTGGTTGTTTCTTAGATCAATGTTTGCATTGTATCTTGAAAAGCTCAACATCACTTTAATGGAACATTTATGGTTTCATTATTGTTTTTTAATGCACTACAAAAATTGTTGACTTTGTGCATGCTGTTACAGGAATACCAATGGAAGTTTCTAGTCCAATGCACAATGTTAAAATTTGTCAAGTGCATTTATATTAGCAAATGTGAAATAAGATGCATACGCATTGAAGCACTGGAGGGATAGTTCACCAATAAATTACTTAATTAATATTAAATTAATTAATCTGTGAAACGCAAAAATATATTTTGATAAATGTATCTTGCCCAAACTATAAAAGTCCCTGGGTTTCGATGTTGTGCCTTAGTGCTGAAACAAATAAATAAATGTTTGAAATAACATGAGTGTAAGTAACTGACAAATGTGTGAACTGTTCCTTAAAATGCATGTATGCTACAAAACATTTGTGTGATGTCTGAGTAGTGTGTATTGTAAAATGTTTTAACTTTGAACAATTAGGGCATTGCAAACAATTCCAGTTGTATTTGTTTGACTGACTTTCTGTTTGGCTAATTTCCTGTTCCACTTTAACCTTCTGGTGGTCCGTAGTGTACAGGAGAAAATACTGGTTAGATGGATCTGATCACCCTAACAAACAGAGGAGGATTTTGCCCCATCTTATCCCAGTAGCTTTTCCAGGACCCACAGCTCCTTCTCAACCCAAAGTTCATGACTGGCTCAAAGACACGCCAACCACAAAGGTGCAAAATACAAATAATAACCAGTCTCCAAATGAGGCACACATGCAGCTGAGAGGTGAATGGGCACCAGTAGTATGCCGAAAGGTGAAAGATTCAGAAAAAAACGTTGTACTTGCAGGAGAATCAGGGGAAAGTACAGGCGTGTTAACCGTGGTTTCAAATCAACCCATTGATGTTCCACAACAACTGTATATAGGTCCAGAAAAATCTATGGTTCTAACAGAGCAATCAACAAATAACCAGCCAACCATTGCAACAGTTGCTCCTGAGAGGGGGCTTTATGAATCAAAGCCATCAATGACCATGGCAACCTCACAATCTTTGAATATCTCCCGGCCTCAGAAAACTATGGCACAATCATTGTCAACATTTGTTCATGGGCCAAATTCACAAGATGCATTAACCCAATCTATTCCAACAACTACCATGACACCTGAGACGTATCCTCAAAGTACCTTTCTTGAATCCTTGCCAACATCCACCCTTACACCGGAGATGTACTCCCAGAGCACTTTATCCCCACCCTTGCCAAAATACACCTATTCAAGAAGGTCATATCCTCAAAGTGTCCCACCCCAATCACCGTTAGAGCCATATGACCAAAGTGCCTACCTAGAATCCCAGCCAGCATCCACACTGGTACCAGAGACAAATCCTCAAAGCGCTTCACCTCAGCCTGTACCACTGTCCACTTATAGATTAAGGCCTTTTTCCCAAAAGATCTCATCCCAATCCCTGTCAACATCCAGCTTTACACATGAAGCATATCTTCAGACTGCCCCTCCACAGTTCCTACTAATGTCTACTGTTCCAAAAGAATCATTACCAGAGGAATCAAACAGGATTATTACCCACAGCAGGATAGCCATCACAGGGAGGACAGGTATAATTCCATGTATACTGTACTGCTTTGTTTAACCCTCCATCTGTTCATGATGGGGTGTCCAGTCCTGCTTCTAGAGGCACTGTGTTCTGCATAGTTAAGCCCCAACACATGCCTTGAAGCTTCTAGTAATCTCGAAAGATCTTAAGGGTTTTTGTGCCACGAACTTGGGCTGTTTCTCTGTTCACATTCACACAGGCGGTAGGAACTCTAAAGTGGCCAACAGCAACGTCTTTACAAGCTTCATCTGCAAACATCAGCAATCGGTGAATAGAGGATGCGTGATCTGAGTTTTGGGTTTCGTAATGACGGAGATGGAAAGTAAACACTATAAACCAATAACAACTTGCAGTGTTATAAATCATAGAGGCTGAGAAAAGAACATAGCGCTGCAGACAACAGGTAGCTAAATGCTGTTATAGCTGTTTTCCATGTTCTTAAAGTAAATATTTTTCCCAGGCTTTTTAAAAATGTCTGGTAGTCAGCATATACTGACATGACTGATAGTTCCTCTAAAACTGTTTTATACCTTACTCTGAAGTAGGAGCTATTTTAGTTATCTCAAATTGAATACCTTGAATGAAATATCTTCCTTGTTCTTGCATTGTGAACAAGCCAAAAAGCAGGGACTTCTGACAATAGTTCTAGGGTGTGAAAGTCCTTTGATTAGTTGGTTTAGGTGTGTTTAATCTCAATTGGATCTAAACTCTGCAGGACAGTGCCCCTTCAGTAGAAGGACTGGTCACACTTCACATTAAAGTAGCAGAGATCTCCAGTTTTCTTTGTTGAAAACGTGGATAAAGCAAAATGACATTAAAGGCCCAATTATCCTGAATCATGGCTAAATCCTAATACCTGTAGGATACCTTGTATATCAGGAAATGTGGATTTTCCATATTCCATTGCGTCAAACTATCTCATTTTGCTGAAATCCAATGGGATTTGTTTTAGAAGTAACCAAACTCAGTTTTTAAAGGACTCATGTGAATAATCCTTTTGTTTGCATGCAAAGAATATGCTTTACTCACATTTACCATTCCATTGGTTTAAAATATATAACATGTTTTTTTCATTAACTAACTCACCAGTCTTCATTATATCATGCTGACCTTGACAAACTTCTTAAGTGTTTAAACAATCTTTGCTTAACTCTCAGCAACAGATTCACAATGTAGAAGCCGCCCACTGGACCTGGTCTTCATCATTGACAGCTCACGTAGCGTGCGTCCAGGTGAGTTTGAGAAGGTCAAGATCTTCCTTGCTGACATGGTGGACACTCTTGACGTTGGCCCCGATGCCACACGTGTTGCAGTTGTGAACTATGCCAGCACGGTCAAAATTGAGTTCCTCCTGAAGAACCATCTTTCAAAGGACTCTATAAAACAAGCCATCAACCGCATCGAGCCCCTCGCTGCAGGAACCATGACTGGTATGGCCATCAAGAAAGCCATGGATGAAGCCTTCACTGAAAAGTCAGGAGCACGTCCCAAATCGAAGAACATCTCAAAGGTTGCCATCATTGTCACTGACGGACGTCCTCAAGACCAAGTCGAGGAGGTGTCGGCTGCAGCGCGAGCTTCAGGGATTGAGATTTATGCAGTCGGAGTGGACAGGGCTGACAAGCAGTCGCTGAAGCTCATGGCCAGCAATCCACTTGAGGACCATGTGTTCTACGTCGAGACATACGGTGTCATTGAGAAGCTCACCTCAAAGTTCCGGGAAACATTGTGCGGTAGGGTTAATACAAAAAAGGGGAGATGGGGCTCTATGTCTTTCCTTTTTACAAAATATACATCTCAATCCTTGAAAGTGGGTGATGAATTCATTCTTTGGAAAACATTTGGGTCTAGCTGCCAAATTTAAAATAGTAGTTTACTTCAGATATTAAATGATCATTTAGAAGAGTAGATTTTGAGGTAATTATCTTGTTTTCCAGAAGTTTGAATCATTGGATCACGACACATTTTGAAGGAAATCTTCCTTCAGTATGTGAGTGCTGAAAAAGTCCACCGATCATTCAAAGAAGCATTCTTCTACATTTGGCTCTTTTGAATGCTATGAGTCATCTAATGTGTGTGCTTTGCATCCTATTTTTGTGGAATGAAGGTCTTGGAGCGGAATGCTCTTGTTACTTAATATTGTCAATGTCTTTTCACACAGTTGTTGTAAGACTAGTGTACTTCAAGTATGTTTTTCATAGAAACCTCTGATAATTGAAAGCTTTGAATATTTGACTGTTTGTGGATAATTCAAATTGTTTGTCTTTTTCAGGGCAAGGGTCGATCTTTTGGACATTAAAATTGCTCAAGTGCTGTGCTATAAAAGTGCTTGCTAGTTACACCTTCAGAGTGTCCAAACAATTTGCTTAGTGCAGCTGTCAGCTATTATCATAACATACTGATTTAATGCTAAATGCTATGCAAACTAAGGGCATATAATTCGAGTAATATTTTCATATATAAGACACAGTGAAAGTCCCATAAAGTTTCCAGTGTGTCTTTGAGGTACTTGTTACATTAGACATGTAGAAATCAAGTTGCTTCCCCATAAACTTACTCTTGCTAGAGTGGCCTCCTCACTCCAGTCGAGTAATGAAAGCTTGTTCCAGGTATGGACGCCTGTGCAATGGGACATGACTGTGAGCACATATGTGTCAGCAGTGGCTCCTCCTTTTACTGCAAGTGCCGGAAGGGCTATATTTTGAACGAGGACCAGAAAACATGTTCCCTAAAACGTAAGAGCCAGCAGATTATGCTAACTGCTTAACTTTACATTTTGAAGACATACTTAGTACGAAGACGTATGATTTTCTCTAACAATGACTAATTTAAGCTTAATAATCTTATTTAACTAACCTATTTAGCTAGCAATTGCTTGCCAGCTTTTTGTTCTGATTGTATTACTTGATATCGTATGATATCATTGATTTTATTGTGTGTGCTAAGTTACAGGTTACATGAAGATGTAAATTCTGTTCCAAACATAGTGACCTGTTTGTCTACTGCCTAAATGGGCAACGTTCTAACCATCCGGCAAACTCAAAAAGCAAGGCAGTAAGCATATAAACTAGCAGGTAAAACTTCATGTGAATAAAAACACATAGCACAAATATTTGTAAGATTTCTTTTTAATTAGTTGATGGTATAAATGCACTGCTTCATTAGATTTTGGCCGGAATTATGTTTTTAAAGGCAACATAATCTTGTAGCTGATGTTATGGAACAGCCTTTGAGCTTTAAGATACATTGTTTTAAGGCGGCTCACTTGGGTTTTGGAACAGAACTGTAATTTAGCTAATTGTGTGCAATGCAATGATTTTTGTCCTACAATCCAGCACACTAACAGCTGAATTCTGGACTTCTAGCCACAGATTCAACCCAAATCACTGTTGAATTACTGTGGACTTTCTTGTTCTGTACTGTTTCATTGTCAAAACAGTATAGCAGTAACATCGGTGTCAGTTTTGCTGTTTGTCTGAGACAGATGATAAACAATAGCTACATTCTTATAGGGAGAGTTGCTCATTTTGGGGCAAATGGAGCAGGTGACATATTGGATGTGTTGTAAATGAAAATGTCAGGAAATTTTAAAGAAACGTTTAAAATGTATTTTTAAAATATGAAATGTAGTTACTCCACCCCAAAATTAAAATGTTGTCATTATTCACTTTACCCCCGTGCCATTGCAAACCGTGCATTGTTCATCTTCAGAACACAATTTAAGATATTTTGGATGAAAACGGGGAGGCTTGTGACTGTCCCATTAATTACCAAGTAATCAATGTCAAGGTCCAGAAAAGTATGAAAGACATTGTCAGCATACTCTGCCATCAGTGGTTCAACCGTAAACTGTATTTTTTATGGAAAGTTGCCAGTCAATGGGACAGTCGCAAACCTTCCATCTTGTTTTCATCTTTATCAAACAAACAAAGCTTTAATGGGTTTGGAACGACATGGGGGTTAGTGATTAATGACAACATTTTAATTTCAGGGTGAAGTAATCCCTTAACATGATAAATGTAAAAATTTATTTTGAGATTTTTGTTCTTGCTAAAACTTGATTTACTTAAAATGTGTGAAACATCAATATGTATTAAGATGGAAAAAAATTCCCACGAACAAGATTTATAGTACAGAGTTCAAGGTTTAAAATTTTCTAATTATTCCAAAAATTTTATTGCTTTAAATCATATAATAAGCTTGGTCATAATGAAGCACCACACCACATTTACAAATTTCCCCGAAGCCTACAATGGAATATTACGTATGTTTTATTGGTTTGTTTTTGAGGAGACTTTTCTTGTACAGTATTGCCAGTGTTACTGTAGATGTCCTATGGCTTGTTCCAGATATGGATGCCTGTGAAATTGGACACAGCTGTCAACACTTTTGTGTGAGCACTGGCGACTCGTATCACTGCAAATGCCGCTCAGGCTTTGTCTTGAACGACGACATGAGAACGTGCTCCATTAAAGGCGCTGGCGCTTACGGACATGGTGACAGTGTGCACAAGGGTGACCGACACAAAAAGAATGATGCCAACCGAAATGGTGAAGGTAGTGCTAGTGAGTTTAAGATCAGAAATGACTATGATTTCATTCATACCATTTCGTGATCTAAAAACATCAAATTTAATTCCAACAAAGTTGGACCTAGTTTGTGATCACATTGTTAGTAATATTATTTGAAAGTATTTTTAACTTTGCAACAAGTCCCAGTTTGTATTTTGAAATCTCCTACCTTTTGGTCGGCACTATGGCTTATTTCAGGTGTGAATCATATTTTAGAAGGCAGCACAATCTTGTAGCTGATGGTCTGAAACAGCCTTAGCACTTTAAGATGGATTGTTTCAAGGCAGCTCACTCAGGTTTTGAACACTGCAGTAATTTAGCTAAATGTGTGCAATGCAATGATTTTTGTTCTGCAACCCAGCACATAACAGCTGAATTCTGGACTTCTAGCCACTGATTCAACTCATTAATTGGGATGGGAACAAGATTATTTACAGAGCAGAGCTCAAACGTTTTATTTTTCCGATTTCCTGCAAAAATCCCATTGTTGTGTCAGGGTTAATATCGAATTGGTTTATTGCTTCGATGCAGTTAATAAGTTTGGCTGCTTTGACATTTTCCGCTACACAGCATTTACCAAACCCCTACAATGGAAAATTTCTGATGTTTACTTGTTTGTTTTTGAGGAGACTTTCTTGTACAGTATTGCCAGCGTTACTGTAGATGTCCTATGGCTTGTTCCAGATATGGATGCCTGTGAAATTGGACACAGCTGTCAACACTTTTGTGTGAGCACTGGCGACTCGTATCACTGCAAATGCCGCTCAGGCTTTGTCTTGAACGACGACATGAGAACGTGCTCCATTAAAGGCGCTGGCGCTTACGGACATGGTGACAGTGTACACAAAGGTGACCAAAACAAAAAGAATGATGGCTACCGAAATGGTGAAGGTAGTGCTAGTGAGTTTAAGATCAGAAATGACTATGATTTCATTCATACCATTTTGTGATCTAAAAGCATTAAATTAAATTCAAAAGCATTAGACCTGACGTGATCAGATTACTGTTAATATTATTCTAATTTTGCAATGGCTATTCTGAAATCCTCCACCTTTTGGTCAGCACTATGGCTTATTTCAGGTGTGGATTCCTGTGCTTTGGGCCACAACTGCCAACATGCATGCATCTCCAACGGTTCCTCCTATTACTGCTCGTGTCCTCCTGGCTTTGTCTTGATGCAGGACAAGAAATCATGTTTCAAAGCCAGAGACGCTGATGGAGATGGTAGTGCCAGTGAGTTTTCTGCTTTAGACCTTCATAAATGGTATTGCCATCATACCATGTTATGATAGGTTTTTGTAGCAAGCTAAGAATTATGTTTGCCTTCTTCACCATTATTTTACATAACGGTGAAGAGTTAGAGCTACAAAATAATAAAATAATTTTTCTATATGTGTTGCTGAGATTTGTTAGCTTCAGGGTTGTAGAGTTTTAACTTATTTCAGGTCTGGACTACTGTGCGCTGGGTCATGAATGTGAACACATCTGTGTCAACGATGATGCTTCCTATCACTGTGAGTGCCGCCAGGGTTTTGTGTTGCAAGAAGACAAGAAAACATGTACCAAAAAACGTAAGAGTTTATAGAATTGCTATTCAAACATGTTTTCTGTAACCATTCACTTCACGTGGTGTGGGCAGGAACGATACCTATGCGAAAAATGGGTACAAATTTCAACAGTCCTATAGACATTGATGCTGGTCATAATGAATCCAATAGCCACTGAATATTAGAGAGAGTAAAAAAATCACCACTAAAAACATTTTCCACATGATGGTATGTTATGTGATGGGCAATGCCTAAGCAGAAAGTCATCGTTTATTAACATTTATTTTAATGTTTTAGAATGTTTGAAAAATATTCAAATAATTCTGTTTATGTATTCCAAAGCTGAATTTTCAGCAGCCATTACTTCAGTCAATAATTCATTCAAATAAACTCTAGTCACTAGGGAATCTTCATCTGTCAGCGTCTTGTAATTTCTGACATGTTGAGTCAGTTAAACACAGATTCAACATCGATGTAAACTCATAATATGTAACGCTCTCACAATGTTGTGAGGAATTCAGAAAAGAACAACACTGCATGAACTGTGTTGAAAAGTGTTACATATTTGCTAAGAAACTTTCACTTTGTGTTTGGGGGGGTAGATAATTTGATTTATAAATACCCATAATTCAAATCACCCTTTGCGAGGTATTTCTGTGATGTTTGTTGTTTGATTGTGATGTGAAGAGGTGAAAGTGGAGATTGTTCAGGACCCATGCATGTGTGAGGCCAGACTGGCTTTCCAGAGGCTGACACAAACCTCCCTACAGGACCTCAATGCCAAACATATCCTTTCGAAACACCGTCACGTCAATAATGTTCATTCGTAAATTATGCTTGAAGTGGAATAAGGCCTAGATATGTTTTGCTAATTTGCTAAGCTTTATTACTTTTCTATTTGTTTCCGGAAACAGTGTATTTCAAACCCTTTAACCTTAACAGTCATTATACTTGCTGCTGTCACAAGAAAGGTTGAGCAAATAGAAAACATGCTGGGACGCATGTAACGGAGCAGGTCTTGGTAAGCATTAATACTCTGACATGTCTTAGGATGAAGAAACATTTTACGTTAAATTGTTTTCCTTCTGTTCATCAGAGTCAACATGTTCTATGAGCTTTCAGGGATTACTGGAGCAGATATGAAGAACTAGACAACAAGACTGGTTCCTTTTTCATCATTGAAGCTTCAACACGGGCCACACCGATCATATGAATGGCTTTAAAACTGGATCACAGTGGCTGGTGTTTAGATGATGTTTCTTAAATCACATGTTCACATAAAAAAGCATATTAACTATAGTCAAATAGTAATTAATATTAATAAGACATTATATCATGAATGAAGTGCTGAAATGTATGTTCTTTTGGTCCCCAGCAATGGTCAAAAGATATTGCATTTAAATAAACTAACTTATACAATGTATTGTAACCAAAGATCATTATCAAAGGTATATTTTTTATTGCTCATGTTAAAGAAAGAATGTTCATATTTTTATTCTCTTAATCTTATGTAGACTCTCAGGTATACAGTTGACAGTCTACGATATTTATAACCAAGCAGAAATATTAGTTATATTAAAACTTGTAATACTTTTAATCAACAGTCTCAAAGACTTTTTGTTCAAAATATTTTCCTTGATTTCATAGCGCACAGTGTACTGAAATTATACAGGCATTCCTATAGAAATCATCTTCCCGAAGTTCCTACAGACAGACTATAGGTTTAACAGGAAGATGTGAAGAACTTGTCCGTCTGCAACCGCTGTGAGATGTGCTTGAATCAATATCGCGACCATTCAGACCAACTGTAGACTTTCAGTCTAGCCGTTGACTAAACATAATCGTGTAATCACTGGCCAGGTGAACTGCACGAAAACATGTTCTTGACATGCTTTGTCAAAAAAATCTATTTCATCACACGTATATGCTATACAAACATTTGAACATCCCACAAATTCAGTCAGACAGAGAACATCGAAATCCCTCTCATCCCAAATCCCATCTAAAATCGATTCACAACCTGCCGGAATTGGGACATTTTCAAGATCACATCAACTGATATTCCTCAGTCACCTGTTAAAGCAAACAAAGAAAGAATTCATCTGGTTGCAAGGAGATGGAATGAAAGAGATCTTTTGGGGAGGAGAGATTAGGACTGTCCAAGGCTTTGCTCTCATGAGACTTCAATGTAGCATGTTAATTCTCACAGCAAATACCAATATTTGGGTCATAAGGGTGAGCAAAGATCTTCAAGTTCACTGAAATCTAGGTGAAGGTCCACCAGGCGCCATTGGTGCATTTCAAATTGTTCACCTCTTTAAAACACTTACAGTTTTTAAATATGCTTTCAAATATTTCTGCTGTCTTGACTGGCGCACTGTGGTCATCATAAATTATCTGCTTTCTCTTCAAAGCATTCCCTGTGTACACGTATACCTTCCACCTGTCTCTGAAACCATCTATTCTGTCATAGACTGGACAAAAAAACAGGTCTGGTCAATATTTTCACATCCTAACCTCACAAGTAAGCATGGGGATGAGAAATTCCCCAGCAAATCACCACAGTTAAAAAGGTTAGGTATGTCCAACATTAAAAAAAAAAAAAAGGTAAAAGGCAGTAGGCTACAAGTTTACATAACCACGAGTGAACTTGTGTGCAAAGTTTGTTTTTGTGAAGAAGACGATGGGAAGAAATGCTATTTCTCATATTTATGCAGTATCAGTTTGCAGTGAGTTTTCCATATGTTATTATTATATGGTATTTCATAAAGCCTTACAGCCTACTTAAGATCACGTACTAAAGTCCGATACAAAACAGCTGTAGCCTTTATGTTTGTAATTAATACAAAAAATAGCCTGTTTTAATGTGTTGTCATAAACTAACAATGATACAAATAGGCTAGCCTAACCTAAATGTTTTCGGAA
The DNA here is from genome assembly GCA_034779775.1 of Enteromius afrohamiltoni. Taxonomy (NCBI): domain Eukaryota; kingdom Metazoa; phylum Chordata; class Actinopteri; order Cypriniformes; family Cyprinidae; genus Enteromius; species Enteromius afrohamiltoni. Next base: position 20,257,374 of record JAUYWG010000057.1, read on the forward strand.
ATTTTATTTACCTTTAAAAAAATTATTTCGGGAAGTATTTAACGTTCATTATTTCCAACTTTGAGCTTTGAGAGCTAATTATTACACCCCAAATCAGAAGGGGGCGCTCGCTTGACGCCGATCCATAAAAACATCGAATCAGATTGCAGCGAACGACATAATTCTCATGAATATTAATTAGGTTCAGTGACTGGACGTTCCAAGAAAAGAAAAACGTCAGTACGCGTTAATTAATATTCATGAGCTGTCGTCTCTGTCGCGCGTCTCATTCTCATGGAGAACAGCGAGTCCACGATCCTGCAAAAAGCACATAACGAGTTCAACAGTAAGAATTATAACGTAGCAGAGGAATTATACACACAGTTCATCGAGTCCTGCACCAAATCCAGGTATTAACGACTGTACCTTTAATTGAGTAACCTTAGGAGGACACTGGTAAACAGTAGCACAGACAGCGTGATAATTCCCCTAATAATCACGTTTTATGTTTATCTAGAGTCTGCAGTGCTCATGATTTGGCCATTGCCTACAATAACCGAGGGCAGGTGAAGTATCTGCGGGTGGATTTTTATGAAGCCATGGATGACTACACCTCTGCCATACAGATCACAGATCAGTTTGAAGTGCCACTTTATAACAGGGGATTGATACGTTACAGATTGGGTAGGTTTATCCACTAAACAGTGGTTTATGTTGCTGTAGATAAAGTTTTAACCGCTTTCTTAATTCATCACCTCGGTGCTTGTGAAAAATTCACATAATTGCTAAAAGCAAGCTGAGAGTTTATAGATCACTGGTTAAACTGCGAGACCAGTAAGACGAGTTAACTAGTTTTTACAAAAATAATAGTCAAGTTAGGGAAACAAAATCACGAAATTGTATTATTTTAGTCCCAAAAAGATGGAAAATGGCAAGAAATTAATATTAGCAATGAATAATTTTCTGATCTCAATATGATCATCAGACCATCCAACTAGCTTGAAGGGATAGTTCACCCAAAAGGAAAATTCTGTCATTACAGTACCATGATCCGTGCCTATGCATTCTTCACCTTGCAAAAGAAGCTGCAGCCCAACCTGGTTCTGCATCATGAAGCACCAGCAGCATGCATGCGTAGAGAAGATTGTCACAGAAGAAAATGTTGAATAAAGTTACTTTTTGTGCTTAAAAAGTATTCTCGTAGCTATATAAATTTGTGGTTGAACTACGGATGTCACGTGTCCTTACTACCTTTTTTGGGCCTTGAACGTGGTAGTTCCACTGCAGTCTATGCAAGGTCAGAAAGCTCTCAGATTTCATTAAAAATATCCTAATTGATCCTTCACAAAAACCTACCTGCCTGTTGCTACGTCTGACCAGCCATGCCTCTCTCGGTCTACACATCATGTTCTCACGTGGTAAAAAAAACATTGTGACACAAAGTGTCAACACACCGATTGACAAGAGAGCCGGTTATCTGCCCAAATACCTTATGCTGTTCTGTGACAGTTAACATGAGGGGGGAGTAATTAATGAAATATTTTTTTTTATTTTTGGGTGGACTATACCCTTACAAGTTGTGTTGCTTTTCTCAGAGCATGCTTTCTGTCAAATTTCCACTAAGGGGTTTTTTCCATGTTTTTATTTTGTTTCCTAAGGCTTTTTCAAGGATGCCGAGAGTGACTTTCGGAGAGCCCTGGAACTGAATCCTAATTTTAAAGATGCTAAAGAAAGTTTGCAGCAAACACTACAGGACCATGAAGACAAATTGAAGAGAGGCTATTAAAGACAACTAGTCATCAATTTTTTCAATCAAGCTGTTGATTTAACTATAAGATGTTTTGTCATTGACAGCCCAGAAGCATATGATTGTGCCTTCGTGAGCTAAAATGACTTTCAAACATACAGGCCTGGTTTCACAGACAGGGCTTAATTTGAACCAGGAATTGACCATAGTTCAATTAGGACATTTAAGTGGGTTTTGTAAATGTGAACAATGACACTGACATATTTTAAGACCAGTCAGTGTACGTTTCTTCAGTTAAAACAGCTTATAGAAGCATTTTAGGTTTTTGCTTTGTCTGAAACCAGGGTTTATGTTTCTATATGTAGACTGGTACAGATTTATTAACTTTGTGAATAATTCCAGTCAAGATAAGAGTGAGTACCGTTCTAAATAAAATGCCTGAAAGCGTACATTGCAAAAACTGATTGTTTATATCTTAATCAAAAGTAGTGCAGTAATTGTTTTTGTTTTTTAAAATAAATTCTTTCTTTAAAATATGCATTTTGCCTATTTTATGCTCACTGTAAACCTTTCAAATATATATTGTGTTGAATTTAATAAGACCTTTTTAAGAATACACCTGGGACATATGTGACTTCAAAAACAAACGTAAGATTTAACCAATTACATTTAGGATTTTTCAGTAACTATTTAAAATGATCCACGTGTATTTATCCTTTTCAGTAACCAACACTGTGGCCAGTGTCCTGCAGAGTTTGGTTCTAACTTGAGCCTCAACACACCTGCATGGAAGTTTCTAACATGCCTAGCCAGAGCTTGCTTAGCTTCAGGTGTGTTTGATTAGGGTTGGAGCTAAACTCTGCAGGACACCGGCCCTCCAGGACCGAGTTTGGACAACCCCTAGTTTTAAACCTTTCATAGAATTACTTATTTTGTATGACATTTATCACTAGTAGAGCTCAGCTTTCGCTTAGTAATGCGAGAAATTCCTCCCTCCCTCATATCAGTTAACACATGACACCTGCGCTTTAGTTGATGACTAGCATCACCTGTGCACAAGAGTTAGCTGGTTCATACATTTCCTTTCCGACAGCTTCACTCACGTTATATTACACAGCTTTTGCTCTAGGAAGGGTTTGAATTGTGGTGGCGTCTGTAGATCTTGACCACCTAACAACAGAGAGGCCTGTTTCTGAGCAAGGATGACATGGCTTCTTGGGATTTGGTAAGTTAGATTATGTGTTTGCAATGTGTTTTGTTGCTTTTTAACATTCGTTTTAATTCTCTTCCAGTTTGTTTTGGCTGATGGTGGTAATCGTTTTGACGCAGAAGAATTACAATGTGGTGCCAAACCAGAATTTTAACCAACGTATGTTTTATTTATGCATGTGCGTACTTCTTTGTGTGTAATAGGCCACATTTGCCAGTAACGTGTGTGTATTGTTTTTTTTGTTTTTTCAGGAACAGCCCTAAAGACTGACTGTCTAGGAAGCTATATGAGGCTAACTGTAGATAACTCTTTAACTTTTGGAAATCAAGTTGAATTTGATGCTCTCAGTAAGTTACTTGTAATTAGCAATAATGCCAATATGATCGTGATCTCTATTGGTGGCATGACCTCCTACATAACTTTATTAATTTTTTTTTTTTTTTTTTTTTTTCCTCTCTTCAGATGGTTCCCAAATTGAAATGTTAACTCCAAAACTGGCTGCCAAATGTGGTTTTAGTATCGACTCTGATCCCTGGGGTAACTTCAAAGTCTTTGCATCTCTCCTCAACTGTTTTGCAGAGAATGAGGTAATGCGCTTTCTTCAGTTTAAAACCGTTTCTGTATCCTGGTGTTCTTCAATTTTCTAGTTCTTTTTGCATTCAGGATGATAAAGTGTTTGATATTGAGATGCACGTCCGGGTGCAAGGTGTCAACGCTGAACAAGACGTCTTTGAGGTGACCAAGACTTGTAATTATGACAATTGGGCCCCCCGTGAAGTCCTTTGCACTCCAAATTATATGGAGGTAAAACCTTTGCTTGCTTGTGCTACACAAATATCAAGCCATAGTAGTCTTTAGACGCCCTAACACCGGTTTCATCTAGGTTTCTGTGAACCGATTGCCAGAAGAGATTACAGCTTTGCGTAGACGGCCTATGCCCCGAACTAAAATGTTTGCAAACCAGTGGACTGATACTGTTCCTGAGGTACAGTGGTTCAGCAGCTTTTGTTTTGAGTTTGCATGGCACATGCTGCTTGATTAGTCGAGCTCTGTTTGCCATTTTCCAGGCTATTACGTCTAGGTTCAATATCTGGAGGATGGTGTTTTTCACCCCGGAGCAAAAAGCCATGGTGTTGGAGGATGCCCTGAAGACTGGATATGGTATAAAAACAACCAAGTCTCGATTGGTGCTAAGAAGTGGTTATGACATGCCTGAGACCTATGAGAAAAATGTGAGTATGGAAATGTACTGCTGTTTTGAGTAGTTTTTATGAACCTGTCTTAGTTCTGCTGTAATAGGTGAATGGCGTGCCAATGAAGGTCATCAGGTTGACCACCTACTTCAAGAAACAGTGGTCCGTAACCATGTTGGATACTGTTGCTGCATGTCCGACTGGTACGTGGCACTACTCCAGTCAAGTCACTTTTATTTATATAACGCTTTTAACAATACAGATTGTAGCAAAGCACTGAACATTATCAACTAGAACAGAGTAATGAATAATGACGAGAAATAAAAACTATCAAATACAGAGACGGTCTCTGTAGTCAAGATGACAATAATCTCTGGACCATTACTCCAATAGCATAACCCAGTTCTTTATTCCTTGTCCTGGAGAGCCACTTCTTGGGTATAGGTTGTCCAACTAAATCTAACTTGACTTCTAAAGGTCTTTTGGGTTTACTTGTATCAGTCAGGTGTGTTGGAGCTCTGCAGGTAAGTCTATGTCCAAGACCATGAATCTATTGCTTCTTTTACAGGTGGACTATCTTTTACGGATGAGATGATCACCTGGAGCTTCCCTGAGTTTAATCCACTAATGACTTCTTCTGAAACCAAACTCCTTAAGATACTCATGGGAATAGATGGAGTGCTAATAGATTCAGCAAAAATGACCGCTAGAGGCTACGTCTTGACTATAGTAGAAAATCTAATCCTAATGAAAATACCAATAGGTGGACCAGATGGCTACTACAAGGTGTTTTTTTTTGCTTTTAATTGGCCAACGTAAGTCTTGATCCTGAAGCTAATAGTTAACTCCTGTTGTAGAGTCATGCTGCAAACAACCAGTACCATATCACATACAACATTGAGCCAATGCTGGAGTTACTGTGGAGTGAGGGAGGCATGGATGCTACAAGATACAGAGTCCTCTTCCCCATCAAGACCCCTCTTATGCCAAGGCCACCCCAATTTGTTGACCGTGAGTGTTGAGGATTATTTCACAGTCCTAGGAAGAGGAATATATGCTATATATAAAAAAACAAGCTTTTATTAGTTATGTAAATAAAATTAAAAGCTTGATTTTCTTGACTTTCCTTGTAGTCACTGATCCAGACCAAAGGATGTTTGATGTACTATTGGGTCCTTTCCTTTCTGACACGGAGTTAATGAATGTCACCTTTTCCACTGGAGTCATAACTGTGTCAGAGGCCAGTGCAAGGGGCATCAATATACAGGAACAACGCTTTCAAAATGGCTCCAAGGCTTTTAGACTTCAAGTTCCCTTCTCGCTCTCTTTTATTGTGAGAACTGTAAGTGTACCACTTAACAAGATTTTGTTTTTTTTTTTTCTCTCTCTTTCTATCTCTATCAATTTTTTTTTTTTTTTCCTTCCCTCCCCCAGCAAGTCGATCTGACTGTTACAATATATACTCTATATGTCACCTTCGGTTTTATGATCCTGCCTGAATACACGCCGTTCTCCCACACTGCATCTGTTGACGTAACCCTTAAAGATGTCAGTAAGTGCTGATTCTGCTACCTTTGTCAAAGACCACTTAACCCCACCCCCTTCGTGGATGCCCTAGGGTTTAATGTCACTGTCAATTAATCATTTTCCCCATCCAGCTCTCCCATCTGTGAGTGGAAGCTGTGACGACGAAAACTTCTATGTTGCAATTTCGCTTGGAAACATGGGCAAAAATTTTAATATAATGATGGGTATGCATGACATGACTCCAGACCGGGAAGCACAGTACTCCCTAAAGGAAAATGCCACTCATTTGAGCATGACCGTGCATTTCCTTTCACCTGATGTTGTGTTTGAGGTATGACTTGATTTTAGTATTTTTACGTAGATGAACACTGCTGTAAATTTATCTCTTAATTTTCAGCTAATGTACCCATCATCTTTGAGGGCCCGGCTTGATGTGTTACTATGGGAGTCCATAAATAAATGGACGCTCAGTGACTTCTCCCTTGCTTGCAATTTTCCAATGACCATGACTGGTATGTTGCTTTGCATATTCTCTTGTTAATGGATTTTAATAGGCCTTTGCCTTCAGCCTAGAGAAGTTATGGTTTTGGCATGAACATTCTAGAGTGTTTCAGCAATGGCACCATGTCAGCCCTCGCAGTGAAGGTAGAATCCGTCCCCCAGCTTGTCCCTAGTCAACTTACCCTGAGTGATCCTTCATGTAAACCCAAATTCAGCAATGATCGCTTCGCCTACTTCTCTTTTGAAGCAAACAGTTGTGGAACCACTAGAACGGTATGGAGTTTTGTTGTTGGATTTACTTGTATTAAATGTTCACCAGCTTACGCCCCCCCTCCCTCTATCCCTCAGTTCTATGATGGTGTTTTGATGTATCAAAATGAAATCACTTTGGGTAATGCGCTACCTGTTGACAAGCAAATTAAAGGAGAACCAATGAGTCCTCCTGATCCAGAATATCGGTGAGATGCAGTCTGTTGAAATTTGTGTCGTGCCAAAACCTTTTGAAACGTTGCACTCTTTCCTTCTGTTTAGTGTGACCATGTCCTGCTTTTACACGCTAAATGATACCCAGACGATTGCTTTCTTCACAAAGCCACGGGAAAACGAACCCTTGCCAGAGACTGGTTTTGGAGAGCTGCAAGTTGTACTGAGACTTGCTTGGGGTATGCTAAAATGCTGTTTTAATTAACACCTCTTCATATTTGTTCACTATTTTCATATCTCATACTGAGTGACCGCACTTGAGTATTATTGCCCACTTGTTTTTAACATGTTCACGACATGATCAATTTTTTTATGGTTTTGTTCTTTGTTCCATTTACATTTTTTGGGTTTTTTTTTTTTCCCCCCTGCTTTTCACCCAGATGGCTCTTACAGTAACTTCTATGTAAAGGAGGATTACCCAGTAGTACAGTACTTAAGACGTCCTCTGTTCTTTGAGGTGGCGCTGCTTCAGTCCACTGATCCTCAGATCAAGCTAGTCTTGGAGAACTGTTGGGCTACTATGAAGGAAGACCGTAACTCCACTCCATCATGGGACTTGATTGTAGATGGGTAATGGGTTTTAACAGTGCATGCACTCATTTATGCTACATTGCAGGAATCCAATGTCTCTTCAAGGGCAGTAAGAAGCCTAAAATTTGTGAGGGGGCAGGGATTGTAAATGTTAAACTGTTTGCGTTGTGCTTCTGTAAAGGGTTGGGAGATCACCTTGTGTATGTGTATATAGTTTATTTGCAAAAATGAATAACCTCTAAAATTAATTGGAATGCACAATGAAACCTGATGATTTGAGAAACTTTTCACTGTGTGTGTGTGTGTGTGTGTGTG
>JAUYWG010000057.1:20264959-20276310 GCA_034779775.1 Enteromius afrohamiltoni
CTAAAATTAATTGGAATGCACAATGAAACCTGATGATTTGAGAAACTTTTCACTGTGTGTGTGTGTGTGTGTGTGTGGCTGCTTTATCCAATTTCTTGATCTCAACAGCTGTGTGAATCTGGCGGACCGTTACGAGACCATTTTCCACCCTGTTGCTCCTGACAGCGTTCCATACCCATCTCATCTAAAGCGTTTTGAAGTCCAGACGTTTACTTTTGTGCAGAATGATGTTGCTGTTCAAGATCAGGTAATTACGTCATCAGAGATGAGGCTTGTGTATGTGTAATTAGGCAGCGTCATTTGACTTTCTCTCCCCAGGTTTTTGTACACTGTGATGCTATACTTTGTGATGATGAGACTAACGGAATCTGCAAGAGACAATGTCCATCATCTGTTCCTTTAAAAACTGTGAAAAAAGGTATGGCCACTGAAATTCCCCACTCTGTGTGTCTGTGTGTTGCACTGATTGTAATTGAGCTGTTTTGTTTTGTTGACCAGTACGAAGAGAGACGACTGATTTCCAATTCCGGCGAACGCAACTGTCATCAGGAAAAATACTGCTCTCAAGCTCTTAGACTGTCTTTTTGTTTCTCAATCTAAATAAAGTTTTGTTCAAAAATTATCTGTTCGGCAGTTGATCAATTTTAGTCTGGTGTGACTCATTATTTCCTTTTTAAAAAGCATCTCAATTACACTGTTAGAGCTGTAGTACTCCTCATTTAACGTTTTTATTACATTGGTGCTTCATAAAATGATCTTCATGTGCTATAGTACAGGGGAGCAGCCTCTGCACAAGGTTGGTTTTCGTTTGGGAACTCCCAGTCCACTGATAATTGAACATTTGGACTTGAATGGAAAAACCCCAATGTTGGAACTCTCTTCAAGTGGTGTAGTTTACCAGGTTCATCCATGTTTTAATTTGTAGGATGTTTCCCAAACTAATGTGTCTGGAATCGATGCTCTAGCTTATTGTCATGACTGTAACCCTATGGCTACAGTCATCAATAGGTGATGTCTTTAAACTATACTTTAAATTGTTTCTGAAATCATGTCTGCACAGTATCGTTTGCGAAACAGTTTGTTCCGCTTAGCTGTTGTCATTTATTATGGACTGTTCGTGGTTGGCATGGCAGTATATATAATGGATAGACTGGTCCTATCTATCAATGGTGCTTAAAACACAAGTGGGGTAGCACTTGTGTAAAGAGTGATTAAAAGTAGGAAACCAAACTAAATGGTTACCAAACTAAACCAGACTTAATTTCAGTAATTAAAGAAATTAATGCCTTTAACAAGGCTGCTGAACTGAACAAAATTGAGTTACGTTTACAAAGAACCTTATGTTCATCTGAGTCCTGAAAATATAATTTTGACTTTTTTTTTTTTTTTTTTTTTTTTTTTTTTTTTTGAACAAACTGACAACTGGGGTAATGATACTGAATTTACATTAATATCCCAATAACCATCCATCTGAAGCATGTTGCCCCTATGTGGCCATTGGCAAATGTAATTTTTGATTAAATAAATGCAGCCTTGTTTGGCACGAGTACTTGGATTAAAAAAAAAAACAAAAAACTGTCATTGTGGTGGGACTACAAAGTACCATTGAGGTATAACTACTAATGTTTGTTATGCAGTCCCCAGGGCTAAACAAGGTACAAGTGTGCCTTTTTTAAAGATACTACCCCAGTGACAGCCTTTTTACTAGTTTTTTTTAATCTTACTGATTAACATGAATAATCACTGCATAGAACCAAATTATAGATAATGGGTTTGAGCGTTAAACATTTTTACTAACAGTCATGCAACATTTATTTTTCTTTACATAAGCAACAACTATTTTGTGGGCTTTCGCATTATGCTTCAAGCAAACTTAAATATGATATAACTGGATTTTTGAGTGGTTTTAAATAATCATTTCGTACTTGAAGCACCTTTTGTATGTGTGTTGGGGTGTAAGAGCTTCACACTTCTGCACTTATCTTTGGAGAAGTGTGGTCTGGGTGCCAGACTAATGCGAGTGACACTTCTACTTCCTATTCCACCTAATGTACCCTTTTTTTCTTTTTGGTCAATTTTAAACTAAACAATTGCAACTTTGTCACAAACTGGTAATTTGAGCTGATCCACAAAGATAAATGCAGATTGGAACAGAAAAGCTTGTCTGTAAGGTGAAGGGACATTATGAGTGAAAACAAAAGGAAGTCATCAGTCAGAGCTGAATAAAACACCCTCCCTTTCAGACACACCTCTGATAACATCTGTAATCACTGCATGCCTGAGCATTCATACTGATCAACTATTTTCTCCTATAAAGCCACTTACACGCTCCAAAAAGCTGTTACTGGGACAGCACCCTTTCAAAAAGGTTGAAAATGCACTATTTAGGTCCTAATATGTACACTTCAGGAACAACTTTTGGAGGTAAATGAGGTACAAAGGTGTACCTTTTGAAAGGGTACCATTCCAAGTGACAGCTTGTGCTTTTTCATAAAACACAATGCTAAATATCGGTAAGGTATATTTTAAGTGGGATACTTGATTTCAAAGAGTTTTTCATTCTGACAAATGTGATTGTCAATCAAAAAAAAGCTGTCTGAATCATTGTCAGGTTACATTTTACATTCATGTTGTAAATATGTACTTGGCACAAATGTTATGCTACACAGTAAAGTGTTTTGCTGTAGTTTTTTTTCTACAAAGAAATGCATTCAGGCATCACAGGACAGCCTGTATCCTTCATTTGACTTTTTTAATGTTAATATGTTAATTGGCGTGTTATATATTTATATTGTTATGCAGTGCATAGCAATATAAATGTTAATATAAATTCCATTTCTGCTTTACAAATCATTCCCAAAAGTAACCAAAGATTATTACCAAGGTTTGATGAAATCCTCCACAATCAAGTTGGATGTTACGGTCCAAAAATTGCTGCTTGGAATAAGTCTCGGGGATTATTCAAGTATTCAAAAAACATGACATAACAAAAGAGTGAATCTCATGAAGTGAAATAAGGAGAAATATTTCCTTTGCAGTAGACAGTAGAAAATGAAAACTGAAGTGTTTTCATATGCTTGAATTATTTTAATCATTCTACCATTCTTCCTGCGTTTCATGTTTGTGTATTTAGGTCTTTTTTAACATTATCACAAAAAGTAAGAGAGAAGGAAAAACTCTAGACAAATGTCTAGACAAATGATGTCAACAACTTTGTGGCATTAGGAGCAAAATGTCCTCTGCTAATCCCTCTGTCTATGGTGGTATTTTGGAGGTGAGAAAGCTTTGTCTATCAAAGATGGCAGTCGATGTGTTAACGGCTGATCATTAGCTGCTGTAGTTGGCTGCATCAAAAGACACAGCCTTGCGTTTGATGTTTCCAGATGGTGATATTTGTGAATAGGTGAGTTAATCATTGTGGTCTTGGATTTGATCAAAGTTAAAAAAATCTTCATCTAGTGGGGGCATTTAAAACTAAAGAGGATTAAAGGAGCGCGTGCATTAGCATTACCGCAAAATTTAGTTTAGTTTGACATTTCAGCCACACACAACTGCTCTGTGGCGCAAAATGTCAGTTCACCAGGTCTAAAGTGTAAATTGCAGATGGGAGAAAAAACACAGACAGACAGATTTGGCCCTTAATGTATAGTCTGTGTCAAGAAAAGCTGTCTGAATTGTTGTCGGGTTACAGCTTTTCTCAAATGAGGGTTCAAAATTCAGTCAAGAGGCCAGGAGGAGACTTTGCCCAATGGATTGCTCTTTATCAGTACAGATTTTAGCCGTTTTTTCTTTTTGTAATATGGCTGTCCCAACTGTATAGCTTTTTACAATGCCCTAGCCATTTATTTTGTTACTTTTTCTGTTTACTATTTTGTTACTTGCCTTTCATTTATACACGATTTCACCATTCTTAAAAAAAGAAATTAAACTTTTATTAGCAGTTTTTAATTCATCTATTTATCTACTAATGTTGGAGAAAATTAAACATTTATTTTGCTTAATATAGTTTTTAAACAAATAACATCAATTAAATCACATTTAGCTGGAAATGCTCACATGCTTAAATTATACATTTATGCAAACTTAAAAAATAGTAAAAATAAATTAATTTTAAACATATAGAAGTATTTAAACATCATTTAAAACGACTTTTTAGAAAACAGACACTACTTTTTACTATTTTTCTAAATAAGTAAAAAATATTATAACCCAAACTGCACTTGACACCATTATCGAAAAATCTACAGTACCCAAATAAAAGACCTTTAAACACCCTATTTCTACAATATGCTAGAAATACTGTGCTTATACCAGCTGTCTGCAGGAAGTGCAAGGCCGCGAACTGATCTAAAGGAGCTGATCAGAAAGCATCTCAACCTAACAATACACGTACATGTTTTTTCAAGTCATGTGTATTCGGGTGGAGATCCCATTAAACTCACACACGACGCTTTAACAGATGCAAATGAGCCACGAATAGCAAAAATTCACACCTGCGTCCTGCCGCCTCTCAGCTCACTTTGATCACCTCTGAGGGAAGGCTGGCCCGCTGGATATATATAATGCCATTCGGAGTGAAGTCGAATCATTCCAAACTGAACACCAGTGGGATTAGGTCACAATGGCAGTCGTGCATGGAAACCTTGGGAATGGACACTTAAAACACTTCCAGCTGTTTCCTACCGCGGATTTGGCACGGAGGACAAACATGCACACAACAGGTGGGTGTTTCATCTTCCTTGAAGTGCGTTTGAGAGTAACTAAGTATTAATTACTTTTATATTCAACAATTGTTACCGACTTTTTCCAGCAGATTACGCAGCTCCAGACAGGATGAAGTTCCTCCATGGCGCCTCCAGAGCAGACAGCGCGAGCTTGTTTACGCACCGCAGAAAACGCACTAATTTCACGCAGCAGCAGATTGACGTCCTGGAGAAAGTTTACCTGGACACCAAATACCCTGATATTTATTTAAGAGAGAAGCTTGAGGCACTGACCGGCTTACCAGAGTCGAGAATTCAGGTGAGATTTCTGCCTGCAATGTTTATTAGAAAATGCATTGATTTATTTATTAAATAAAACAGTAAAAGCGTGACAACTAGCCCCAGTCTTCACAACAGTTGGCTTTGTCTGAATGTATGCTATTCTGATTTTATGGTCTACGTTGATGGCGTCAGATTTCTAAACCAATGTCAATTTTTTATTCAGGTATGGTTCCAGAACAGAAGAGCCAAGTCAAGGCGCCAAGTGGGGATTCCTGTTCCAAATAAGACCAGTGGAAATGTCCTAACCCCCAACAATCTAATCGTGAACCAGTTTACGACACATCAGAACCACACCGGCATGGAGACACAAAGACCACCAAAGTTTGCCACGACCGACAACTTCAGTCAACAGCTGATCAACTCCTCAGACGAGAAGATCTGTGCCATGAAAGGTGACATGTACAACCCAACCACGATTCCATGCATGTTCAGCAGAACGGAGGAGAGCCAGATCAAGACAGATCACCTGAGTGTTGTGGTGCCACGCAATTACTCACAGCAGTATCTGAAGGGACACGGACAATTCATGAATGCAAGCCATACTAAGTCTACAATGAAGCAGTTTTTGGTGGAGTATGATAACTTCCCTCCGAACAAGACCATTGGGCCAGAGATGAAGGTTGTTATTCCACCTCTCCCGTCACGGAATAACTTCATGATGTCTTCATCATCCCCCAAACATGTCACTTGTTCTGTCCAAAACATGCCAGTGAAGGTCAAGCCAGGAAGTTTTGGAACTTTCTCTCCCATTAGGGCAAGCGAAGCCGTGGAGTTCTCAGATTCCGACTCGGATTGGGAAAGAGAAGCCATGTCTGGTTTTAATGTGTTTATTTAGCGTTTTCACATTTTATCACTCAGACTTTATTTGAAGCTTTGAAGAACATTCAAGGTTTGAAAATCAGATATTTATTGTATATTTCAGATATTATTGTATATGTTACGTGTGATTTTCACAAAATATGGTTGTAAAGGAATACATTCTATGCTCATAAACCGTTTTTTATAAAACATCAAAACACAGACTCTGAGTCTTTATGAATAGAAATCAATTTATTTACAAACGTTTGTGTCATGCATACACTTATAGGTTAAAAAACAACCCCACAGAAAACTAACGCATTTGAAACATACCAGTGGGGCATTTGGGTGATTATTTCTTCTTAGGACAAGACAAACCGTTTCATTCCACACAGCTGTCTATTGTAGGTCTTGTATAAACAGATTGGTTCCGTTGCAAAAATACCTAAATCTGGCAAGTCAAAAAAATGTCCACATTACCCTATATATATGATTGATTGATTTATTGATATATTTTGAGTAAACTGTACAGTTATCTACAATGTACATATTTAAAACATACAGAACAGTTTAAAACAGACAGAACAGTACCTCATCTCTCAGGACACTCAAAGTTACGGACTTTAAGAAAGAGACAGAGGAAATAAATTTATACAACAGTTTCAGTCAAACAAACAAACGAACTGCACCAATCAGTAGTGCCATACACAACAGTTGGAAACCACCAATAATAATAATAAAAATAAAAAAAAAATGGGAAAACTTAAATATCAAATAGAGTTAAGCAACATCTTAAATGACATCAAACAATTACATCTACAAAACAACTTCACACTGCACTTTTTCTTGCTAGCTAATTGAACATCTTCAGATACTTGTGTGTCTTCGAGCAGGGAATTTTAACACTACTTGTGCAGGTAGTTACCGAACACAGATTCTGACCTTTCATAACGTCAAACAGAATGAACAAAAAAGAACAATGTGATGAGTTGAAGAGGTGTGTCGCTGTCCGTATTTGAGATTTTCGAGGTGTGCAAGTTTATTTCAGTCACGTTCTGTTGGTGTTGTTGGCAGAGAAAGCATGGAGATTACCCAGCTGGCTCAGCCCGCTCTGTATGTGTGCTACATGGATCTCCACATTATCCTGAAAACAACTGTAGAAGACATTATTGTAGGTGATGACTAAGATAAATGGAGGAAAATCAACAGAAACAAAATGTGCATTACCTCAGGTTGGAGTCATCTATTGAACTCTTTATGTCATTCAGAGAGTCTGTGAGTGATTTGAATTCAAATGAATTCAAGTCTCCCCCTTCGGCCAAACACTGCATTAAATAAGGAAAGAAATATGATCAGGATTTAAGGTGAAGTACATATGAATGTGACATTGTGGCACTTGAAAGAGCTGAATAAAATGCATCATGCTTCATTGTGGTAGACTTGGCTCCCTAATTTCTTAAACGTTTTTGTATTGAAAGCTTATAAACTTAGAATTGGGAGGAAAATAAAATCAGAAATGTACGAAAGTCAGTAGAATTCTAAGGATGACTTTTGGACTTCTTACTTTTTAAGAATTCTAAGGATGTAAAAACAAACTTGAGATGTAAAGTCCAAGGGCAGTAAAAAAAGTCTACAAGACAGAATTCAGAGGAAAAAAGTAAATAATTGTGTTGTTGATGTAACAAATACTTTTTTTTCATGTTATGGTGAAAAACTACCATAGTGATAAGACATGCTTTCTTCAGAATGTGTGAAAATGTTTCATGTTTTAAACGACAAGCAGAAGTAAATGGTTTAGTCTGGTACCCTGATCTGCAGGAGGAGTGCTGTAAGACGAGAGACGAGGTGGGTGAGGCTGGAGCTCTGAACGCGCGGTTCTCCATCAGGCAATGCATTACTCTGACGCACAACTTCCTGTGACTCTTCCTCACAGCGCCGTCGCAACTCACTGGGCTGATCTGCAGGCTGCATGCCCTGATCTGGAGCCAGCTGAACAGAAAAGAGAATTGAAAATGAATAGAACGCCCGTTTCATGTCCAGGATTTTGGCAAGAAAACCAGAACTGACAGTTTGGAAAGTGTGGTCATGTGGAGCGAGTAAATGAAACATCCGTACCTCATAGCAAAACTGCTGTACTTCATGAAGGACTTTGTTGAGGTCTTTATTAAGCTGTTCCAGGTCCAGTACTGTAGTGGCATATCTCTTCTGCAAGTCCAATTCGATCGGCATGGAATAAGACTTCTATGGAAGAATAACGGAAAAAGTAACATAAAAGTACAAAAACAACACAGTATCAGCTGTCAGACACTTTAAATCTTACCAGCTTCTCAGCTTCTGTGTTCATTTCCTTTAAATGCTTTATATGTTCTTTTTTGATCATGAGGATTTTAGACAGGCGCGTCTAGCAGAATAGAACGAAATGTTGACATGAAGTTGGAGCAATAAATGGCAAGTAAACAGACAACATTAGTAGTTACAATTCTCACCACTTGCACAAGAAATTTGACAGGAAAGCCACCCAGTGTCTCTCCATCAGTTCCTGTCAGTTTACTTTTCCAGGGGGACTGACTGAACAGAGGGTCGTTATCCTGAGAACAGAGCAAAAAGAGGCTAAGATTATGGTGATTAAAGTAGAACTGAACTTTGAATATCTATTATTCATGTCAGTGGTTCACAACTGGTTTTGCTTCAGGACCCAGATTTTACACGAAATATCCCAACTTGTCCTAAAAGCAAACTAAATAAAATCAACCACTAAAATATATGAACAAACAATATGCAACATCGTTAAAATGGCACAGACTTGTCTTTAAAAATTGGTTGGTTTCTAAATACGTTTTGAAATGCTTGCATAGTTTTGGCACTCAATTATTCACCAAATGAAGCCCCTTGAGGCTGGAACAAATTTTGATTTTATTATTTGTTTCATCCATGTTGCCTGCAAACCTAGCAGAACAGATCTAAGAAACACTTCAGCCTGATGACACACTAGTTAACAACCTCATTAAAAAAAAAAAAAAAAAAAAAAAAAAAAAAAAAAAAACACATTTGACTTCACCATTAAGATGGACTGGGTCGAGCCAGGATAGGCACTGCGGGGTGGGGTCAGAAAGTTCTGAAACCGAGGTGGCCGCTGTTTCTGAGCAAAAGCAGATATGGGCATCGTCTCATGAGGTTCATTACTCTGAAGAGAAAGCAATGGAGAGTGTTAGCCATTCAAATCACATGACACAAGAACAACATAAAATTTACAATGGCAATTTGTGTTAAAACCGTAATTTTCTTACAAGCACTTCGTAATCTGGAACAGTGTGTGTGCCAAGCCCATTTCTGTCAAATGTCACGCGATAAGTAGCTGCACTGGTATCTACTGCATCAATCTGACCAGTAAACAGGCCATCATGGACGCCCCTAAGACGAGCTAGTTTGAAGGGAACACAAAAAACATTTTCATTTGCAATATTTTACACATCTGCTACAAGTGTCCGATATCAAACGCGTGTAATCAGATCCTCACCTGTAACTTTAGTGCCAATGACCAAGGGCAAAGGAATCTCATCTGGCAGGTCTTTGCATAGAGACATATCTGTGATTTTTCTCTGCTGCAGGAGACGCATCTTCTGCCTCTTCTGTTTTAGAGCCATTCGCTCTTCAGCAAAGAATGCTGAGGAACATCTGAAAAATATATGACACCTAAGTACAAGCATAGATGGCAAGGCATCTGCATTGCATGGGTTACGGGCATTTATTACTGCATAAGGTTAAAAGTGAGCAGCCAATTAACCTTCGAGGTTTGCCCATAAGTCTTCTGATTGTTCCCCATTCAACTCTGGTCAATTTTCTAGTCTTTAGATTAGGAAAAGACTCCTTCAGACACAGGCAAAAGTCATTGTCTCCTTCAAATAAAGGCCTAAAAAAGATGACAACAGGAAATGTAAAAATAAAATATTAGTGGTCTAGCCAATATAATGCTGCAAACGAATGGCATGAACTGTACTGCTTATACAGTATTTATCTAGAATTTACTAAATTCACTTCAGAAAAATAAGGTCTGCTGAACATACCTGTCAATATTTGAATAGAACCATTCATAGATGCACCATTTGTGAGCTTTAGGAAGTTTGAGCAAGTTTCTTAGCCTCAGTCCAATTTTCTGTGAAGCCCTTTTGTCTGGTGTTGTGACATTTGTAAGTTTCTGGAAAGGGAAACATTCATATTTTGCTGGTCATGAAAATCACTGATATTTATGTCAGTAGGTTAAAAGCACATCCTGGACACTGCTGTCACCTGAGGCACAGTGGTGACCCTCTGGCTTCTCCTGGGAGATCTGGAAGCGAGTGGCCGCTCCTCATCCTCACACGACAGTCGACTTCGCTTTGAGCTCCTTGTTGGCTGAATGACGAAGAAGACAGGAGACATTTAGAAGTAGTAATCATTTAAAGCAGGCAAAAGTGTTACCAACCCACAGTCAGGTAAGCACCCTACTCAACTGAAAACAAGGCTGTGTGAAATGGTACACACTGTGGAAATGTCCTAGATTACAATTTTCACAACTCATAACTTTCAAAAGTTGTTTGATGGATTTTTTGTTTGCTAAAATGTACCCCCTACCCCACCCAGAACATATTTAAATTAGGGATGCACTGATCCGGATTGGCCAATATGTTTGTGCGTTTTGTCAGTAAAGCTGCTGTTCACTGACGAGCTGCACAAATCCACGCTGATAATGAACATGGTTCTGCCAGGCTTGTCAGTGAACAACAGCTGTTTACTGACAAAACACGCATTACAGATCGGCCGATACGGATCGGTGCATCCCTAATTTAAATAGCTCAACAATCACTGTTGTTAAAAGAAAAGAAAAAAAGGGGGCTAATTTTTAACCTCCCCTAGAGTTCAACCTCCATTTTTGAATCCATTGAGCTGATCTACGGGTCTCGCCGTAGCACTTTTAGCTGCAGCTTAGCATAGAACACTAAAAACGATTACACCATTAACATCATGCTTAAAAAAAAAAAATAAATAAAATAAAATAAAAAGACTAAAGAGTATAAGGATATTTTTCCTGTTTAACTGCCTGAAAATCTTGGGAGTACTTTCAGGTGCTGTGTAATATCATTGCACCTGCTGTAGCAATACAGAAGCAAATTTCCTTGATAATTATGCCGGAATGAGAGTATACAGTCAGGTCCATAAATATTGGGACATCGACACAATTCTAACATTTTTGGCTCTATACACTACCACAATGGATTTGAAATTAAATGAACAAGATGTGCTTTAACTATCAGCTATCAGACTATCAGCTTTAATTCCAAAGTATTTACATCCAAATGAGGTGAACAGTGTAGGAATTACAATAGTTTGCATTTGTGCCTACCACTTGTTAAGGGACCAAAAGTAATGGGACAGAATAATAATCATAAATCATACTTTCACTTTTTTAATACTTGGTTGCAAATCCTTTGCAGTCAATTACAGCCTGAAGTCTGGAATGCATAGACATCA
>JAUYWG010000057.1:20276410-20309060 GCA_034779775.1 Enteromius afrohamiltoni
ACATGTTCGTCGAAATGGTGGTTACCAAGGTAACGCTTTTGTAAAGAATGGGATGGGCTACTAGACTCAACCTTATGTAATAATAACTCTACTGAGAGCACAACTAGATTTATAGCAGAAAGAAAATAGCAGACAAAAGGCAGATACATTATTTATTTTGATTCATACATTTTAATATATGCAAATTGTTTCATTACATAAATACAAGTACTAGAAGGAAGAATATCATGGCGTTATTGATATCAAGGTAGGCTACATTACAGTGGAATATAAAACAATAGCTACAAAAGACAAAGAAAATCAGTGTGTGACATTTTTTGTTTTAATTTTTAATTGTGAGTGTGACATTTTTTATCAATAGTATGATTATTAAACATTAATAATTATATAATTAAGTCTATTGGTAGATAAAACAGTACTTACTATAGTTCAGTCCAAAGGCAACAAAAAATGGCTGTTACACATGTGTTTTTACATTTTAAATGGCATTGAAATGTATATTAACAGATAAACGAAGACCATAATCAACCTTTTGCTAGTTACGATTATTATTATACTATATTATAAAACTATATTTTACCCTTAAAATAAATACTATATACATAAAATATATATATATATATTTTTTTTTCTTTTCTGAATCTTCTTTATTAATCCTATGAGATACAAAATAATTTTAGAGATCATAGAACTCAAAAAAAGTAGCAGTTTGAGCACAGCTATGTTACATATGAGGTATATTCATGCTGTCATGGCATGGATAAGGACAATGTCTTGTAAACTGTATTTTTCACATGATTATCTGAGCATATTTATTTTGGCTATAGTAAAGTAAAATATAAATATGCAAATTGTCAAAGCATATAGTGTGTCAAGAATTTTACTAAATGTGTTGCCCAAGTGAAGTTTATGAAAATATACAGTATTTATGAATTTAGTTATTAAAATAGTTATGAAAATAGTTATTATTCTACTTGTGTTTTTCACATTTTATAAGATATTTGAGGTATCCTTTTGAAGCTGAAGGCAGTGTTTCAACTTGAGTGCCCATTACGTTATGGTAAATACTGGTTTGATGTTACATATCATAATTTGAAGTTGTTAGAGTTGTTGTTTGGCAGAGTGAAACCTCCATTGGTACCTCTCTGTTTCTCTCTGTGAATGGCCTGTACAAGGCCAAAGACAACAGCGGCGAGAGTGGTCCTCCCACTCCGTCCGTTCTTTCCTCTGTCTGTAATCCCGTTGCTTGACAGTTGACGCCTTTTGTTGCTGATGAAGTACGTTCGGACATGTCCCTTTCTCTCACTGACGCCCTTTATGTATATCTCACCACGCAGCTCTAGCACAAAGCCCCAGTCCGCTAGAATATTACGTGTGGCCTCAGGTACCTGAATTTTTCCACTGACTCCAGTACTGTCCATTCGACTCGCCAAATTCACTGTCATGCCCCAGATATCATACTGGGGTTTGGTGGCACCGATGACTCCAGCAACGACAGGGCCGTGGGCAATTCCTAAAGGGGGGACATTGAAGTTACTCATATACACTTCTTGTTACTGGTATGATTTTCAGGTGACTGTATAGACTTCCTAATCTAGAGTAGCTGACATATTTAAGGAGATGGGGAAAAAAGAAAATATTTTAGAATTAAAGTGTTTATTGTCAAGATCCAAAAACAAATCTTTTGAAGGCATTCAGTGCTATAGCAATAGACCTAAATTGAAGTTGGTATTTGCTAAAAATCTTGCTATATGTCATATGAAACAAAACAATGCTATAAGAAAATAAGTATAGTCTGCTCAATCTGTCGTACATCTCATATTTTGTGAAAATGTTGAAAAGTTGAGAACTTAAAATCAATTCGAATTCCATAATCGGATACTTGTTGTAAAATTTCTATTTAAATTCCAATTCCTTTTATCAGTTCCAGTGAGGGCATCTTTTATTTTCAGCTGGCAAAAAGTGGCTGTTAAAAATGTATTTGAATCATTCATTCAAGACATTCATTTAAAAACACTGATTCATCCATTAATGAAATTAGTTAATCTTGAGAGTCACTAATACCTTTCACGAGATTTTTTGCTTAGTCTAATAGTTTTTCATCAGAATCGCATCACATTAAATATGGCATTACTCTGACTGAGGCCTATTCATCGACCCATTACCAACACGGAGCTGGAAATTGTTTGAAGAATATTTTTTGTTGATCTCTTTCAGGGTCTCTTGCATAGCCAGAGCGAATAGAACCAACTCACTGAGATGATGCCAGTTATTTACAACACGAGACTGTCAGGATAAAACATAGAACAGTTATGGTTCATAGACAGCTGATGTATATAAATGTATATAAACAATGAAGGTTTTTGTTTGTTTGTTTTTAACATGGTTTACCTGTTTATCAGGTGATAGACCAGATGCTGCCATGTAGCAACTACCAATCGTTTTGATTTTCTCAATATCCAAAAAATATGTCTCCTCCAAAAGCTTTAAAAAAAAACAATGATGGCTTTATAAGAGAAAAACAACAGCAAAAAATACAACCTTTCATCAAAGTCCTACCTCATCAAAGTCTGCAATGATCTCATTGAGCAGTCTGAGACACTCAACTCCCTCGTGATTGATCTCCTTCTGCTCGTAGTATTCATTAAAGCCAGCGATGGAGGCAAACATTACTCCCACTTCATCATAGGACTGAGAATACAGCTCCTGGACAAAGACAACATTAATCTAGGCCTTTATTTGGTCTTTTTTAGTTAGTAGTGGTGCATCATTACTACCATAACCTAAAGGTTGAGGGATCTGAATGATACCTTAAACTGTGTTGAGGCACAATATTTCTCATCTAAGCTATCAGACTTTTTCTCTTCACCTGGCGAATTATAAGACCATCCAGCATCATGGAAGCAATTTTTACAAAGGCTCGCATTTTCACTCATAATTAACATCATCACTGATAGTGGCTTACATATCATTCTGATGTACCTGATCATTTCTGTGTCTTTCTAGGAAGTGACGAGCGACGTGTGCAGGCAGGATGTTATGCAGCAGACACTCATTGTGTTCCCTCAGATCTCTCATCTCCTGCACTTCCTGCTGAGCTTGCAATCGCCACAGGAAGTCTAGCCGCGTTGTTGCTTCCCACTGAATCAGGGAAAAAGCAAGACCCACAGAATAAGGATGTACATTCAATTTTTTTCCTACTTTTTCCTATTCCTTGTCAGTTACATGCTATGGAAAATACAATGCTTCAAGGCAATGTGTTATCAAAACGGAACACTCATACCCGTCGACCATTGTAGAACACAGCTATGACAAACATTGCCATCAACAGAATTGAGACTCCCTTTCTTCTGAGGTATTGAGACCTTAAAATGCAAATGATATTTAAACATATGAACATATTTTAAAGGCATTTCTAAAGAGAGTATGTTAGACACTCACCTGCCTGACTGTTCCATGGACACTTCAATGAAGTAAGTATAGATCACCACTATCAACAACAGTATAGCCAACTTTAAGAGAGAGCTCAGCCTCAGGAAGACAGCACAGGTCAGCATAGAAACCACCCCACTTAGAACGAAGAACTGTATGCATAGACACAAAAGACATGAAATACAACAATAGATAGAGTCTTCGCAACAGACCTGTTAAGACAAAAGTCACACCTCTGGATACATGCAGGCAGTAAGTGGCTTCTGCGTGTTCTGATATTCCTCTGTTTCACTGGTGCTTATTTCTCTTGTCTCAGTAGAGTTACACCATATCTGAATAATCACAAGATGAAGAGTTAGAATGAATACCAAAAGGTTCCTGAATCAGCAATCTTGCAGTTAACTGGTCCTGTATTTTATCCATCATAGCACACCACACCACACAAATGTTTGGATATGCATGCTATAGAGGCATACCGATGACATTGGTAGATCAAAAAAAAATTTTATGGCCTCGGTGTTCGAAGTTGTACAAAAACATATCTCAAAAAAAGTCTCACCATGTCAAGCAGAGCCATGCCAAAGTTGATGGTTATAGCTGTGACAGTGAGAAGGTTCCTCATACTGTTGTTTTCATGAATCCAGCAGCAGAACTGCTGAAGGAGGCTGGGAGAATGTTTAAACTCTTCAGCCAACACCATCATAAGTAATAACAGATATCCCAGCAAGAACAGACAGGACTGCAGTGCTGTCCAGTAATACAACCTGTTAGTAAGAAACAAAGAAAAAGGGGAGAGAGAGGATGTTTATCATTTCAAAGGTCAATGGTTTGTAAAAGTGACAGGAATACAATCTTTTTCAGGTGCTGAACATCAGTTGGCCAGACTCTTTACCTGGGTACAGGAATGAGGGCTTGGACAGCCATGAGAAGAAGAAACATGATGAAGGAGCATACCAGATTGGTCTTAAACATCTCATCCCTTACCTGAGAGAACTGAACCATAAAGCAAAAATATATGAAGTCAGAAACTTTGGTTTGATCCATTGAGTTGCTAAACTATTAATCAAGAACAGTGTTGGGGAATGTAATGCTTTACAAACTTGCATTACTTTGTTAATTGCATTACTTAGTTACTTTTCATGGAATGGTAATGTGTTAATCTGAGCTGGGCTTAGTTGTATGCTTTTAATATAAAGCTTTTTTGGCAAATGTAAAAGCCCTTTCATACCAGCAGTGAAATAAATAAGCCTCAAGCTGAAGAAAATTTACTTACTTCAGGTTTGTATCATATTCTGAGTTTGCATTTCCCTGTTTTTATTCATTTTGAGGTATACTAAATCTGTTTTTGTGCAAGCGAGATAAGTAAATGCATGCTGACATTTAGTCTATAACTACAGTAAGTGTCATCAGTCTCAAGACCAAAACCATATTATTATGGTCTTTGATCTTGTCAAGGACTTGGGAACATGTGAAATCGGTCTGGACTTCTATACTCTTTTAGTCTTAGTCTAGACTCTGACCTGAATTAGTTGGTCTCGACTGCAACACTGATCCAAACAGTAAAAACGCCAAGTACAACCTACTGTAAGTGGTTAGTTAAGTTGACATTTAATCTCTAATCAACTGTTTTCCACATTGTGCCCTTTATACCTTCTCCTCAATGTGTGTATCCTTAAACACCAATGTGGCTGAAGTGATGTGCTCCTGGCGCATGCGCTCACTGCTGCGAAGATCTATAGCATGCTCTATCCGTTTGTTGATCTCCTTGGATGTAGATCTGCACACTGAGGATGTAGGAAGTTGCGTGTAAGACCCATGGGAGAAGGACGCCAGTATCTGTGAGGTTAAAGATCAGCAGATTAGTATTTATACCCATTATACAAAAATTGTAAATCATCCATGTTTATCTTTCTTGACATAGAGCCAGATATCAAATTAATGAAGTTGCTAAATAACCTCTTTGTTCCAGGGGCGGTGGTTTTGTTGAGTTTTTAGATGTTCTGCTTCCATTTCATCTAGATCCTCCTCCTTGTGGCAGATAAGAAAAGTGTCAATCTTGTGTTTTCGTAGGAACTCACTGCGTTCATATCCACGCCCATCCTCCGTTTGGTAGCTTCCATCCAGGCAGTCCAAGGTTGCACGTGAAATGTGGATGCGTCTGTTTACAATGTAGACAATTAAAAAAGTTACACATAACTGCATAATTAGTTTGTAAAAGCCAATTCAGCATAGTTCAAGCATTAGCAATTAGTTTGTTTAAATTATCAGAGCAATTTTTGATGCAATGTAACATTGGGATGTGTTAATATGCTACTTCTGGTAAATCTTGTTTATGAAGTTTTGGTTACTCACCCAGGGATCCCCCCTGCTTCAAGCATGTTGGCAATGCCTACATCCCAAGACCACACATCAAACTGCCATTTTTGTAGACCCAGAACCCCACAAAGAACAGAGCCAGAGTGGATCCCAATTCGCATATCCATGTCAAAGTTCTGCTGTTTCTTTACAGATCTAATAATATACAGAAAAGAATTCTTGATAACTTACTGTACAAATAAGTTCAGAAGTATAATGAACACCAGTTGTTCATGACATGCACTCCTATCTTCTAAAGCTCACAATATTTGTATGTTAATATCCTGAACTCTTTTGGTTATACAGGGAATTCAGGAATGGGACTGTACCGAATGGTGCTGATCATAGCTAGTCCCATCTCCACACAGCAGCGGGCATGTGCTCGCTGAGGCTCTGGTACCCCAGATACACAGTAGTAACAGTCCCCTAAGATTTTTATTCTCAAGCAGTCATATTCCTAAAAATACAAAAATCAGAATCAGAGATTGAAAAGTTTTTTAAAAGTACTGTGGTGTTTGTCAATGATGATGAAGCTCTATTGGATGCAATAAAAAAAAAACAAAGAAACAAATTGAAAGCTTACGTCAGCTAGACGGTCAAAACGTCCAAATAGCTCATTGAGTAAGCGCACTAACTCCTGAGCAGACATGTTCATGGATAACAGTGTGAAACCCTTTATATCAGCAAAAAGAATACTGGGAAGGAAAGATAATGAATGTAGAAGTGATGAGAAATAGCAGTAAGAAATAATTAATATTTTTCATTGCAAGCAAAACTGCTAACAATATTCAGTGTAAACGTGTACTATTTTGAACAGTTTTCTGATGTAAACCTAACAGTCATGAATTGCATCTTTCCATGAGTACCAATATTGCACATTTCAAGTGACATTAAGGTTTTGCCACTTTTGTCAGAAAACCTTGCCAGGTTTTGTCAGAAAATACCATCACTTAAACATTCCTTGTTAGAAGCTATGAGATACCTGACATCTTTGTACTGGTGGATATATATTTTGTGAAATTGCTGTGGATCAAGATCATCGTCCATAGATGTCATATCGGCAATCATCTCCAAGGCAACAAAGCGGGGCAAGATCGACAGCACCAAACGCTCCTGAGGAGGACACAAAGTTGACCTCAGGTATTTGCATTAAAAGTTTACACATACTGATTGTAATAACACTAATTTGTTAAAGGATACTGGAATCTCAGAACAACATGTAGACTTCAAGTCCTTTTACCTGTCTCTGGTTTTCTGTTTCTAGTTTCATGCGGCCTTCAATGCAGCGCCGTGTCTCAAGAAAAGCTTGTCTTTGGGAACGGTCAGTAAGGTAATGAATGAAGAGACCGGCCACATTCATGCTTGTGTATAGTAAAGCCTTGGCAAGAATCTAAAGTAAAACCAAGGGATGCAATGAGAACCAATCTCTTACAAAAGAAGAGGTAAAGGAAATAGATGTGACTGAGAAAACTCTAGACTGAAAGATAATTTGCTTGATAAGCCAAGGAACTCATACATCTATCACCATATAATGGATCATGGACCCATCCATATATCTATCATCCATCCACCCATGCATCGCTACCTTTCTTAGCAGTCCCACTTCGCTGATGTGACGTATTGTCTCTGCAGTGAGGTGAAGTATGGAGGTGAGTGTGCCAGCTCCGATAGCCCAGAGCAGTGGCAATGGCAATAGAGTGTATGTGGCAAACAGGGTGAAAAGTACATACCAAGACTGGTCTCTTTCCAACCCGTATGCCAGCCCACCCAACACCTGAGTAGTCTGTGACAGCCAGCTCGCCATACCAGCGTAATGCAACCATCTTGGGGAGTGTGAGCGTTTACAGGTGAGTACCAAAACACACAGAGAAATTGCACAAGCCATGAAAAACCCTGTAAACCAGCCTAGCAGTATGTCCGAACCGTTCGGCACCAGGGCCAGGTAGAGGAAAAGCAAGTGCAGTTTGGCAGCTGCATCAATAATGTTTGTGACAACTAATGAGGTTCTTCTAGTATGGGAGGAATGGCGCTGGTAGAGTTTCTCAAGGTCTTTGGACTTGAAGATGTGTCTCAGTGTTGGCACATACACCCCGTGGATGATGTGGCCCCAGTGCAAAAAAAAATCAGCATCACTGACATAGTCCGCAGACGTTTGAGTACTGGATGAATTGCTACGTTCCCCGAAAAAGGAGGGATGAACTCTGGCAACCGAGGAACGCCGTTTAGTCATACCCCGGGATGCTTTACTGCGTATCTGTCGGTTGATTTCCTCGATATAGGCATCAGTAACGTGAATTTTCCGGGCTGGCTCGACCCCAAACTGCCGTCTCAGCCCCCGTTGGCTTATGATGTGTTTCACAGCATTTTGCCACAGCAGTTGTTTGCGTCGTAGGCCTGGCGACAGTGGAGTGGGTATACAAGAGGGTGGAGGCATCTTGTGGATGTCAGTCGTGTCACTGAATGTTACCATGGCATATACAGGTCTATCTTGCCACCATTACACATGAGTTAAGGGTTCGCTGAATGTCCCTTAAGAGTTTAGGAGGCCTATTAAGGATAAAAAGAGAAAAAAGGGAATTACAGTACATTATATGTATTTTAATGAAGCCGAATGCACACTGTTTCAGCTTTTGAAATAAAAATAAAAACGTTTAATTAGTGTGTATTAGTTAAATAACATTTTATCCCATTGTTGACACCATCAGACTGTTAAACTTGGCCTGTGATGTCACCATGTGCTCTAAAAGAGGGTGCCAGATTTAGCACTGAGCTACATAATACTGTTATCTGCTATAAACTATAATCTCTTTTCAACATACACAAACCATCCCACCCACACCTGCGATCCCAACTTGAACACCTGTGAAACCAGCTCTTCCTCATAGAAATCATAGATCAGTTTACAGATTTCATAAAACTGAAAATGAGTAAATATTGGTAAATATTTTGCTAGCTTTTTAAAAAAAAATAGATAATAGATTTGGATAAACAAAATCATATTTTATTGTATTCAGCTTTTACTTTAAAGGAATTGGCTGGAAATATATTGTACTAATTAGAAAAACATAAGTAGTATATATAAATAAAATATTTTGCTTACCTGTTAGATAATAACTTCCCCAATGCTTCTTTGTACATTTTGCTGCTCTTTCAGAAATCCACTTGTTTAGCTCCATCAAAGAGTATTTTCATTGATTCTCTTCATCCTACATGTTGTTATAATTATTTACAGAATGCAGCAAAAGAAAGTCATGGGCAAAATACCTACACAATCTATTTTCCAACTTGAAGGCAATGAAGAAGAGAGGAGAGAAGAACATGTTTTTCTGATTCATTGAGCTGACAAGTGATCAACAGATTGCCACGCCGAAAGCGAGACGGAAGCTAAAGTTGCACAAATAGGATTACTTACTCAGCACTCATGCCCTGGCTACTCAAAGCATCCATCACTGATGTCACATGATGCACAGTAGAGAAGACCTGAGCTAACAAGAGCCTTTCAGGGTCAGAGGTCAGTACCTTATCAACACTTCTGGGAGATTTCAGGCAATAGCTCTCTCATGATATTATATATGTTATCATAAGAGGTAAACAATGTAAATAAGTAATCATTTGTATGCAGAGAATACAAGAAGTGAAGATAAGATGGAAATACATGTAATGGCACATACAACTTAGACAGTGTATTTTTATTTAAAAGAATAGAGAGATTAAATATTATCGGCTGGGCATAAGAGTAAACAATACCAAAAGAAAGTATCTGATTGGCTGAACTGAGCTAGGCAGGTCAGTAGGATCAGGTAATGTTGGCTATAAGCTGGATAAAGTACTTGAGATAGAATTTACTAATTGTGCACTATGCACAAGACCTCCGACACTGACCTGATACTGACCTGATGAGAGGCAAGTCTTGGGAACTCACAAGATACAATCAGAAAATAGCAAATGTGTATGTAGACATGCTTATATACGCATATTTAATGAGATGCATTGAATTAAAACGATATTATCATGGTGACTATCCAAAATAACTCTGTTTGGTAATACCACTGTACTCTTTTTAAGAATTCTGTCCGTAATCATAGTTCCAAATCTTTCTTAAATTAATGCACATTTTATTCTTAAAAGTTTTCTGTGTACATGAGTACAGTAAGTGAGTCGCGCTTCCTGCAATAAAACTCACCATGGTATTAAGTGGTGTTTGCTGCAAAAGAGTTGCTAGACTTTGGCTAGTGTTATCTGGATGATTCCTACACAAAAGTGGTCTGATTGCTTAGAAAAATAAGTTTAATATCTGGGTTAGGGACTTCATTAAACACTTTAACCTACAGTAATATGCAATGTTTGCCTAGACAAGCACAACAAACGAACCTTCGCTTAAGATTAACACTAACATTCCTGGAACACATATGGTCATTATGGATGAGATAACATGTAGGCTTTCTACTGTCATAGTTAAGGCAGTTATAGTATCTTTTTCTATGAAAATACTACATCACATTAGTGAAAATGAAAAATAAAAAAAGATGAGTGCTTTTCATGGGAGCTTCATTATTGAGAGAGGATGAGATATTGCCTGGACTGTGGTCTATGGTGGGCTCTGAGGGACTTAATCAGCATTAGCAATGGTAGCTTGGCTCTAATGGGATTCCCAGAGCTCACTAATCAGTTAATACACACATGATTCAATCCAGTCCTCTTTAAACAGCAGCAGATCTATCCTGAGCCCTACGTGCAGCCAGTCACCCAGCTAAGGCTTCAAAACTGCTATTTCTGATTCTGGCCAAAACCCATGTGTGCTAAACTTAGAAGTTACTTTTCTTGCGCACAAGGAGGTCAAGCCACAAGAGTTTGGGCAAACTTGCCAAATGAATTTAGCAAGATGCAGGCTAGTAATGCACCTAATCATTGCTAATAGAAGTTTAATCGAACAGCTTCATTTATGGAAGCAGGATGCATTTTATGCAACTGGGATTTTTTTCAAACAATCATCAATTAAGTGATAAATTATTAAACAGTAATAGATCAATTCCATCTTTGCCTGCCATGAATATAAACTGAGAAGATGATATGTAAACAGGACAGGGATGTGATTCACAGATTTTTACCTTGTTTGTTTTTGGGGCTAAAAACGTGGTAAGCATTATAGACCTCATGATTCTTGGACACAGTTGACTGGTATGTTATGGATGGGAATATACAGTAGGAAGAAGATAATATACTTAAGTAGCAGAGAGGTTAAACTGGGTGAGGAGGACTTAAGGTGAAGTAGAGTATTAGCTCTGCTAAAAACATCTGAAAAGAATAGAGCTCCTGGCCTATGTAAACTGGTAAATTGGTATGTTATTTTTTTGGGTGTTGACTTCAATTTAACCTAAGCATTTACAATTATCACAATTAACTCAAACAGATATATAAATTGTATTGATTTACTTTAGAATCAATTGATTAAGAAAAGACTGAGGATGCATTTTCATCACACTTTCTACAGTCAAACTCAGATACACCATGCTGCCATCATGTGGTTGTATCAGCTGTGCTTTACAATGCTACTCACATAACTGCTTGACATCAATTCAGAGAGTGTCTTTATCAGCATATCTTCATAAAGCTTAATTGGAATTTAAAGTTTAATGCCAATTTGCCAAATTTCAATAAAACATCAAGTAATATTTAAAGAGGTTTAGTACTGAGGCAAGAGACACGTCCCTATCAATATCTGGTCACCTTGATTTTGCCAAGACATTATCCTGGATCAACATTACTGTCCAAAAATATGGACTTATCCCAATCTCTTCCTCTAAACCAAACCCTATAACCAAAATATATGCCTAAAATCAATGGGAAATGATAGCTGATTAACAAGGGTGTAGAAGCACCTAACCTTGGTCATAAGCCTAAAACAGATATTTCCTTCAAATCTGATTGGTCGATTGGAATGTTCCAGGATCAACAAGAATGTTGATACTTGGTGAAATCACGCTCACCAACCATTGCTGTTGTAATTTTAGCTGCATCTGAATTAGATCATACCACTGATATTGCCTGAGAATTAGGCAATATCAGAATTAGATATTGCCTAATTTGATTTTTTATCCAAATCAAATTAGTCAAACTCTGTAGCGCCAACCTGGACAATCCTGATCAATAATTTGATTTCGATTTAAACTCAGCGTGTAGGCAAATTATGATTCCATTGATTCAGATCAGTATTACAGTGCAAGTTCACAAATCATTTGATTAACACTGACCAAAATTATAAACGCAACACTTTGGTTTTTGCCCCTATATTTCATGAGCTGAACTCAAGATCTATGACTTTTTCTATGTACACAAATGGCCTATTTCAAAATATTGTACACAAATCTGTGTTAGTGTGTATCCCCGGACCTATTAACTAAATTAACAGTTTAACAGTACAAAACAAAAACAAGTACAGTTAAAAAAACTAAGATTGTTGTTTTGTTTTTTTCTTCAATGCATGATGCATAAATGTAGTTAAGTTTTCTTCCATCAACATAATAATACTATTATTAATTATTATGATCATAATTTCTTAAAATATATTTGCTGACACTTGTTAATTAATCTAAAGTGATCATCTACTAATATTAATTTACCTAAAAAATTATTATTATTAAGTTGGCTTCTGAGACTCTACAGACTCCAAACTCAGCCCAGATGATCTTCAGACTAATCTCACGGTATGCCTATATCTTTTTAGACTGATCCGACTTACGGTTTTCATAAAAATGAAGAATAAATATAAAAAAATTCCCATTGACGGAATGTTCAGATGAGCCAAGCCTTCAAGTTTAAAATTCAAATCTAAACACACTGCAGCCAATTAGACTCAATCAGGCTTCCCTTCTACGTACTATTTCTAACCCATTTAAATTCATTTAAATTCATCTAACATTTCTAATCTATCTATCTTTCATTATTTCTATTTGTAACTATTTCAGACTGAAACGTAGAACTTTTCAAACTCTTGATCTATTTTAACTCTTTAAGACTTTCGGCTTTCTCAAGCCAACTTAAAGTTTGTCTCGGCAAACGTTTTTATCTAGTTATCTATTAAAATGAAACTAAACGCTTGATGAATTCCTCTGGAAATGTCGAGTTGCTCTCTGCAGTTGTGCAGCAGAGGAAGTGTGAGTCTGAATCAGTGTGTGTGGAAGGACCGTCATTCACAGAAGAAGCAGTAAGTGAATACGAGTCAGTTATCATGTTTATTTTGGCTCGCTGACGGAGCATGAGAGCACCATTTACCAGACTATGCAGCTGAAAACAAACGGTGAGGAAATTAAAATATGAAGTTACATTCTGTATGTTTATGATAGTGTTAATATATCAAAAGGGCATGTTCAGGGAATTGTTTTAGTAATAACTGTAAATATTACACACCCTGTCAAGACCGGTAACGTTAATTTCTTAAAAGGGGCTTCAGATTATTTGTAACGTTAAATTAATACTTTTTTTTTATTAAAAGAACACAAACGCTGTTAAACGTGATAATTTGCTGAAATGTATACGTTTGTGGTTTTTTTTCTCTTAGAAATCGCTCATAGTAACCCAACTGACTTAAAAGATAAAGAAAAACAATCTTTTTTCACAAACCTATCTGGTATCATGCAACCCACAAAATCTGAAACATTTTGTTAGTTGTGCCTGTAAATGTAAGCATTGCCCAAGTGCAGCGGGATTTGTTTTGAACCTCGCCTATGTTCTCCAGCGGTAGGCCCCACACCATCCTGCGGCTTTCCTACTGTGAGTGAACGGAAAAGAGCGTCCTAGTTTTGGCGTGGAGTCCAGTGTTGGACCGCTGGACGCCGATGTGTCGTAGTAACCGCTTGAGTAAAAGAGCGACATCTGGCGTAAAAAGTCATCATGACAGGTATGAGCTTCAATGATTAAAATTTTTTTAGGGTCCAGTTCATGTGAAATACATAGATGTATTTAATTTTTATGCGATATATATACTACTCACAATAATTTAGGGATATTATGAGGTGTTTGTTTCACTTCAGACATTTTTGGGAAAGGGAGGCAATTGTTTAGGGGTGATAGACAGACCTCATTCTGTGTTTTCCATGTAATGGTCTCATTGTGCACAGGTGTGCCTTATATTGGGGCCAATACCAAAAGACAACCTTTTTTAATGTGGCACCAATTTCAATTGGTGTGTATAAAAACTGGTATTGTCAGTAAGTCATTCAAAATCATCCAAATTCACCGTTCAAACAACCATGAACACATAACGTCACTTAACGGATGAGCAACACCACCTGGCCATGGCGCGCCTTCGGACATGTTGCTCGTCTCAAAGTGTCATTAGCAGACTTGCATTAAGACACAGAACTACTGGCAAAGTTCATGACAGACCCAGGAGTGAAGCCCCACGAGTGACAGACCGCAACGATGACTAGTACCTAAGGACCTATGCACTCAGACATCTTTATGCAGCTGCCACACAGCTGCAGGCCCATTTATGAGATGTGAGGGGTACTAGGGTTACCAGACAAACCATTCGCAACTGTCTCCACCGCATTGGCTTGAATTCCAGATGCCTGTTGCAGGTGACTCCACTGACACCAAGACACCACCGTGAACGTTGTAGTGGGCACAAGACCATGTGACCTGGACAGTACAGCAGTGGTCTACTGTCCCGTTCATTGATGAGTGTCGGGTCACCTTGCACAGAAATTATAATCATCAGCGTTTCTGGAGCCACAGGGTCCACAGGGTTTACTTTGGTGGAGGAGGTGCAACAGTCTGGGTAGGCATCACCAATCAGCGCAAAACAGATTTGCTTATTGTACATGGCTCAGTCACTGCACGTTCTTACCTAAGAGACATCATAGAAACCATCATCATCCCCCAATTCTGCCAGCACATCCCCAACTTTCTGTTCATGGATGATAATGTTCCACCACATTGTGGCAGAATTGTCACAGCTCAACTTCAGGACGTTGGAGTGCCTCATGTGGTATGGCCATCAATGTCCCCTGACCTGATGCCTATAGAGCACGTCTGGGACCAGTTGAAGCAGAGTGTTCAGAACAACATCATGAAGCTAGTGAGGAGCATGAGACATCGCTGTCAAGCTGTTGCGGCAAACGCTGAAAACACCCGCTACTGACATTGTCATTTTTTTTTATTTGGGGCTGTCCTTGTTATTGTCTAAATTTTGGGGTAATAAATATGAATTAATGAAATAATGAAAATGGTGTTTCTTCTCATACATTATTAGTAATATCAAAGGGAAATTTTACTTATTTCATTAAAATTCTGAGCAAATAGGAAAAGCACTCCCATGGTGTTGTGTAAATAACAATATCCCTAACTTATTGTGAGTAGTGTATATATCGTTTTTGTTTGTTTTTTTTGAAATCGAATAACACAAACACAGTTGCTGCAAAAAACAAACAAACTAGTAACTATTTATGAAAGTGTTTTTGGTTTGAATACTGGTACAGGTTTGGCTGTGGTGCTGGAGATGGTGAAGGTATTAAATGTTGGCTTTATTACAAAAACTTTTAAATAGCTGGTTGGCATGCAGAGTAGTTCGTGTAGTTGTGTTTAACTGTCCACGTCGGTGTGCCAGATGAAAGCATTTATTGGCCAGTTTCCCAGACACGGCTTTAAATGGTCACTTTAACGTTTCCTGAAAAGTTTTAGCAGATCTTTTAAAGTCAGCGTGGAATGGAAATGCACCGATTTATAATCTAATGTCAATGAGGAATTTTGGATGAATTATAAATTATGCAAGCTTGTTATGCTGACCAATAGAAAGCTGCTTGGTTTGAAAGTGATTTAGTTAGCTATGCTTTATACATTGCTTGACAGACAATGGATTTTTTTGGGGGGGGAAAAAAAAAAGTGAACTCTTCATCCTTCTGTCCTTTCGTACAGCCATCTGTAAAGCTTCAGATTTGCCTCCATCCAATCAACAACCGAGGAACCAATTCCCTGCTTTATTCTTTTGTTTATAATGAACAGGGTGTACATCACAATACACATTTTTTAGAATATGTTTCTTAAAGTCAGGCTTGAATGAAATGAAAACATAATTTTGTCGCGTTTTTTAGTGCTGTGCTGTTAATTTATTCCCATTCTGTAGAATTTGATTAAGGGTTTTATTTTTTGCTGGATTCTGCGGGCACAGATTCCTTTTGGGCCTACTTATAGTCCTGTGTGCAAGGACTGCCCTTGGATTTGGCTGGTTGGCATCCCTCTCTCTCATTAACAAACATCTCACTGACACAATGAGTTCCACTATTCCTCCTCTGTCATTGTCCCAGTAAACTCTAGAGAGAAAGAGAGTGTGGGAGTTTGTCGGACCGAGGAGTGGCAAGGCACAGGAATCTGCCCAGAGCCAAAGGGCCATGAGCTGAACAGCCTGCAAAAGACCCCGTGATTAACTTTAAAAAGAGGGACCTTCAAACCCGAGAAGACGCTTTGCAGGAGACTTTTTGTTGGCTCGATTAGAAATCAAGGTTTTGAAGCATTTGGTAATATTATTTCAGCAATTCCTGTTGTTTTTGATGGGTTAAGGTTTTTCAGAGAATTTCTAATTGAGATGAATGCTCAGCATTGGATCAGTTTATTAATTTGCTGTCTGCATTTTGTTTTTTAGCACATTAGAGGATTACTTGAGAGAGCAAGAGAGCTGGCTGCTTTTACACTGATTATTTTCATCCGTGGGTTTATTTAGATAACCAAAGAACGATATTTTGGCGAGTTTAAGAGTTGTTTGTAAGTGTTGGAGCTGGTATTCTTACGACCATGGCTGTCCCTGAACCGGTTGCTACTCGGAGGTTGGCACTGGACTGTCGTACCCTGCTGGATCACCGCCCGAGTCGTGGTAAGAGGTCCTGTCTCTGCCAGTATACTGATGCATTCTTCTTACAGAATCAGATTCACACAGTTGAATGGTATTGCGCTCATGATGCAACTGTAGAATAATGTAGTTGAACAGTTTTTAAGCACATATGCTTTGGTTAAGAATTTTCAACTTGATTCACTTTAATCTTTTGAGGTAAATATTTTATGGTTTTGGGTGAAAAGACAAGCGCAACATTTAAAAGTGTCGTCTGCCAATGCAAAACTGATGCCGTAATGCAAGAATGTTGTTGTGGGTGGTTGACGGGGTGTTGCTGCGCAGATGTTCTGGGTCATTGCTAGGTGTTTGCCAATGTATTCTGGTGGCTGCTAAGTGAGTTTG
This sequence comes from Enteromius afrohamiltoni, assembly GCA_034779775.1. NCBI lineage: Eukaryota > Metazoa > Chordata > Actinopteri > Cypriniformes > Cyprinidae > Enteromius > Enteromius afrohamiltoni. The sequence goes on from JAUYWG010000057.1 coordinate 20,293,425, forward strand.
TACTGGCCGTAAGTCAAAAGTATCTCTAATGATATTCCTTGCGAATTATTTCGTAGGGCTGTTTTATCCATCATGGAAACCCCATCTGTGACTGACACTTGGTATGTGCGCTCTGGATGGTTTTAATTAAGCATGTTTAGTTTCTAATTAGCCAAGCCAGATTCCTGTGTAAATGTCATTCAGCTGTTAGCGGATTCATGTCTTTTCAAGATCTGCATTCTTACAGGTTATGTCATATTTTTGACTAAAAATGTGTACATACACAATTGCTCCAGCTCCACAAAAATATCTGGTGTGAAATGAGTATTTTCTCTCTTTTGTTTGTTTGACATTTGCCAAAAGATTGTCAGATTTGCTTTGACATTAAGAAAAAAAAATGGATTGCTATTTTTACCAGTGACTGATTCTTCAGTTTAATTTTTTACTTTGGGTTACTTATGTGCTACTTTAGTATTTATAATATGTATTATTATTGTTTATGATAATAACCATAATAATAATAATTTGCCATATATTTGCATTATGAATTAAGTTTTATGTTTATATTTAAATTAAACATATGTACTTTGTATGTACATAAATGTACTGCAAAAATGTGTGTATATATATATAATATGTGTGTGTGTGTGTGTGTATAGTGCCCTCCACTAATATTAGCACCCTTGGTAAATCTGAGCGAAGGTGGCTGTGAAAATAAATCTGCATTGTTTTATCATTTTGATCTTTCATTCAAAAAATGTATAGAATTCTAACCTATTATTGAAGTAAAACAATTGAAAATGGGGAGAAAAACTGTTGTGCTCAGTTATTGGCACCCAATTATTGCTACGTCCTTTCCCCCAGGATAACAGCTCTGAGTTGTGTTTGGAGAACACCTGATAAGAGAAAAGAGACCACTACAGAATCACTCCAGACCCTTAAGATTGTCCTCTTTTCTCCTCACTCAGGGTTCAAGTCAGAGGACTGGGACAGCCATGACAAAAGCTTCATTTCGTGTTCAGTGACTTGTGCTTGTTTTGATGTTTGGACCCAGCCGTGAGCCATTATAAGATTTCTAACAGAGTCAGTAAATTATTGATTTGTTATCTGTTGGTATTTGTTGGTATCCATGGCGCCAAGTGTCTAAAGATGTCCAGGACCTTCATCAGAAATAAAGACCAACAACATCAAAAACACAGCAGAAAATACTTAATTGTACACATGGGTTCACCAAACCTATACACACACATTTTATTTTTCTTCATAAGAAATATATTATTTGGTTTTTCATTCTCATTGTGTTGATGAATAAGAGATTCTAAGCTTTGTTTCCCCTTCTGTATAAATTTCTATGAAACAGGAAGCCAGGGCTGGATATTTTCATGTTTATAATCACCCTGGAGTGCTCAAAATTTGTGAATATGAATGGGAATACACTTCAGAGATATTTTACTCATAAAACATTTTATGAGTGCCAGTAATTGTGGTCAACAAGTATTGGAAAATAACTAATAATATTAACAATAAATTAACTAATGCATCACAATGTGATTTTCTCCCCATTTCAATTGTTTTAATTCAATGATAGAATAGAATCTTGTACATTTCTTTTTAACCAAAGATCAAAAGGATAAACAATGCAGATTTATTTTCACATCCACACGTGTGTATATATATGTGTGTGTGTGTGTATATTCAAGGTTATTTCAGTTTTAATGTTTAAGTACTTTCTTTATTGCTTTATTTTATTACTTGGATGGGTAATTTTGTTTCTTATCTATTGTGTTATTTCAGCTTTATTTAAAAAAAAAAAAAAAAAAAAAAAAGTTTACATGTAATATTAGTAACATGATGTCTGTCATTGTCACTTCCAGTAGGATTTTTAGCATGTGTGAAAGCCTACACGAGGGAGTGTAGGAGGAGAATGATAGATTGCAGGAGGAAAAAATATGCTGTCTGAGAGAAAAAGACCAAGTCTGTATGTTTGTAGTAGCATACTAACATACTGCTCTAAAGCCCTATTCTGGCTGTAATTAATGAATGTATATCAAATTGTCCCATGTGTATTTTAAAAATCTGCAGTATGCGCTGTATAAGCAGTACACTAGTATTTGATTCTGAACACAACCAGAGAAAGATGTTGAGAATCTAAGAAAGGGAGGAGCTTCTACCAAGAATGAATGAGCACATCCCACTCTCTCGCTCTAGCCCCTCCCTCTTTGAGTGGTGATTGGCGAGCAGAAGGTGTACACTCGTGCGTGCAAAATGAGCGTTATTCTTTTGAGACCTGCATGCGCAGGCTGGAGCAATAGCCAAGGTCATCCCAGCAGCATAGCTTCCCCATCACTGTCCACTAGCATGTGTGATCTCTCCTGTTTTGTATCGCATCGCTTCAGCCGTCAGAGCAGCAGACCGCTTGTGTGTGAGCGTGTAGGCTGAGTGTCTCCAAAAATCTCTGTGCAGCTGCATCTAAGACGCTGCAGGGAAGGATTGAGAAGAGAGAGCAGCTTTACTAACATCAAGAGCAATGTATGGTAAGCTGAGCTTGTGTGTGTGTGTGCGTTTGTGTGTAATAAAGGGAAACCAGAATCTTCCCTGACTGCATTCCTTGAGCACTCAGGCATGATTTCTGTTTAGTATATTCAGGAACTGCCGAAAAACCAAAGAGTTAACGCTGGCGAAACAGCCGCTGTCATGAGATTGCTTTATGGTAGGTTTGTTTGATCGCAGGGTTTCTTATGTTAAGTTTTCTAAGTGAGTGTTTGTTTGACCTGCTGGTTTGTCTTGGAGATTTTAGGTGATAGGTCATTGGTGATAAAGAGAATTGTGTATATCTGATGACAGTTCAGTGCGGTTACTGATTGTGGTGTTAACAGATCACATTATGACTGGATGTTTGTCGATCAGGACTCAATTAAACCCTTGATGACAGGTTAGCATGTCAGATGATCATGTCACAAGAGAACTGATTAATGCAGTCAGAGATAGTCACTATTGCTTAAACTCTAACTCACTTTTTCTCTTTTATAGCTCAGGAGACTTAATGAGTTTCTTGTAATGTTTTATTTTAAGGCTTTTGCACTAAAACATAGTCATAGTTTAAACCATTTTCATTTTTTTTTTTTTTTTTACTGTAGTTCAAAGCAGCTTTTCAGAAAATGCATAGAAACTTTCCAGTTTCACAGAAACAGTCACATCTGTGACATCAGAACATTGAGGAAATACAGTTTCAATAAATGGTTTGTTAGAATCTCTCTTATATTATATTCCCCCGGTTTCACAGACCAGGATTAAGCCTAGTCTTAGACTAAATAATAAACTTGCACGGACTGATCTTAAAATATATCATTGCCTTTGTTTTGTCTTAAGATGCATCCCAGTGATGTTTTATTCTAGGCATGTTTATAAAAATGACTTTGATTGAACTATGCGTTACCTTGACTTATTCTAATATTATATTAAATTAGTTTTTATGCAGAGATTTCACTAAAAATGCTAGATGGAAAGGTTTAGATTCACATCAGTTCTAAGCTGCATTTTCTTTCCTAAATGCAGCAACTCCCATTTTTACCATTAATATTTTGCATCTATTTCCCAGTAACTGACCATTTTGTTCTCTTTAACACATGGGATGGATTTTTATAACACTTACATATTGTTCACGACATTGGTTCTGTGATTGCACTCTGAACAATAGCAGTCTAATCTCATCTAATAATCAGTGCAGAAATAGAATCATAGAATTCTTGTTGGACTCAGGCATTTGAAATCATGTGACTGTCTCCGATGAGCTACTGATGGTTTCATGTAGAGGTGTGTGTGTGTGTGTACTAAAGATGTCTACTGAGGCGTCCCTCACTCTGCATGTAAAAATAGAAGAATGTGGGCTCTAGCTGTGTGTTATATAACATCAGTGAAGGGCAGGACAGCGTCTCCTAATGCTGACCCATTGAGCTCTTCACATTGCCGATTGTGTATGTTTGCCTTTGTGTTTGTGCAGATGTACCTCTGCACTTGTGGTTTGATTTCAAATAGTGAAATTAGTATGTAGAAACAACTGATTATCAGTGTCTTTCACACAATGGTGTAATGTTAGGGCCAGCGGCAGATGATTCATGTTATGTTCTGCTCTTAAAAAGGGAAAGAGATCTATCTATCTGCAGCGCATAAGTAGGGCTAAGCAAACACAGCAGTTACGATTTGTAATCCCAGAATTTTTACCCTCTGAGTGCACTTTGTCATAGGGCTCTGGTGATCAAACGTACCCTAATTGATCTCAGTGAACACATTCTTCTTCTGTAATCAGTGAACCTTCTCTACATAATCAAGGCTTGGTTGCAGCTGGGAATGTTTTTCTGTTTGTGAATTTACGCAGGTGTCTAGGAGAGGAAGCAGGCAGCTTTGAGACTCTAATAACGCCTTGTTGACTGACAGTTTGTGATTGTATGTGGGATCCTCATATACCCTCATATCTTGACCGTTGTTCTTTGTTATTATGGCTAAAGTGAAGCCCATTTGGCTACTTAACAATGTAGGCTTGTAGTAATAATATTTTACTGTCTTACTCATAGATTGTCCAAAAGCTTTCACTTTTTGGAATAGTTTATAAGTTTAAACCATTGAAAAAAGGCTAGTTGCCTTTACAAATAAACATATCAATGTTATTATTATAATTTTTTTTTTTTTTTTCTTTAGGCATATTTATCATTTTTATATGTCTTCTTCTATTTAGGTTCTTTATAACTGCTCATTTCTATGCTTAATGTTGGCAGGTGTTGCAGAAAAGCAATATTTGAGCATGGTTATAATAAATGGTATGACTATATCATATCATCTGGCATGCTGATAGTCTGACATTGTGATAAATCAAGATTAGTTGATGCCTGAACAGATCAGATTTAAGAGATTTTATTAGATGCTTTTAAAGTCACTAAATCTATACATTTGTCTTTAAAAGCTTACTTATTTAGGTAAAGGATGGTGCTTGTATGCTTTTGCTCGAAGCCATGCGGCATGAGAAAGAGGAGCAGATTTGTTTCTGATGGAGGAAACAGTTGGAGATGCTTCCCGCTGTTTGAGTGACCGTCATTAGCATCATCTCCTTCCTTCCCTCTCCCTCTAATCTCCTTCCGTCTGTCTGTTTTTAATAAGCGCTTTCTTTTCTCTCTCAGTATCAGCCTGTAGAGAATGTGTTCGGATCTATTGATTTCCCCCACAGCTTTGCCCCTGTGACACAGTTTGGTTGGCCTGTCGACTCCACAGATTAATCGATGGTGACAGTTCTGTCAACATCACAGATTCCGGTGCAAGAAAAGGACACAGAGAGTTCACTCTTTCCCGCCTGAGAATAAACTCTTACTATAGTCGTGTATACGCTGTAGAAGAATGGCTGCTTGATAGGTGACAGGCAGGAGACGGCTCATATTCTATAAGAGTATAAGAGGTGTTAGTGTAGTGTTCTGCTCTGCAGTATGTGAAATGCATCATTTGTCAGTGTGAAAAAAAAACGTGCCAGAAGCAGTACGTATCCAGGAAACACCTAACTAGGGAACACCAATGACTACATGAAGTGCTGAACGCTGATTAATAATTATTAACTAGATTAACTATAGACACGGCTCCATTTTCAGATTGGGAGATGACCAGTTTTCAGAAATGTAATTTGGCCTTTTAGTCCAATGCCATTGAATATCCTACATTTATTGATCTTGTGCATCATTTATGAATATGAAGCATACATCATACATGTTATCTAGCTGGCTAAAGTAGATAAGGAAACTACAAGTTAATCATGTATGCTTTGCATTGTATGCCACATTTTCCCAGCAAAACTGTATATTTCCTGCAAAAAAAAAAAAAAGTATTTCAAATAATTTTTGTAAAATATCAGTCCTGTTAAGCCTAGATTTTTTATTTTATTATTAAATACAGCAAAAACACAAGATGTTACACCAAATTGTGATGTTGGTTTAAAAAAAAAAAAAAAACAGAACAGGTGCAAAATAAACAGAAGTATAGGCTAAACCATGCATGTTGGTTTCGTTCTATGTCAAGGAAAGGGCCAGCTGTGTAGTTTGCTTAAAGGGGTCATACAAAGGCAATTTTCCACAAGCTAATATGATTCTTTAGGATCTTAATGGAAAGGTTGTAATATAGATTGCTTTCAAATTTCTCAAAGATAGTGTAAAAAACGCAAGAATCTTTTTTTAAATGTATTCATAGTGAAACTATGTTTTAGGAACGTTTTCTTCCTGAGCACATTATTAGGAAAGAGGATTTCGAGCAAGATTTCAAACCAAGATTCATTAAAAGACATTATGTTCACTGCTTCTGTAGGTGAGGCTGGATCATGAATGATTCGCACAAACATAAACGCATTTCGGTTGATTAAGGGCGCGTTTCCCTTCAGAACCAAACGTAATGTTAATCCTCTGCGTCTTCAGACACTTAGATGTCGGGAGTAAATGACTACTGCCATGTTCATTAACACATTCCACAACGAAACACCTCAATCTCTTAGGAGTCTTGTGCTGTGTCCGAAATCGCATCCTGCTTAAGTAGGTACTACATTTCAAACCGAACGTACTACCTGACCGTTAAAACAGTACGTTCTATATAGTAGGAGGTCTATATAGGAGGTCGGATGCAGCATAGCTTGTATCTGCTTCTCAGTCTGACGACAGCTCACTCAGGAGGTAAGACAGCAGTTCAGTCTGTGTGACACGCTGCTGTCAATCAACTATTGTGGGAGTGGCCTCGGTCGGTGTGATGCCACACAGGCATGCATTTGAGAATGGCTTGATTTCAGAAGGAGCAACTTATTCTTCTTTTAGCTTAATAAAAGTACTTGTGGATCTTTATCATTGTAGGGTGGTCGTGTACACACACACAACTGCTTGGACAGCTTTTTCAAACTGTCCAAACAGCTTGAAAAAGTGCATGTACAACCTTTAAGATGTTGAGCTGGTCATGTGGCGGATCACCATACGATCTTGTTTCAGTGAAAACAGATCAGCCTCAGCCTTGACTAGTCAAGCATGTGTGCCAGTACCTATCATGGCAAAGGTTAAAGTATGCGTGCTGCATTGACTTCAATGCATGTGCTTTATCAAACCAGCACCAGACAATGAATAACAAAGGATGCAAAAATAAAGTTTTCTGCATTAAAGACCATCTCTCGGTGTCTTTATCTGCTAGATGGAGATTTAATGAGTAGGAGAGAGACACAAGAAGGAAACACAGCTGTTTGTGAGGGGGTGGTAGCACTGGCTGTCAGTTTGGTGCCATCTCTGTCTGTTCATGTGGGTACAGAGTCACGGATTGCAGCAGCTCTCCTTCACTCACGTTGCAGCAACATTATCATAAAACCTAAATGAGTAGTTAAACAAAAAAATAAAATTCTGTAATCATTTATTACTCGCCTTCATGTCTTTCCAAACGCTTATGATTCACAAAAGTGTTAAGCAGAAAGCATGTAGTCATCTCATACTATTAAAGTGAATGTTATTTCAGATGCAACCAAAATTGCAATAATCGCATAGATTTAATTATTCGATCAAAATTATTGCTGGGGACAGTTTAGTAGGTGCTGGATATTGATAAGGACATATCCTTAGCGTTCCTGTTCAATTTTACGGCCTTGGTCTCACATTGTTGAGAAGTTAGAGGTCAGTAAGACTTTTTATTTATGTATTTATTTAGCAAGCAAGCAATAAAGATGTGACAAGATTGAGGACCATATTAGAATGATTTCTAAAGGATCATGTGACACTGAAGATTGGAGTAATGATGCTGAAAATTCAACTTTGCATCACAAGAATATATTAAATGTCAACACATTGAAATAAAAAGTTATTTTAGATTGAATATTGAATGTTTTACTGTATTTTTGATCAAATAAGTGCTGGCTTGGTGTGCATAAGAGGCGGTACGATAATATTATTACTTATACGCTATATTCCAAGTCTTATTATAGCTTTGTTTGAGAAAATATATAAAAATATAAGTTGTTATTTGCATTCTTTTACTGTCTCACATTTAAAAATTGCATTCCCTTTATATTCTTGTTTGCTTCAAGGTTTTAAAAATGGTGAATGCTGACTACGTAAACAATGTCCAGTGGCATTTATTGTCCTTTATTGCATAGAAATTAAATATGCTAAAGTAATATGTCATCCTCTCTGTCTATTGCCTTTTAATGACCCTGTTTATGGACATTGAAGGAAATAGACGAGTTAAGCAGAGGGGTAAAGCCTCTCTTTGAAGTCAAAATGGAGCAGAAGCTAAAAATAGAGGCGCCTTGGCTCTTTTTACTCTAACAACCATTTTAGCGGAACAGGATCAGAAAAAGTATTCACAGATCGGAAGATTTTCCCTTCCTTGACATCATTTAGAGATTAAGGTCTTTCTGTTCTCACCATGAGCCAGATCTCCATGAAGTCTGTTTATTTTTTACTTCAGAAATGGATTTTATCTTACCATAGTTTTCAGCTAGTACTGTGGATGAAAACGCAAGTTACGCTTGCCTCTAGAAGTTCATTGTTTTGCCATCAGGCTGTTCATTCGGGACATGTGTGACTCATCACTGCTGAGATGCACGGGCCAATCGGATCACAGATTTCCCTCTGTCAGCCGATGTGTTGTATGTTGCATGATTTTCCTGAAGTTGTCTCTGTCTCTCACAGATGCAGCTTATACCATTTCTGACCTGCATGAAGGACTGTCCTCAAGCCCACACATTGCCTCCTGAACGTTCCTCTAATTTCTAATGGCTTGATGTTCTCTTATTTTCCCTCTTGTTGTCACACTAAACTAATAATCCAAGGTCATAGCCTCTATTTCTGGAAAAGTCAATATTATTAGCTAAAAATGTCTCAAATATTGTCTTGGTCAATAACATTATAGATTACAAAGAACCCATCTCCTATTTCAAGAAATGTTATATGTTTATAAGATGACAGGCTTGTGAGGAATATGACACTTTGTCAATGTCTTGAGTTTGCTGGTGTTGATGACAACCCAGAACCCTTTTTATAATGCCATTTGTGGGCGGAAATCAGCTGTCTTCCTAAAATCAATGGCACTTACAGAAATGAATCTTTAACACCATTTGCTCTTGATTTTTCTCTCTCTGCAGGGGTGTGTGGTTGTTGTGGAGCACTGAGGCCACGCTACAAGAGACTGGTGGACAACATCTTCCCTGAAGACCCAGAGGTGATAGCATTCCCTCTCATTCCCATTCTTCGCAGAGAGTCTATTTACAGTCAAATAGCCCTCGCTTGCCTCTCAAACCGCTTATTTGCAATTGCAATTATGTTCTTGGCAAATGCTTGCTTTTCGAGAGCACTTGAAAGAAAGTGCATTAGTGTGTAAGAGGCAATTACCTAAGCAGGTGTTTGAGGATGCAAGCGAATCGCAGTCTTTGCTGAGACAGAGTACAACATCAATTTATGTTCTTTTCTCAAAAACTATCCACCTGAAAGCTGACATATCTAAAATGCTCATATAAGTTCATATGTGAGCCTATCATCATCATCGTCATTTCTGTCTCTACATTAAGTTGCGCTTTTCGTATCGTGCATGGTGCAGTTCCGCCACACACGTTTTAAACTCTAATAGAAAGTCCCCTTTATTTTCCAGACAAATTTTTCATGCCTTAAAGGGGTCATACGGTGTCACATGCACTTTTTCAAGCAGTTTGGACTGAAATGTGTGTTGGGAGTGTGAGTACACGACCACCCTACAATGATAAAGATCCACAGGTAGTTTTCTTTTGATTTAATAAAAATAAGTTGCCCCTTCTAAAATCAAGCCATTCTCAAATGTGTGTCACACTGACAGAGGCCACTCCCCCAATATTTGATTGACAGCGGCGTGTCACACAGACTGAACTGCTGTCTTACCACAGACCTGCCCTGAGTGAGTCGTCATCAGACCTAGACGCAGAGACAAGCAAGACGCATAGTCATTTAGCCCCGACATCTGAGTGACAGAGGATTAACGTTACATTTGGTTCTGAAGGGAAACACGCCCTTAATGAACCGTAATGCGTTTATGTTCATGCAAATCATTCATGATCCAGCCTCACCTACAGAAGCAGTGAACATAATGTCTTTTATTGAATCTTTGCAAATCGCCTTTCCTAATAGTGAGCTAATTAGAAAGTTTCACTATGAATACAGCTAAAAAAAAGATCCTCTGAGAGCTCGTGAAGATTTAAAGGGGAAGTACCCCGCACAGAGTGATTTCTAAAGAGCTGTTTATGACAGGGTAAAATTAGCGTTTTTAAAACTATCTTTGAGAAATGTTAAAACAAACTATATTACAAACTTTCCATTAAGATCCTAAATAATCATATTAGCTTGTGGAAAACTGGGTTCGTATGACCCCTTTAAAGGTGCTCTATGCAATGTTTTAGCTCGATTTCATTTTTATCTCAAACCGTATGCATCACCCCTTGTCTTGCTGTCTGCCCTCGGAATACATTGGGAAAAAACCCGGTCTCGAAAGAAAACACCGATGCTGCAATACCAAAACAAACACTATGGGCACCACAACAAAAACAAACTTCATCAAACCAATCGGGAAGAAGAGGTGGGGTTTAACGCGCATTAAACCCCACCTCTTCTTCCTGATTGTTTGGCTGAAGTTTGTTTGCACGCCTTAAACCCCACCTCTTCTTCCTGATTGTTTGGCTGAAGTTTGTTTGCACGCCTTAAACCCCACCTCTTCTTGCCGATTGGCTGGTCGAAGTTTGTTTTTGCTTTGGTGCACATCCTGTATCCTGAATAAATAATAATGCTCTAGTACAAAGGTAGCATAACAGATGTGTAAACAGAAAACTATTTGAACTTTATTCTAACTAATATGTACTGATCCATTGTGTTGGATATGTTATTTCCACTCAGTGGCTTTTGAGTCTGTATAAATGTCAACAAGCTGAAAAAAATGTGTTTTGAGATGATGTCATTTTGTTAAAACTGATTTCATAAAAGTAGTATCGAAAAAAGTATCGTTCAGGAACCGGGATCAAACTCAAGGTATCGGTATCTAAATTTTTTGAATTATACCCAGTACTATGCATACATTTTCTTCTGTGAGGACTGTAGTTTTGTCACCCTGTGAAAGTGTGTTCTTTGCTTCGGTCTACGTTCTGTTTGAATGCAAATATGCTTCCAAGAAATGCAAAGGATATTTATATCATATGGGTTGCTGCCTGATCTGGATTGATTATGGATATTTATTTATGCATGCTTATTTCCCCTTTTTTATTGTAAAAGGTCTAATAAATAATAATATTAAATGTGATATATAGCAAATTTCAAAATTAATATCTTTTTTTGGGTAACATTTCACAAGGTGTTATTTGTTAACATTAGTTAATAAAAATACAATCGTTCATTGTTATTTCATGTTAGTTCACAGTGTATTAACTGATGTTACCAAACACAACTCCTGATTTTAGCAATGCTGAAATTAGCTAAGATTAACAAATGCTGTAGAAGTATTGTTCATTTTTCGTTCATGTTAACTAATGTTGTTAACTAATGTGAACCTTATTGTAAAGTGTTATCCTTTTTTTTTTTTTTTCTTACTCTCATTATAATTTTGATACTTGAATTCCCTTGTGTGATTTAGATGTGAATTTTGACAAAGATTTCCCTTTCAAAAGTATGGGGTCAGTTTTATTTGTTAGTGTATTAAAAAAGTTATTTTATTAAGAAAATATGCATCAAATTGTTCAAAGGTAGCAATAAAACTATTTATAATATTAGAAAAGATTTGTTTCAAATAAATGCTGTTCAAAAAAACATACCAAAAACGTACCAACCACAAACTTTTGAATAATATCAATACATACTTTTTGCCCTGTTCAAAGTGTGTTGTGTCGATGATATTGATGCTTTCTCTTTCTCTGTGTGTGTATGTATGTATGTATGTATGTGTGTCTAGGATGGGTTAGTAAAGGCCAACATGGAGAAGCTGACTTTTTATGCCCTGTCAGCTCCAGAGAAATTGGATCGAATCGGGGCATATCTGTCTGAGAGATTGTCTCGTGACGTAGCTAGACACCGTTATGGGTACTGAAATTCATAACAAGCCTGATCTAATGTACCCATCTTATGATTTGTGAAGCACATGTTTTTCTTTCTCGTGTTCCTCCTGCCCATATTCGGTGTGTGTTTGTCTCTTCAGATATGTGTGTATAGCAATGGAAGCCCTCGACCAGCTGCTAATGGCCTGCCACTGTCAGAGCATCAACCTGTTCGTGGAGAGTTTCCTGAAGATGGTGCGGAAACTCCTGGAGGCAGACAAACCCAACCTGCAAATCCTGGGAACAAACTCGGTATGTATTTAAAAAATGTATTGAGAAAATCTTCATCCAATAATCACAAATGAATGGAATAATTAAGAAACTTTTGAGGTGAATAGTTTACCCAAAATAAGAATCAACGCACCACTTTTTTGTCACATTTTGATTGTAAAAGTGTGTGATATGGCACGCTTTTTTTTTTTTTTTTTGACCCTAGGTGTTTGTTTTGTATAAATAATTTGCTAAAGAACTTTGCAGTTGAGCAACACACACACTGCAGTGCATCCATCTAAATGCAATCAGGATATGGAAATAAAATCAAGCTCAATGGATAATCTTTGGATAAAGCTTTGAACATGCGCCCACATTAAACATATCAAATGCAATGCTTAAACTGAAATTGACTAACCCGTTTTATTTTATTCTGTATCATCCAGAACCACCTTAGCTACTGCATGCTGCATATGCTCACATATGAAAACCCCTTTTAAACTGATTTATTACTCGGAGGTGTTTCACGATGACTTTATTTACCTGGAAATGCTAGGATAGAGAAGCGTTAGTCATAATTGCACCCACATCTGTTCTCTAAAGGTTCATCGGGTTCATGTCAAATTGCATAATAGGGAGGAAATGTAGGTCCAGAATTTGCGACGCAATTATTCATTAATTACAGATTTGATATGCAGGCACTAGTTTAACATGAGTCATTAAATCATCGAGGTGACAGGGTCTCGTTTGTCAGTTCTCTACCATTTCTATATTAAGGCATTTTATTTTAATTTTATTCATGAGTTGGGTGATCTTGATCTAAAATAGCTGAAATCTTTAAATAAGCTAAACCTGTCAAATGATAAAAGATTAGGCTCATTTTTAGTCTGAAATAATTTGGTATGACTGTATCTAACAGATTAGTAGTTCAAATATTTATGTACATGCAAATATCTGAATCTGTAAAATGATTTGTGAATAAATGTTGCATGAGTTTAATAACATTTCTAACTATTCACATGAAATGAAAGTGCTTAGAAGCAAATACTAACGAAACTGTCCTAATCTGTTCAATAGTTGAATGAACTTTTATGCAAGTAAAGCCTATTCCTCTACAGTATATGGATATTTATTGTTGTTTGTAGGTGTCAGAAAAGCTTTTAATGTCTAATAACGATGATGGGGTGACAGTGCTGTCAATTGGGGTTAATGTAGAACAAAACAATGCAATTGAATCTTTGATAATACTGTTTCATAATCTCCCACTCACTGATCCTGCGTGGAGCAGCATTTGCAGTATTTTTAACGGAAATGGGTTTTGAACCTGATTTGGCTCGGTTTGTCTAAGTATTTAATTTATTTGTATTAAATTACTCTCGTTTTACAGTTTGTGAAGTTTGCTAACATCGAAGAGGACACTCCTTCGTATCATCGGAGTTATGATTTCTTTGTGTCACGGTTTAGTGAGATGTGCCATTCCAACTATGAGGACCCTGACATCCGCACTAAGTGAGCAAACACACATGCACAAATCTGGCATTGTACAGACATTTAGTTAACTGTACATTTATTCATACCAAATATTATTGGTAGTCTTATCTTTCAAATGATGCCAAATTCTTCCCCCTTATTCTTTATTACTATTATTAAATGGTAAAGTGAATGAAAAAAAAATGAAAAAATGAAAATAAATCGTGCTTCATGTAATTGCATTTGCACATGCAAGCCGTCAATGTCCAGTGACCACAGCTTGTTAGTTCGCTGTAGATAAATAAAGTCTAGATAAGAGCTTTTTGCAAAATATTAGACGATACACTCATTATATCTGTTAGTGATGTCTTGGTTATTGTTTAAATAAATCTGTTATGAAACAAGTTACGACAGCCACGGTGTAAATGAATATATTTCAACAACAAATAGACATTTTCTATTTAAAAATGGCATTTTGTGCAATGTATATGTTTGCATACAATTTGTTTATGCTAGTTGTTAATATATTTTAAAATACTATAAATTAAAACTCTATAGCAATGTAAAAGACCTCTTTATAGTTTAGAATAGAAACAGAAGAAAACATTCATTAGATTTTTAAATTTATTTAGAATTAATTTATTTAAAGAATAAGCAATATGTTGAGTAAACCACTGTTTATAATAATAATAATAATACTAAAAAAACAATAATAAAGATTTTAGTTTAGTTTTTCCCCCTGCTAAACCTAAACCATTACAAACTTTGATGACTGATAGATGGATGGATAGATAGAGATAGAGAACATTAAATGGAATACACACTATATACATACTATACACACATTTTTACATCTAATTGAACACTTCCGCATCGCAGAATTCGAATGGCTGGCATCAAAGGTCTACAGGGAGTAGTGAGGAAGACCGTAAATGATGAGTTACAGGCGAACATCTGGGACCCTCAGCACATGGACAAGATCGTCCCCTCACTGCTCTTCAATCTGCAGTCTGGTGAAGGCACAGAGAGGTGAGAGTGTTGCGCTAATAATTGACTCAAATGGGACACAAACTTGTCTTCCTCCAGGGATGCTTGGCAGCTCTCGCGGCCTCCATTGAGCCACATCATTTATGTTTACTAATTGCGTGTATACGAAATGCACATCAAAGTAATATAATCTGTATGAAATTATGTTCTGATTGGTTCAGCCATGAAGGCCCACTCCTTTCTAGAAGCATTTCATGCATTTCAGCTGCCATTCTGCCTGCTTATTCTATTTGTGTGGGTGAGAATGCTGTCTTTGCACCAACATTCAGATGCAGATATTGTTCCTGCTTACAACTTAGAGCCAAGTGGAAGACCACGCTAGCCCTGAGGTTGTAATCACAGCAGTATAACTGTAGTGATCATGTGACTTTCCTTTGAGTCTCTTCATGCATATTTTTTTTCACTTTACACTTTTCTGTTTTTAATATTACTAAGCTCTATTAAGAAATTGTAATAGTAGATAAGAAAAAATGGGGGGGGGGGAGAATTTGTTAAATATTGAAAATTTGCTCTCCAAGACTCTATTCATTTTATGAAAAATACACTAAAACTGTGATATATTTTTAAATATTATTGCAATTTAAAGTAAATATGTGTGTGTGTGTATATATATATATATATATATATATATATATATATAACATTATTAATTCCTCTGCTGGCAAAGATGAATTTTTAGCTGAACCATTACTCCAGTCTTCAGTGCCACATGATCCTTCAGAAATCATTCTAATATGCTGATTTGCTGCTGGAGATGAATTTATTATTATCAGTGTTGAAAAGGCTTTGCCAGGCTTATATATATATATATATATATATATATATATATATATATA
>JAUYWG010000057.1:20309160-20324718 GCA_034779775.1 Enteromius afrohamiltoni
GTTCAACTTTTGGGTTTCTTAACAAAAACTCCCCACTTGTGTCTACCTTGAATTATGTGGATTATTTTCGTGAGAAGCTTCACAAGGCTTGGGATGTTGCTAAAGCCCATCTTGCTGGAGCACAGTCTAAAATAGTATTATGCGCAGTTTTCAACCAAGTGATTCTGTACTAGCACTACTTCCTGTTCCTAGCTCTGTTCTGCAGGCAAAGTTCTCTGGTCCCTATGTGGTTGACAAAAGGTTAAGTGACACCAGTTATGTTATCCGGACCCCTGATCGTCATCGCAAGAGTAGGGTGTGTCACATAAATATGCTAAAGGCTTATGTATCTTGTGAAACCGCTGTTAGTGTATTCTGTATTTAACTCTCCATTGACCCCAAAAACCGATGGCTTAGTGGACAGAAATATTCAAATCTCTTGTGGCAGATTACCAAACTCAGTTTTCCTCTCCAACTTGGAGTCCCATCTCTCCTACCTTACCTTGTGACCAACGTGGTGGTATGATTGAGCTGATCAGGAATTATCCGGCACTGTTCCATGATGTTCCTTCCCAAACCATTGTTCAGTTTTGTCTGCCCCTAAATTCACCCTCCCATTTAAACTTCAAGTAGATACCAGTGTTTTTGGAGCTGGTGCAGTCCTCTTACAGGAGGATGATTTTGGTATTGAGCACCCAATATGCTATTTTTCTAAGAAGTTTTAAAAATGCCAGGAACGCTACAGTTCCATCGAGAAGGAAGCCCTTGCCTTATTGCTAGCTCTGCAGCATTTTAAGGTCTATGTAGGCTCTGACAGTAGTAGTCCAATAGTGGTTTATACAGATCATAACCCTTTGGTCTTTCTTTCACGCATGTCTAATACATGTGGCCACACATACACATTAACACAAAAAAAACAAAACAAAAACAGGGACCAACAGCTCCACCATTTGTGTTGAAAAGCCACTGATTCTCAGGAACTCTTGACAGATCTCTAAAAAGGATATCATCTTGGTTACCAAATTTGATGTGTTTTTTTTTTTTTTCTGGGTTTAAACCACATGAGAGTTTGGGATGCAAATTGGTTTTCAATCAAATGAAAATCAAGGACTGCTTCAATATATACATATTCACTAGCCTATATAGTTTATTTATTTCCCTTTTAAGTTAAGTTACGTCCCATGACTTATTTAATTGCAGTTACGTCCCATGATGTATTTAATTGCCTACTTGCAACTGTGATGTACATTTATGTGATCAACATAAATTTTATTTAACCTGTGTGATGTAATTGTACTTTCACTATTTTTGTTGTTATTGTTTCTTTTGTTTTTATCCCTGGCTATTTTTCTCTCTCTCTTTCTTGCTGTCATTCCTTCAGCCAGGTATAAGAGTCAGCTGTACCTAACTAAGTATATCAAGCTCTGATTGGTCGCGCAGATGGGAGATGGTGAATAAAGCTGAGGTGCAAAGCCAGGATTGTGAGAACTTTTCCTCTTGCCCCAGCATGTGGTTGATCTGCCTGCGCAATTGATAGTTGTGCAGACCTATTTTCTTGATATATTGTCATTGTTAGAAAATACCACTAGTTTATAGCTTATCTCTGAATTCTATACTTGAACTTCCTTTGTTAACTATTTTTCAATTAGGGGAGCTGTAGAGAGGTGGACGCCATTTTCTTTTGCTCAATGTTTTCTCCTGTTTTTAGTTAGTTAGGGAGTGAAGTAATAATTATGTTTATTTGTTTCTTTTCTCTTTTCTAGAGCTATCCTCCCAAAGCTTAGACGTCTTTCGTTTGTTATTTTGGCCTGATCCCCTCTTAAAGTGTTTTGCTTCCATCTTATTTTTGTGTTGTAATCAGACTCAATAAAAGAAAACCATTGTAATATAAAATCTCTGTGGTGGTTGCTTGCTGGGAAAAGAGTGATGGCTCCGACACCTTTGTTGTTCATGTTACATTTTTAACCATAGCCCCTAGACAGGGAAGGATGTAACAGTTGGTATATAACAATTGTAATCAATCAAATCTAAAATTAACCTAATGCTATAGCTAATATGCCTCTCAGTCATGAACCCTGATTGTTCTTCGTCAATCTCATTTAGACCTTTTTTTTTAATCTTCTTGCAAAAATTAAAGCAAGAAGTAACTGGTAATTGGTCTCCAGTTATCAATGTATTATCCTTATTAGACTTCGGAATCATTGTAATAAGACCTTGTTTAAGACTGGCAGGTAATTCCTCACACACAACTGATTCTTTAAACTTGGCTGCTAAAAAAGGAGTTTGAACATCTTATAAAACAATATTTGAACATCTTATAAAATTTGCTTGTACGCCCGTCACTCTCTGGAGACTTATTTTCATTTAATCCTACTATACAATGTTTAATCTCTTAGCAACTAATATCCTTGTCACAAAATAATTAATTTTTTTTGTTGTTGTTGTATCAGCAATTTTATTCAAAAACAAATCTGTCATCATACTGCAGGGTTCTGAAGTGTATAGATTCCTATAAAACTAAGTGACATATTTCGCAATTTCTTTATTGTCTTCACATATTGTATTATTAATCATAAGTCTATGCATAGATGATAATTCATTATTACGTTTTTCTAAATTAAAAAAAAATATTTTGTATTTTTCTCACGTGTTAAAAAATCCACTTCTGTCTACTTGTAAAGGCACCTTTAGCCTTTTCTTCATACTGTAAATTGTGTCTGCAAGTAGGCCAACTGCTTAGACTCTTAATTTATTAGATTTTGTTTACTACATAGTTTCATTATTTCTTCAACTAATTTGTATTCTTTCTCTTTATTAACCTTAGCATTTTTTTTTACCTATATCTATATATGTATATTCTGTTCAATATGCTAAAAAATATATAATGGTAATGCATGGAAATTAGGGAAAAGCTCTACTAAATATAGTGCTATAAGTGGGGTGCGTGGTGGGGCTTTGGTGATGACCAGTAAATCTACTCCACAGCCAATCATGGCCCGCTTCCTTGCTTTAGCGCCACCTATAGCCCTATTGTTAATAATCAGCATATCTCTTCAGTTAGAAACAGCAACATATATCCTTCAGGTTAATAAGCAAACTAACATAAAATCTATAGGGACGATGAGATACATGCACCAGTCTTTCAAAAGACAAAAATATAGAATATAGCTCCTGGCTCATTTGCATGGATGTGAAGATACTGAAAGGCAAAAATAAAACCATTCAACCTTATACAACATCAACTAATCCATTTCTGGCATAGTCATACAATCAAAGACAGGGGTGGGCAACTTTGGTCTTGGAGGGCCAGTGTCCTGCAGAGTTTAGCTCCAACCCAAATCAGACAAACCTGAAGAAGCTAATCAATGTCTTCAAGATCACTAGAAAGTTACAAGCAGGTGTATTTGATTAGGGTTGGAGCTAAACTTGGTCCTTTTTCTTCTTTAGGTTTTATTAACTTTGAGGACCACTGGATTACCGACATCTAATTCCAAACTTGGTCCTGGAGGTCCTGCAGAGTTTAGCTCCGACCCTAATCAAACACACCTGAAGCAGCTAATTAAGGTCTCATTAGGAATGTTAGAAATTTCCATGGAGCTAAACACTGGCCCTTCAGGTCCGAGTTTGGAGAGCCTTGGGTTACAGACAGTTAAAAGAGGGCTGTTAAAGTGACTACAGAGCAGTTTCAACCAACTGCCTTCTCAAACGTCTTACAGAGAGACTGTTTGTCAGATTAAGGAAAGGAAACATGGCCACATTATCTCTTGTCCTGCTCTTAGTTTCAGTCCAGTGGTCCTGGGCTCAAGAAGACCCTCTTCTGCCTTTCTCTGAACACCTGGACCTCGAGCACAAGGTGCAGCTGAAGTGGGGATTTGATGAGATCCGGGGCACCATCTTGTTTGAGCTCACGGTCAACACCAGCGGCTGGGTCGGTTTCGGCTTCAGCCCCAAAGGAGGAATGACTGGAGCAGATATCGTCATTGGAGGAGTTGGACCAAAAGGCAGTTACTTCACGGTAAAACTGAGACTGATCAAAGCAACTTGCAGTGGAATTAAAACTAATTATATTTTGATATTTTTGTCCTTTATAACTCGCATTCATATTTACAATTTAGATATTTTATTTGACTGACTTAGTTGTCCACGTCCTTAAGATTGAGAATGATAACTGCCACTTACAGTTTAGCTACGAATAGTTTTTATTTTATTTTTCTCCACATGTCTGATATTCTTGTATTTTGAACTATTGATCAAAGTGTTAAACTGATAGTCCATTTTGACTGCACTGGGAACTGTGCATCCATAACTACAACAACCTTTTGTGTATTTTTATTTATTTTATTTTTTTGTATATCCAGGACCGTCATGCTGTGGGGAACTCAATTCCTTTGGTTGACAAGCAACAGAACTACAAACTCCTCTTGCTGACCGAGTCTGATGGGAAAACAGTCATGAAGTTTCAGAGGTCCATCGGTTCCTGTGATGAAAATGATTTACCAATCACTGTGAGTTTAAAAAGTAAACACCAGCAATGTAGCCACTTCCCTTTCAGTAGTTCCAGTTTTAACAATGCCTGAAAACATTGACATTCAGGGGACCCTGGGACTGAGGTTAAAAAGTAATAGCTACTGTAGATCTAACTTATAAAAAATTTGGCTGTATTGGTTTTTAGGGTTAGGCAACTTGCTGTCTTTAAGTATAATAAACGCCATAACATTAATAAAAACACTGCAATTAACTAGTATTAGCCTAGTCAACAAGTGTCACTTGTTGTAGTCAACTGTGACTACAATAACAGCCAATAAATGTGGCCACACAATAACATTAAAAAAAAAATTAAAGAAAATGGGGACCAACAGTTCCTCCATTTGTGTTGAAAAGCCACTGATTCTCAGGAACTCTTGACCGATCTCTAAAAAGGATATCATCTTGGTTCCCAAATGTGATATATTTTTTTCTGGTTTTAAACCACATAATAGTTTGGGTTTTAATAAATTATTTATTATTTAATCATAAATTAGTTTTCAATTAAATGAAAATCATGGACTGCTTATATATGCTAGTGAATATATGTAGTTATTTTTAATTATGAAAAATACAAGAATGACATTTAATCATTAGTCAACTCATTTTTACCTGTGCCTACATGGATGAAATGAAAAGCAAAGTGATGACATCTTGGGTAAACTTTTCAGATACAATAGTAAAGCCACACCATTTGTTTACAAATATTAAGGATAATGATAAGATGAAACCCCTCAGGTTCATGCCAACACAGAGAAATAATTTGTAAATAAGTATGTAACTTTTGTATTAAAATGCATTGTTTCCAAAAACGCTATGATAGAAGATGGATGCATTGTTCCCCCCCATTCCACTCTTTTGCTGTTTCATCAACCAATCAAAGGGGTTGTGATCAGAGTTTCTACTATCGATAAGTGTCACGCTTTAAACCAACACACGGACGCGCAATAATCCTAGACAACTCAATTCAGCCAAACTAATTATCAACAGGTGTGCTCGAACCAAATTAGCCACATCGTAATTAGCACGATGATCTCATCTTCGATGTCTCAATCTCGGATGTATCAAGTGAAGTATGAAGAACGGACCCCAGTTGTGTACTTGCATTATTGCAATTGTAGTATTCTGTGTAATGGTGAATTACATTTTGGTCCTCTGTCAATTATAACATCCCCTACGTCCAGGCATCAGTGTTGTGGTTTGCCGCTGAAGCCATATTTAACTGACTCTTTTCTCCAATTTAATTTTATTAAGATTATCATATCTCCCTTCTATTGGTGGTTTGTACATAAAATCTTCAGAAATGAAATTGTATGAAGCCCACACTATTGTTACCTATGTTTTACTTGCCTATGAATAGTTATAGCTTTAATTTAACTGCAGTGTGCATGTGGCCAAAAAGCTTCTCATTTCAAGTAAAGACAAGTGTTTTTATTGCATCAGGATCTCCCCATGAAGCTGATCTATGCATACGGACAAACTGATGAAATCATGTACCACAGCAACCGAAGAGGCACAAAGGAGCTGAACCTGTTGAAGTACATGCCTCAGACCAACCCCCCAAACAGCAAGTTTTTTGACATAACTTCCATCAATGTAAGAAAGTCACTTAAACTGTCTTTTCTGTCCCTTTTATTAACCTCCTAATTAGTTACTAAATAGTTTGCATAGATTGTTATTGGTCAATCTTTTAAATTGTTAGTGTAACTTTACACATTGCTTTCACTTACAATCCTTTCAGTTCACTGTCCCAGCCAACCAAACCTACTATCACTGCAAGATTGTGAAAACCCCGTCGTTTGATCGCAAACAGCACATTTATCGCGTGAGTTTATGAACTTGTTACACATGATGTATCCAGCATCCTGTCAATCTTCATCTGACTTTTTTTATGTCCAGATTGAGCCGGTGATCACAAACGTTGACCTTGTGCATCATCTTGTGTTGTACCGCTGCCCTCCGAGCGTGACGGAGCCGTTAGAGGCCGAGTGTTCTTACTCGTCGTCAAAAATCAGCTTGTGTATGGAGACCATTGCAGTGTGGGGAGTTGGCGGAGGGGTTAGTCTCACCTACTTTGTTTGAACATAATTAAATCTGGAATCTGATCAGTTTGATTCTTGAGCGCCTCATTCAGAGCGGATTTCTGAACTGAAAAGATCCAGCTTGATGAGGATGATCATGTCACATTTTAATGGCGTAAAATTGCTGATCTCTTCAGTTGAATTCTATTTTTCAAGGCTTTTGAATTTCCTGAAGAGGCAGGACTTCCAGTTGGAGGAAGTCTTAAAGATGTTTTCTACAGGCTTGAAGTGCATTACAACAACCACAATAAACTTGCAGGTCAGTCAGAGGACACTTACAATGTGTAAGTAGGGTGATATCAGGCAAACTGGGACATTTAAGGTTGAAGTGTCGTATCTTATTAAAAGTTAACCACCAATGAGCGCAAATAATTTTAAACCGTTGCCATAACAGTAATTGACATTTAGAAATGATTCACAACCCATGTCTTGATGGCCTCTCTGCGATAAAATGCTGGTTTTCGTTAAATCCAGATTATTATATATATATATAATAAATATTTTCTCTAAAGAATAATTGGTAACGCTTTACACTGTACACTAATACGTTTTAATAGAAGTGAAAGTTGTTCATTGAAACACTAGTTGTTGCATTTTGTTCATGAAATGTATATTTTGACT
Organism: Enteromius afrohamiltoni; assembly: GCA_034779775.1. Lineage (NCBI taxonomy): Eukaryota > Metazoa > Chordata > Actinopteri > Cypriniformes > Cyprinidae > Enteromius > Enteromius afrohamiltoni. The sequence goes on from JAUYWG010000057.1 coordinate 20,316,366, forward strand.
TTTTAAATTGGTTTAATATTTTAATGCAATTTAAGTGGTTGTTCTAAAGTAATGTATAACAATGCGTTTTATCAGAAGTGTCTTTGTTTCACTTTGCATTTTGACTGGCCAGTTTTTGCCTGTACACTGCCATCTCAAAAAATGTGGGGCAGCTACCATTTCAAAGCCTGTAGGGCCTGAACAATGACATTTTTATTACATGAATTCAACAAAAAGTTTGTTCATATTCCAAGCAATGAACGAAATGGCCCAATTTACTTTATCACCGTGTAGTACAGTAGGGTGATTGAACATTTGTGGTTTTCAGTAAAACTATACTTCTCTGCACAGGTCGAGTTGATAACTCAGGTCTGCGATTCTACTACACATCTGAACTCCGTCAGCACGATGCAAGTGTTTTGATCACAGGGCTTGCAGTCTTCCCTGGGTATGCCATCCCACCCAAAGCCAAATCCTTCCTCACGTACGGTCTGTGTGACACCACTTATATTCCAAAGGTTTGTATGTTTATCTACTCGCACTCTCTCGATCAGAATCAGCAGGTGACTGGATGAGCTCATGGTTTGTGCTCTACAGATTCTGGAGATGTCACATGATCTTCAGGTGTTCTCTGTGATGCTGCACACACACTTCGCTGGGAGAAAGGTGCGAGTCGGACACTTCAGGTAAACATTGTTGACTGACATCAGAAAATTAACCTCATGTTGCTGTATAATGTTACTGTAAGTTACTTTTCTTTCCAAATTCTTATCCTCTTCAGAGGAGGTAAACAGATCGATTTCCTAGCTGTGGATGAAAACTATGATTTTGAATATCAAGCAGCAGTAAACTTGGGTAAAATTAAGTCCGTGAAGCTGGTAAGTGCTAAAGGGTTTGAAAAGTTACCCCACTGTTGGGTTTCATGTTTCAAATACAAGCACTGCACAGTACCAAGTGTCATTTAAACTGTACATACAAAAGTAAAATAAAGGAACATGTCTTTCAGGGTGACCAATTGCTGGTGGAGTGCACCTATAATACTGAGGACCGCAACACACTCACATGGGTTAGTACATTTACACATTGTCTTTTCTTCAGTGGCAAGTATCTTCAAATTTCACAGATTTATTTATTTATTTTTTTTGAATAATTGCAGATAATCAACTCTGTGGTTAACAGAAGTTTGATTCTTAGAGTACTAGACTGAAAATGAACTACACCAAGATCACATAACTAAGCTTCTGCCATTTTAAGCTTCAGACAACCTTCAGTTTTAAAAACCATTTCCCTGAAAGTTTAAGTTGCAAAACCATGCTTATTAACAGAACGAGGCTGAAATGCACTAGTGCGTAATGTTCACCATAATGTCCCAGATAATTTCTGTAGACTAATTTAGCCACTTGTTGGCAAGTAAAAGCTTTAAAAAGTAAAAAAAAAAAATAAATACAAGGGTGTTATACTGCAGGTCTTCATTTGTGTAATTAGATTTTTTTTTCTCTCCCCTCTATATTTTTCTGCCCACAAGGAGGGCTCTCAACATCAGATAAGATGTGTACAGCCATGCTCCTCTAACATCCAGCCATGAATCTGAGCGCCTGTGTGAGCTTCCCCAGTACAACAACTTTAAGATCTGAGATGGGAGCAAAAGATCCAGCGTAATCTTATTTAAAACGCTGATTGTACTTTTCCCTCTTATTTATCCTAATGATGATGTAGCTTTTACTTGTTCATTTTGCAGCACTTGGCTTAAAATGATGTCCACGAGGTCTTGGGATGACATGTCTATCAGTCAATACCAGTAAACACTGAAGAGAATCGACCAGAATGGTCATGGTCATGAACTCGACTGTAAGTGTCCACTCCTCTACGACATCAAGCTTTCAAAATAAACTTTATTTTTTTCTTATGACCATGGCTATGTTCACCTGATGCTCCTCCTTTTTCATGTGTATTTTCAGAACAATGTATCAAAGCAACATGGAGCTGAATCCTGACCTCAAAGCCATCCCATCTGCACCCTGCATGAGCAACAGTGCCATCAAAAATCTTGCATCAGGGCCGTAGTTGTGGTTTGCAGGTTGAAACTATGTAAACACAAATAAAGGAACAATTTTAAACTATGTGTTAAGTGGTGTGTGTGTTATTATAATACACATTAATTCCTGTTAAAACCGCAAAATAACTGGAGCAATGATTTATTTTCCCTTTTTTGTGATGAGGCACAGCTGTGAACCCTTGTGACTATGGCGGCAAATCTATGCCAGTAAACAAGTGCACCACTGATAAATTTCAATGAGAGGAAAACAGATCTATATGTGTCTTATAGGAACACAGACTAACCAAACCTTCAAATATTATGTTGTATCTATTAACAAGATTAAAGAACATTTTTTTAAAACTTCCTTCTTACATACGTAGTTTTATAGGCCTACATACATAAATTACATTAAAGACAAAATCAATTAATAAATAAAACAAATGAATAAAACTATAACTAACATATGGTCCAATGCCATGTCTCAAGTCAAATGAGTGAATCCTCTTGTAACAGGTATCCAATACTGACTTCCAGAAAAGAGGAATAACCAATGACATTTGAGATTACAACTAAAACAGCAAGCCCCGCCCCATGACTGACAAAAATAAAAGACTGTGCGAGGAGACCGGGAATAGGCTTGTTTAAGATGCGAAATCATTTTGAAGTTATTTCAGATGAAGTTGCATTAAATTACATAAAATAGGCTACTGCATAGTTTCTACTGATAAAACAAGAATGCATATTTACCTAATTTTCAGAGGAAATGTTTCATTTAAGGTTAAGTTAACATTTCACAAATTTTGTTTTTAAAAGATTTAAAAGTGCACTTATGTGTCTGTCTTTTTATTGATCAATTGGTAGAGGTTGATATAATCTTTAGAATGTAAGTACTACAAAAAATAGTTTTTAGAACGAGTAATAATCCCATTAATCTAGTTAGAGTACATGTCCCTGTTGAAGGTCAGTGAGCTAATTATTTGAAGCTAATATTAATATTATTATAAGCTAATATTATTTTTTGCAGTAATATCAAAGGTAAAATGGAAAGCTATGTTATTGAATATGAATGTAATTGTCATGTAGGTGCAATCCTGCAGGTATTAAAAGAACATGGCAGCAGCTGAAAATGAAATTTAAAAATATAATTCAATCAGGTAAGGTTTGAGCATGTCATATTTAAAAAACAAAAAACAAAATACATACAGTGTAACGCTCAAAGCCAGGACACGAGTCTGAATTAAAAATAAAAATGATTTTTTTCATCAACAGAAGGACAAGGCTCAACAGAAAACTGTGGTAAAACATAATAGAAGTAAATAACTTATAATAGCGATCTCCAGATCGCTTATCAATCGGGAGCCTTGTGGATGGGACGATCTCCAGTTAGTCCACCTTCTTGTGGGTAAGTAACAGGTAGAAACAGTAACTGTGAATCATTAAGAGCGTTCAAAGCTTGTTGACATAGTTCGTAACCGGATCTTTATATTTTATCCTTTCCACAGGCGCTGAGTGACAGAGGTGAGCAGGTGAGTGTGCAAGGTGAGTTTTTAAAAGGCTTACAGGCTTTTCAGCGGGATCCGTTTCCTTTTCTTGAGGACATGAAGACCGTGAGCCCAGGTAGGAGCAAGACGTAAGCATCCATAGGTGAGAGCCGTTACTTAGACTTCTTTAAACAACTTGGAGCAATGATCACATTGGCAACAGCTTGAATCGCTAGTGAAACAGAAAACCAGGTAAGGATAGCAAGCACAGCAAGTGAGTAGCTCTGTTACCTGAGCTCAGCCGTAGACTGAGTGGAGAGTTTAGTTTTTAAAGCTGCAGTCTCTGATTAGAGTACTCTGCAATAATTTATGCCTGAATTCATGGTAATTCATGTACCTGTCACCAGCCGCTCCTCTGTGGCTCTCCCCGGATCTCAGCGGCGGGAATTATTATGCCGGATTATTAACGTTCCTACCCGGACTCTATTCACCCACGTACCTCGGAATCTTCCGCCTATAGGTGTTCCTCGTTATTCAGACTATTTAAACGCTAGCGCGGCGTAGGTTCAATGCGAAGTCTAGATTGCCACGGTGTCAAATCTGAGTGTTTTCTAATGATTGTTATTCTGGTTTGATCTCTGTTTGTTTATTGGATTCTGATTCTCGCTGCCTGCCTTTTTCTGGGTTTAAACCACATAATAGTTTGGGATGCAAATTAGGTTTCAATCAAATGAAAATCATGGACTGCTTCAATATTTACATATTCACTAGCCTATATAGTTACTTTTAATTTCCCTTTTAATTTAAGTTACGTCCCGTGACTTATTTAATTGCAGTTACGTCCCATGACGTATTTAATTGCCTAACGTTACATTTTTAACCACAGCCCCAACAGGGAAGGATGTAACAATTGGGGGCTCATCTAATACAGTTGGAAACTAATCTTCTGAGGGTATGGTAAGTCTTTTTGCTTGGCTGATTTGAACTTGTGTAGAAGAGGAGACTTCATATTAGTAAAAATGGAGTTTGAATTGGTCATGTTTACTCTATCGCCCACATTAGAGGAATTTGACAAGTGTAGAAAGAAGGATCTGATTTCAATTGCTGAATTTTATGTTTTAGTGCCCAAAGAAGTCAAAAAGAAAGTGATAAAAGATGAACTATATACAAAATTGGTAGAGATTGGTATATTACCTGAACGTTCTGTGGAGGGTGAGGGTAATGCTGAAGTAGAAGCTGATGAGTCAAAATTGGCAGATAGTCAAGCAGTTTCTCATGCAGAACCTGTACTAGCAATTAAACTGAAAGAATTGGATCTTGCTCTAAAACAGCAGGAACATGATACTCCGCTTCTTCATTTGAAAAGCTCTTAAAATACAAGCAGACTGATATTCAACTGTGCAGGTTAGATCTTGAGGCTCAAGCCTTGAAAAATAAGCCAGTTCCACTCCCTCGATCTAGACCTCCTTCCAGTGTTCCTGATGTGTCACATTCTGAATTTGATATAGGAAAAGAAAATATGTTTGTTCCTCCTTTTCGTGAAGCAGAGGTTGACTCTTATTTTGGTGAACATTTGGCAAATAACGCATTTCGAACGCGATACGAATTAATCCCACACAGCTGGCGGTTCATCAGCTAATCAGTCCCCTTATCAACTTCCAGTCACCTCATTTCCCTTTCACTATATAAACCCCAGATTTCATTCCATCCTCATCTCGCTTCAAGCATGATCTCGCTTCAAGCACGGCCTTGACGCCAGACAAACTGCCTAAAACGCAGATTGCTCGTCCGAGCTTGATTTAGCCACTCTCCTAGCCCCAGCCAGCCTTCAGCCAGTCTGCCTGAATTCCCACGGGAGCCCGCGGCTCACACACCCTCAGATCTCTTTTCAATCTCCGTTCCGCCAAAGCATACCCACAGAAAAGAATCCAAGCTGCTCACCACATGCCGGCTTCCTTCTCCATTCTTCTCTGCCCGGACGCAGAATCAAAAGCCCAACGTTGTAACTTCCCAATTGCAAGCAACAAAGCAGCGCGGAACTGGCCGGCGCTCCCAGATGACGTCATACGCAAGTCGCGTATCCACTACGCCAGCACGGCATTTCCTTTCACTTCCCCACGGTCATGTAACGTATTCGACTCACCCATTCGATTTATTTAACCAAATGTTCAAGTTGTCAGAACATGTATCATTTTTACTGACCGGAACTGTTTAACTAATTCCCCGGCTTTTCTCCTTTCTCCTCTGCTGAGGTTTCTCCCCAGCCTCCGTTAGAGGCACTCCCATTCCCACCCCAGCCTCCGTTAGAGGCATCCCCATTCCCTTACCTCCGCTGAGGGCTTTTCTCTTCTATACCATTGTTCCCCACATTTATTTGAATTAAAAGCCACCCTTCATCTGCTAATGTTCTGATTTCCCGCCCACTATACACCATATGTTTATATCATTTTGCTTGCTTGCTTTTTCCAACCCACTAATCCATGTCTCTGTCTCTACCAGCAGGTCGCCAGACGATCCAGCTCCCCAGTCCATCCTGTCCCACACACATCATAAGTCTTTACTCAATTGTCACGCGTTTAAAAAATTGAACTGGAAATTTGGTGCTGGGTGTCCGGCCAGAGGAGAAATAGACCCAATTAAGCCCGGTTCTCACAAGTTTTTTTCTCTCCATTCTCTCATGGATGGGTTTTTTGGTTCCTTGCCACCGTCGCCTCTGGCTTGCTTAGTTGGGGACACCTGATTTCCAGTAATTACATCGTCTTGATTACAGAGACCGTCTCTGCATTTGATAAACAAAAGTTTAATCCCGTCATCTTCCATTACCATCACTCTACTTTTTCCTACTATTCTCCTTCATCCTGCATCCTCTCTCAATGCCTTCTTTTGGGCGCAACTAATTTGGCTGCTGTCTTTTAAAAGCTTTTTTGGGGAGCAGTACGGGACCGAGCCGAACTTCGAACCCTGCCCTCACTTGGGTTCATACCATTAGGGTTCGCCGTTCTCCAGGGCTCGCTCCCCTGACAGCATGCCAAACCAGCTATTCTATTTATGAGGAAAGTGTGAACTCTTGAATTGCTTTCGAGCGTGTTGCGGCAAAACTGAATTGGCCAAAATACATGTGGGCACTTCTGTTACAATGTAACTTTTGTTGGCAAAGCTCAAGAAGTGTGCTCTGCTTTGTCAATAGAAGAATCATTGGAGTATGATACTGTAAAGGCGGCAGTTTTGAGAGCCTATGAGTTGGTGCCAGAGGCATATCGTCAGATTTAGATCTTGTTCAAAGTCAGCCAAGCAAACGTTTGTAAAATTTGCAAGGGAGAAAAGAATGCTTTTTGAGAAGTGGTGTTTTGCCACTAAACCCACAGCTTTTGAGGACCTTCAAGAACTTGTGTTGTTGGAGGACTTCAAGAGTTGTGTGCCAGAAAGCCTTGTTGTTCATTTAAATGAGAAAAGGATTTCTAAGCTTTCTGAAGCAGCCATTTTAGCTGATGAATTTAGTCTCACCCACAGAACAGTGTTTCCATCTGCACGTTCCGTAAACAGTCCGCCTGTAATTGAGACGCCCATTAAGGAACCTCAAAGGGGTAACATTTTCAAGGTCGGTAATGATTCTAAGACCATTTCAAAAAGGGGTACATCTAATCGAGTATGTTTCTATTGCCTTGACCCTGGACATCTGATTTCAGAATACAAAGCATGGAAACAAAAAAAGGCAGCAATCAAACCCAAGGGTGTGGGGGTTGCTCATTCTCTTTGTTTCTGATTGTCTACCCTCTAGCCAAAACATGTTCAGTCCATTCATAATGGAAAGTGCTGTAGCTTTCTCAAATGACTCTGACTTTAAACCTATCGTAATGTTGAGAGATACTGGGACGTCAAAGTCGCTAATTTTGGAGAGTGTTTTACCTTTCTCATCTTAGTCATGAACTGGTACAAATGTCTTCATTCGTGGTGTGGAATTAGGTTGCATGTCCGTTCCTCTACACACTGTGTACATAAAATCCAACCTCATTTCAGGCCCTGTGAAGATTGGTGTATGTTTACATTTACCAGTTGAAGGGGTAAACATGATTTTGGGAAATTACCTGGTGGGTGGGAAGGTTTTTCCCTGTCCAATTGTGTCAGCTGAGCCTGACGTTGATGCCCTCTGTTTTTCCAGTGTGTGCTGTAACTTGTGCTCAGGCACAAAGATTTGGTGATATTTCAGAATCTTTCCTGCCCTCTTCAGTCAACGTGGTGGAGAGCAAATTGACAGTAATACCCATGCAAACCGACAAAACTTAAGGGTAGGGCAAGAGCAGTTGGCTGCTGCCCGAAGGACTGACCCAAATCTGATGAAATGTGCTGATGCTGCTGTAGACAAGTCACAAATCTCAAAACGCAGGGTAGGCTACTTCTGGGAAGTTGATATCCTCATGTGTTGGAGGAGGCCACAATTTACTGATGATGATTGTCACATGGTTTATCAGATTGTTCTGCCTTCTGGTTACCATTCCCAGTTTCTACAATTGGCTCATGAGCATGTGTGCTCCGGTCATCTCGGAGTGACTAAAACCTATCAGCGCCTTTATAAAACACTTCTTTTGGCCTGGTGTAAAATCTGCGAGTCAAAATTCGTCAAGTCATGCCATGTTTGCCAGTCGGCAGGAAAGCCCAATCAGACAATCCCACAGGCTCCCCTTCAGCCCATTCCAGTTATGGGAGAACCCTTTGAGAGACTCTTAATTGATTGTGTGGGACCACTACCCAAGTCTAAGTCTGGCTATCAATATATTCTTACTATTATGTGCACAGCCACCCGCTATCCTGAGGCCATACCACTGTGCTCCTTCAAGACTAAGGCAGTGGTAAGAGA
>JAUYWG010000057.1:20331306-20361475 GCA_034779775.1 Enteromius afrohamiltoni
GGCAGATGAGTTCCAGGTGCCGTTAGTTTGTTGCCAGGGCGACGCTGATCGGCGGCCGTCACAATATATATATATATTTGAAAATTATTTAAAATATTATTCCTGTGATTACAAAGCTGAATTTCAGCAGCCATTATCCGAATCTTCAAGTATTCAATAAAACAGCATTTATTTGAAATACAAATCTTTTTAAACGTCTTTACTGTAACCTTTGGTCAAGTTTATGTTTCCTTGTTGAAGAAAAAATTCTTACTGAGCCCACAGCCTGTACTTCTGAATAGTAGTTTACAAAGATTGTGTTATATCTCAGTCATGTAAAGAAAATCTCTTTCAAGTGCTAGGGAGTGTAATTTTTACTTTACGCTTTTTTACATTTACAATCATTTCAGTTCACCGTACCAGCCAACCAAACCTACTATCACTGCAAGATCACCAGAGCCACAACATTTGATCGCAAACAGCACATTTATCGTGTAAGTGAGGTTAAGAAATGAATACACAATCTATTCTATGAATTATCAGTCATGATAATATTCATCTTACTTTCATTATGTCCAGATTGAGCCGGTGATCACAAACTTTGACCTCGTGCATCATCTGCTGCTGTACCGCTGCCCTCCGAGCGTGACGGAGCCATTTGAGGCGAAGTGTTATTCTGGGTTGGATGCAAATTGTATGGAGACCGTAGCTGTGTGGGGAGTTGGCGGAGGGGTTAGTCTCATCTGTGACTTAGATTGGCATGTGAAAAATAAGCACATTTACAGTGACTCGTGAAAGCATTAATTTTTCATCTTTTGTTGTTTCTGCCTTATATTAAACTGCTTTAAAAGACAGTTTTTCACATCAATATACACATAATGGTAGTAAAACTGTTTTTTTAACATCTTTGCACATTTATTAAAATTAAAAAACGTAAATGATTCCATTGTATAATACATATATATTCATATCCTTATCTGGGTCAGTTGAAACTTAGCTTGCTTGTAGATGTTACTTCACTTTGAGTGAAGGTAACATGTGGCAAATTAAATTTTTTTTTTTACAGCTGATTAATCATATCAGCGCAAAAACCATGCAGTGAGGTAAAAAAAAAAACAATCTGTTGAGCTGATAAACAGATCTGTGGAAGAGTTTAGAAACAAATTCTGATGCATTGAAGGGTCAGGGAGCATTTGGTCTCTGGTAACCTTAATGAAGGAAGTTTGAAACAACCAGGACTCCTGACCAAAATGAGGAACTGATGGAGAAGCGCTTTGGTTAGAGTGGTGACCAAGAAACTGATGGTCACTCTAGCTGAGCTCCATGATCACATGTAAAGATCTACAGAGGGACAAACATTACTGCAACACTCCACCGATCTGGGCTTTAAGGCAGTGTGGCATGCAAGACTCAGTCTTCACCCCAGTTAAGACACATAAAAACACTTGGAATTTGCAAAAAAGCACCTAAAGGAGCCTGATAGTTCCATGCATCATGATAAAAAGAAACTAGCTCTGTCCAACACCATCACAGTACCATCCCAAAAGTAAAGTGCACTGGTAGCAGCCTTATGCTTCGGGCTGTGGATTTTTCAATGGCAGCGACTGAGGAACTCATTGGAGTGTAAGAAATGCTCAATGCACCAAAATACAGAAATAGCCTAAATAAAAACCCAGTCCAGAAAATCCAGAAACGCTAAGCAGAAGGTTCACATTCCAACAGGACAATGACCCTAAGCACACATCAAGAATGGCTTATAGACAGAGCTTGAACCCAAACAAATATTTCTGGAGAAACCTTAACACGCATCTGCATCCATCCTACATGACAGAGCTTGAGAGGTAAAGACAAGAGGAGAAGAATAGCAGATAATTGCTATAATTTTTTTAATAAATGAATGAAGTTGGGATCAATATGATGTATGGAGTGTAGATTGATATGGAAAAAAATAAGGAGTATGAATGCTTTCACAAGGCACCATAAACCCTTAATCACTTTAAGAAATGGTTAACGGCTGTGACCACATCATTGAATTAACAATCAGATCTGTTTGATTCTTAAGTAAATCATTCTTGTTTTCTGAACTGATTCACTAAAAAGATCCACCTCCAGAGGAGGTTCCATTTTTGGCTTTTATTACTTTATTATTATATATCTGATTAGCTCTTCAATTAAATAATATTTTTCAAGGCTTTTGAATTTCCTGAAGTGGCAGGACTTCCAGTTGGAGGAAATGTCGGAGATTTTCTCTACAGGCTTGAAGTGCATTACAACAACCCAAATAAAAGTGCAGGTCAGTCAGAAGTTGTTTACAATGTAAAATACCACACTGTGATGAATATTTAAGGTCTTTCAATAAAACTATACCTTCTTCTCTGCACAGGTCGAGTTGATAACTCAGGTCTGCGATTCTACTACACATCTGAACTCCGTCAGCACGATGCAGCTGTCTTGATGACAGGGCTTGCGGTGGTCTCTGGGTATGCCATCCCACCCAAAGCCAAATCCTTCCTCACATACGGTCTGTGTGACACCACTTATATTCCAAAGGTTTGTATGTTTATCTACTCGCACTCTCTCGATCAGAATCAGCAGATGACTGGATGATCTCATGGTTTGTGCTCTACAGGTTCTGGAGACGTCACATGATCTTCAGGTGTTCTCTGTGATGCTGCACACACACTTAGCTGGGAGAAAGGTGCGAGTCGGACACTTCAGGTAAACCTGTGTAAATTTTTTTCTTCTGTGGTTCATAACCTAAAGATACTACAAGTAATTATTATTTTTGGTAAATTCTTATCCTCTTCAGAGGAGGTAATCAGATTGATCTTCTAGCTGCGGATGAAAACTATGATTTTGAATATCAGGAAGTGACAAACTTGGGTAAAACTAAGACAGTGAAGTTGGTAAGTACTTGCTTTGAAATTTTTACCATGTTATTAATTTTATAGTGATTTCAAGCATAAATGGCACAATACCAAATGACTTATTTATATATATATATATATATATTAGTCTTTATATATATATATTATATTGTAGCTTTGGAATTATAAGGTTCTATCTGACATTTTTGTGAGAATGGAGTTATTCAAATATTAATATATATAATATCTGTGACATTTTCATTATGTGATGTTTCCTTTGTAAGCTTTTTTTTTTTTAGTAAACAAAAAGGGTTGTATCTACAGAAGTTTATGGAATGCAAAAAACATTAAAGCTCATTAACTCGGAACCTTAGAATTTCAAGGTGGCAATATATTAATTATTGGTAATAAGTAAAATAAAGGAACATTTTTGGTCTTTCAGGGTGACAAATTGCTGGTGGAGTGCACTTATAACACTGAAATCCGCAGCACACTCACATGGGTTAGTACATTTACACAGAGGCTCATTTTGTCATGCATCTTCAAATTTCCTTTTCATTCTATTGTTTAGTATAGAGCTTAGTGGGTGCAGGTTTTTCTGGTCCTATTCGCTGCACTTTTCCTGTATTTTCTGTATAGACTGTTGTCTACCCAGTAAAGATACAGAATATAATGTATAAAATGTGCTAGTGATGACGTTTGTGTGCCAAAACAAGTTTACATCACCCTGGTTACCTTGACAAAATCCCAATATGATTATTCCAATGGCTTTTGGATTATTGCAGAAAATAAACTCATGATATCTTCACAAATCAACTTTGCAAACAAAATACACCACATTTACATCACTGCCATAAGCTTCAGTCAACTCTTGCGGTGTTTATTTTTAAAAAGATTCCCTAAAAGTATCAGTTAGAACAGTTTGCAAGTCTGCGAATAAAAACACAAAGCGTAAATGTGTGACCTTATTTCAGGCATGGAACCAAATATCTATTCAAAATTGACTTTAAAGCAGGGTAAGTGATTTCTGCAAGCCAATATTCATCTTTGAAAAACCCCAAAACAAATACAATTTTAATAGCTCTGCCCAACACATATGTAGCCTATGCAACCCAGGCAATGATTAGTTCTATGAAACAAAGCAAAACCGAAGTTATACCGTGTCTAAACCAGACGCGAGCAATGCGACAAAATACTAGACTATCATTATGTTGTCAGTCATGTTGTCTACAATGGATGCAGAGCGGCGTGACTAATCTCTTTAAAGAGAGATCAACTAAACTGTTGCAGGGCTCTATTTATGACGTGCTGACACAAATTTCAAGTGATTTTCAGTGGCCACTCTGTTGTGTCCAGTGTAGACTTTAGCTGTAGACACAGTTACTAACCTTCAGCTTCTTGAGTTCTTTCCAGCGCTGGAATGCTTATCCGATATTAAATATGGGCATCTGCAGATGTTTTCCTCTTTTGTTATCTGTCTTTTTGTTGCTCGGCTTTTCATTGAATGCTCTCTCCTTCACATCATGAGTAAACATGCCCCTTACTGTTAGTTGGCTACGAGATTGTTTTGGTACTCGGCCCCGACTCAGTTTTCTAAAGCGTTTCTGAAAAATGACATACCTCACCTTTAAGAACTGGAACCGGAATACTACAGCACTCTGTTTATGTAATCGTTAAAATAGATAGGAAATATTATGGATATGTAAAACCTCCTTTATTTACCTGCAGGGGGGGCTCTCAACTTCAAATGAGATGTGCTTGGCCTTCCTCTACTACTATCCAGCTTTGAATCTGAGCACCTGTGTGAGCTTCCCTGATGTAGCATCTTTAGGATCTGCGATGGGAACAACAGATGCAGCGTAATCATTGAAAACTCTGATTATTGATACATTTAGCTTGTAAGTTTTCCCCAATGATAATGTGCCTTTTTTTTTTTTTTTTATAATTTTGCAGTACTTGGCTATATATGATGCTCACAAAGACTTGGAATGAAACGTCTATCAATGAATACCAACAAACACTGAAGAGAATCGACCAGCATGTCATGGTCATGAACTCAAATGTAAGTGTCCACTCCTCTACAATATCAAGCTTTCAAATGACCACAGCTGTGTTTACATGATGTTCTTTTCCATGTCCAGAACAATGGATCGTACAATAAAGGGACACTTCCTGACCTCCAAGTCATCCCGTCTGCACCCTGCATGAGCGGCAGTGCCACCAAAAGTTTTGCTTTGCTATCACTGCTCCTCTGTTTGGGAGTGCAGTTTTCCTTTTTACATTAATGCACGAAAGAACTGATTTAAACTTGTTCTTTCATTGTCTGAATAAATGCTAATAATAAGAGAAAAAAACTCTTGGTTAGGGACAAAAAACTGAGCAAGCTATATGTAATTTTTATTTTGTTTAACATCATTAGATGGAAATGGACTTTAGTTACTTGCTTTACTTTAAAGCACTCTACAATATGAAAACCTTGACATTTGTTTAAATAAACATTGACAGCATGATTCAGAATATAAATAAAATTACATATATACAGTTAATTTAGTGTTTGTGCAGTGGTATGTATACAGATAAAAATTATTGACATGCTGGGTTCCAGAATGAATTTCTCTGTCAGATTACAGCTGACAGCTAGGTAATATGTAAAACCAACAACTTTCGGCAGCATTTAAGATGTTTTTACAGGATTGTTTGAATACTCAAAAAAGAATATAGCAAAATTTTACTTAATGTGTGTTTCCTAAATTAACAAACAAAAATCTCTCTTTATTTAGTTGATCTAGTCAGGTATATGAAAACTATTAATAGCATTTCTCATACTAAAATCATATTCTATTTGTCCTCTTACAGTGTAAATGTATTACTTTTTTGTTAACCTGGCAACACATTCCCTACAAAATTAACCATGTTTAAAAGCATACAAAAACAACAACAAAACACCATGATTACTATAGTGAAACCTTAAACTACTTCCAGCTACACTAACCATAGTTTAACCATGGTATCTGTAGTAGAAAATTGGGTCATACAAGTGGTATAGCACCAATCTACACCAATACATTTTAACTCAAATAAAACCATGGATCATTTTCTTAAGGGATTTCAATCTGTATACTTTATTTTTTCTTTGTATTGTTTTTATAACTTTACTGCCTTAAAGGAATAGTTCACCCAAAAAAGAATATTCTGTGATCATTTACTTACCCTCGAGTAGTTCCAAATCTGTATAAATTTCTTTGTTCTGCCGAACACAAAGGAAGATATTTTGAAGAAAGTTTGTAACCAGGCTGTTTTGGGTGACCGTTGACTTTCATAGTATTTTTTTTTCCTACTGTGAAAGTCATTGGTTACCGAAAATAGCCTGGTTACAACATTTGTTCAAACAAACAACTAAGAAATTCATACAGATTGGAACTACTCAAGTGTGAGTAAATGATGACAGAACTATTTCTTTTAAAATCTGATGTTACTGATTATTAAAAAAAAATAAAGAAACATATCAGAAAACATTAAATGTTCATCTGAATCTGAATGATACACAATATGTGCTTCGGAGTTCTGATCTAAATCAACTGATTTGGGATAAACACTCGGAAGTCCCAATTTCCATAATGATTTACGAACCCGCTCCAAAGTTCTGATCTAAATCAAATGACTCACGATCCGTACTGCAAATCGCAATCTGAATCAAAAGATTCATGAACCCGCTCTGGTCTACACCAAATAATTAGCCAAATTCACTTTTGGCTTTTTGATTATGTCCTGATCTGAATCAAATTATTTGCTATATGTGCTCCAAAGGTCCGATCTGAATCAGGTGAGTCACAAACCCACTCTGTAGCCCCAATCTGAACAATGATTATGATCATCTCATACCAATGAAGCAAATGTTACATTTATCAGTACAAATTTTTATTATAAATTTGAGAAATTATTGTTTTATCTGAGTGTATTCAGAGTCTATTCAGAGTGATAGTCAATGTAAAAAAACAAAAGAGCAAATGGGAGAAGCAGATGAACACAAAATAGCTAAAACCCCATCATATCTGCATTTATGGTTGACTTTTAACCCCAGTTTCATGTCATCAGAAGTGGATTGCAACATACTCATAATAAAGAGAGCTTTTTATGTTAGTATCGGCTAGTCTTCAACATGTTTTACATATACATATATATATGATTTAAACATTTAGTATACCTTATACTGTACATATGTTCTTACACATGGATTTTTAGGGTATTTACTTTTAATTTCCCAGGTTATCAATGGTGTGACCTATTTCAGATGCACATGAAATTACAAGAAGTGATTACATTATTGTTTGATCAAAATCATTGCCAGGGACAATATAGTAGTAGGATATTGGTAGTTCCTGACCGTCCCTACTAAATTCTACACTTTCATTTTTGTATTTTTTCAGAGCACCATTTTATTTGCATATATTTGCATATTTGTTCACATACATTTTGTCTGTCCATAAACATTGAACAAAAAGTTATTTTTTATTTTTCTTACAAGCATTCACTAAAAAAATCCTCAAAGCAAGGCTTTATTATGTAAACAATTTTTACAATTTCTTGTGCCTTTTTGTTGAGTTCATCTCAACATTCCTTTCTAATAATACTTATATTGTGATTTAAATTATTACTTTAACATCGGGTGATGAGGAACCTGATTCACCAGACCGAAATGAGAGGAGGAGAACTGAGATCAGGTGAGGAGGGGTTAAAGAGGGCTGTTAAAGTGACTACAGAGCAGTTTCAAGTCACTGCCTTCCCAAACACCTTCCAAAGACAACATTTGGTCGATTTAAAAAAAGGAAACATGGTCACATTATCGCTTGTCCTGCTCTTAGTTTCAGTCCAGTGGTCCTGGGCTCAAGAAGACCCTCTTCTGCCTTTCTCTGAACACCTGGACCTCGAGCACAAGGTGCAGCTGAAGTGGGGATTTGATGAGATCCGGGGCACCATCTTGTTTGAGCTCACGGTCAACACCAGCGGCTGGGTCGGTTTCGGCTTCAGCCCCAAAGGAGGAATGACTGGAGCAGATATCGTCATTGGAGGAGTTGGACCCAAAGGCAGTTACTTCACGGTAAAACTGAGACTAGCAGTTGGATAACAGTTGATTATTTTGATATTTCATTCTGATTCATAGCCTATGTGTCTCATATAGCTGTATTTTTCAGTATTTCATTAGCTGTAATGTAATTTCTTATAAATTATCTCACTATGAAATCCAGTTATAGGTTTGATATTTTTAACCTAAAAAGGTAGATCAAGCAATTTTGCATTAAACTAGATATTAAAATGACTAATATCTGGATATTGAATGTTAAAATAAGTGAGCTTTGGCATGTTTAACTGGATATTTTCCAATCTGTTATATGTAAACAAATGACATATAGTTTATGACACAAATATATGTTGTTATGACTGAAAATACACCAATGTTGTTCAGGATCGTCATGCCGGGGAGAATTCAATGCCACTGATTGACCAGAAACAGAACTACAAACTTCTATCTCTCACCGAGTCTGATGGGAAAACAGTGATGAAGTTTCAGAGATCCATTGTAGCTTGTGATGAAAACGACTTAACCATCACTGTGAGTCCAGGAATATCATTTCCAACTTTTATGCAGCAAGAACACAAATAAATTGTTTATAGGAAATTTATAAAGTTACAAAATATTTCAATTTCAAATAAATGCTTAAGAAACTTTAACAATAATACCAACCTATAATTTAGCATTTTTAGAGATTAGGATTAAGATTGGATAGGTGAACAAATATAGTATTCCATGACCAAAAACAAATAATGCAAGAACACTTCCTACATGACACCTACAGTGAACAGGTTGGATAAATGTACTGTTTGTTCCTGGAACTGGTCTTATGATAAACAGAACACCTACTTGCTGAATCCAATTTTCCGCAAAATTACACTCAAGGTATGTGTACAATCTAGAAATTTTGATGCAGCTGCAAAGAAAAGTAGTTACAACACCGTCAGTTTCGCCCTCCCCTTTTATTGTGCAGATTGATCCGGTAAACAATGTGAGCAGAGGAACCACAGAATCGATAAAACCCAGTTATGTAAGCCATGAGTGTCCTCTTTCAGGTAGCTTTCACACTGGGAATCTGCACAGCTTTAGACACACTGGAACCAGGAAGTCTAGACTGATACTGTTAGTTTAGGGACCCTCAATTGTAATTGAAATGCCTCCTTAAACAGATAGACTTAACTCAAAAACCCTGAAAGTCCAGATCAAAACTAAAAAGTAAAGAGTTTCTCATTGTTCATTTCAGGTGTGGATCAGGTGCCTGTAAATTATCGCTTTTGTTTTATTGCAATTCAGGATCTCCCCATGAAGCTCATCTATGCGTATGGACAGACGGATGACATCAAGTACCACAGCACCCAAAGGGGAACGAAGGAGCTGAACCTGTTGAAGTACATGCCTCGGGTCAACCCTCCAAACAGCAAGTTTTTTGACATGACTATGATCAATGTAAGTAGGATTTTTTGTTTTGCTTTTTTTACTTAGTTGGTGTGGAGAATAAAGAGACAAGCAATCTTTATGTTGAATTTAATATTGATCTTACCATGCTGTTAACAGTTTACACTAATGTTATAGCTGCAGTGCATAAGTTTCATTTGAAAACGTAGTTTGGAAAAAGTATTATCATAAATGTGCAGATTTAATTTAACTATTGATTAACTTATTATATCAAACCCTGCAAATTGTTATAACTGTCTCAAATGATTAATGTTAACAAAATCAGCATTGCCTGACTGAGTATAGTGTGTATTAGCGTGTATATTTCAATTCATGTACAGTCTAATCTAATTGTCATACTTAACCCAAAAAGCGAACTATGCTCCCATCGAGCTGGTTGTCCTTAAAATACAAATCTTGTTTAATCTCTCTTAAATCAGAATCACATTTAAAACTGGAATAAAATGTAATATAATTTAATGTTTCAATACTTTCTGGATTACAATCCACCATCAAAAAGATTTTTGACATTATTCTAGATGCTGTAATCGATTCTCCACCTGCCTGGTGGCCAGGACAACAAAATAGCCATGCTCAAATTTCCAGCAAAAATTACACACTTGCAGCTTTAATTAATGTTAAAGGGTTAGTTCATCCTAAATTGTCATTAATTACTCACCCTCATGTCATTCCAAACCCATAAGACCTTCGGAACTGTCATCTTCAGAACATACGTTAAGATATTTTTTATGATCTATCTGACCCTCCATAGACAGCAACACAACTGAAATGATCCCAGGTTCAGAAACATAGCAAATACATTAGCGAAACAGTCCATGTGACATCAGTACCTGTAGATCAACTTCAGTTTTGCAATGCTAGGATAATACTTTTTTTTTTTGCGCAAAGAAAACAAAAAGTATCATAATTTAGTCAACCATTCTTCTCCCCTCACTTACGTCTTCTGCCATTTAAGAAAGTTTCACAATGTATGTGCATACTTTCCCCTAAGTGAAAACAACCACAGACTATGTTCATGTACATACTGTAACGGGACGGAGCCAACGACAGACACAGTGGGAGTGGCGTCATGCCTCGGGTGGCTTTTTATTTACAAAATAATAAAAACAATAAAGTGTCCAGGGAAAAAGTGTCCAAACTAAAAGAAAAGGGGAACTAGTGTCCTCGTTGTGATCTGGAGACAGTGAAGGGAGGGCAGTGGTCAAGTCAAGGGCAGCTCCACACACCCACTACAGTCGGGAGCCTGGAGAGGGGCGGCGAAAAGGGTAAGGGTGACGCTGATATTAGTGATTAATGATACACATTCCCTTCCCCAAGCGACACCCCATCATGCAGTCGCCACCCATGCAGGAGTGCTACCGTCCTCTCTCAGGCTCCTACGGTAGTAGTGGGCGTGGTAGGGGTACCTCTCCAGGCTTGTCACCCTCTCGCTCGACGATGACCGAGACAGGAAACCGGGAGTTAGATATCAGCCTCAACCAGCCCCAGGGTAATGACTATATGACTGAAGTCACTTACCCCTTTGGTGGCTGGGAGGTTGTCTCCATTGGTCCTCCATCCTGGTGCTGATCTTCTGGTCTTCTTGGATCAGATGGTGCCCACTGCGCTGCCCGCATTGAATGATGCATTTTATATAGTGCTTTGTCTTGTATGGTCATACACCCAAAGCGCTTTCAATCATGTGTGGGGTGATCCTCAACCACCACCAGTGTGCAGCATCCACCCGGATGATGCAACGGCAGCCACAGGACAATGGTGCCAGTGGCCTCACCACACACCAGCTACAGGTGGAGAGGAGAGAGAGATACAGCCAATTAATGGATGGGGATTATTGGGAGGCCATGATAGGCAAGAGCCAGTGGGAATTTGGCCAGGACGCCAGGGTTACACCCCTACTCTTTACGATGAGTTTCATGGGATTTTTAATGACCACAGAGAGTCAGGACCTCGGTTGAACATCTCATCCGAAAGACAGTGCTCTTTTGACAGTATAGTGTCCCTGTCACTATACTGTGGCATTAGGACCCACTCAGACCACAGGGTGAGTACCCCCTGCTGGCCTCTCTAACACTCCTACCAACAGCAACCAAGTTTTCCCAGGAGGTCTCCCATCCAGGTACTGACAAGGCTCAGCCCTGCTTAGCTCAGTGGGCGACCAGGCTTGGGCAGCAGGGTGATATGGCTGTGGCGTATGCCAGATGCTGTGGCCCGATGTCGCTCAGTGAAGAAGCACACAACAAACAAGAATGTTGTGAACCCCGGAGGGTGGATTTATTCAGTGAAAAGTGAACAAACAGTGAAGATGGTGGCTTTGTCCCTCTCTTCCCTGGCGTGGTGTCCATGTGGCGGTGCTCTTCCATGAGTCTCTTGGGCCAAAATAAGAAAGCCAGTGAGTACGTCTGCATTGGAGATATTTCTCACCCCTCTGACGCTCTCGCTTCTCTTTTATGCTTGGTTGGCTGTGAACAATTGGCCTGTGATGGCGATCTCCAGGTGCTCCTCGTGAATTGCCAGGGCGACGCTGATTGCCAAGGGTGATCCCTGTCACACTACTTTCTCCCTAAAAGTAAACAACTCTAAGTCATATACATTCTTAAGTAATCTTCAAAACGGTGGAAGATGTAACTCAGGGAAGAGTCAGGTTTTTTTTTTTTTTTGCTTTCTTTGTGCAAGGAAGTATTCTTGTAGTGTCACAAAACTGAAGTTGAGTCACTGGTGTCACATGGACTGTTTTACTTACTTATTTACTAACCTTACATTCCTGGATCTGGGATCATTTCAGTTGTATTGCTGTCAATGGAGGGTCAGATAGCTCTCCAGTTGAATAAAAAATATCTTAATTTGTGTTCCAAAGATGAACAAAGGTCTTACAGGTTTGAAACGATATGAGGGTGAGTAATTATTGACATTTTGGGGTGAACAAACCCTTAAATGTGAATTGTGGAGATACAGATCCATCTATTAAATCAATGAAATGTGTTGTACTGTATGAATAAAACACAGATATGAATGTGTTACCAGAATTTTTGTTTTTAGTCAGAAAACAAAAAATGTAAGAAAATTATCACACTGTATCTGGTGTGTTTTGGTTTTCATTATAGCACAGACTAGAGTTTACCTGTAAGAGTGAATTAATGGAACAAGTCAAATGAAAATCTATGTATGTACTCATCCTCAGGCTATCCAAGATGTAGATGAGCTTGTTTTTTCATCAGAACAGTTTTGAAGGAATTTATCACTAATGGATCCTCTTCAGTGAATGGGTGCAACAAGAGGTCAAACAGCTTATAAAACACAGATATTTCCACTTCAGAAGTTAATTATCAATTAATGTTAATTGATGGAGCAGTCTTGTGTTGATTATTATTGTGATGTTTTCATCAGGTGTTTGAACTCTTATTCTGACAGCACCCATTCACTGCAGAGGATCCACTGGGAAAGCTACATTTCTCAAATTCCCCCATGATGCGCTTTCATTAAAATCCCTAATGTGGGAAATTTCACTTTACACTTTGCTTACATATACAATCATTTCAGTTCACTGTACCAGCCAACCAAACCCACTATCACTGCAAGATCATGAAAGCCCCGACATTTGATCGCAAGCAGCACATTTATCGCGTAAGTGAGTTTACACACATAATAAATCCTGATTATATAGCGATCAGCCAGTTCAGATCTTCATCTCTCGCTTACATTCATTATGTCCAGATTGAGCCGGTGATCACAAACTTTGACCTCGTGCATCATCTGCTGCTGTACCGCTGCCCTCCGAGCGTGACGGAGCCATTTGAGGCGGAGTGTTACACATCGTTAAGAAGCAATTTGTGTATGGAGACCATTGCAGTGTGGGGAGTTGGTGGAGGGGTAAGTCTCTGTTCTGCATCAGAAATCATACATTTCATTTCTTGATATTATTAAATAATTAATTTAAATCTTGGTTGAAATAAATGAGGATTCATTGGTTCTCTCAATCATCAAAAATATTTTTGATTTTTGACTCATTCTCTCAGGGTTTTGAACTCCCTGAAGTGGCAGGACTTCCAATTGGAGGCAATGTTAGTGATTTTTTCTACAGGCTTGAAGTGCATTACAACAATGCTAACAAAAGTAAAGGTCAGTGTGCACTGTGGTTTTTAATTATAAACTCGCATTTAAAGTGCTTGGAATTATAAAATACTACACGACATCTTTTCTCTGCACAGGTCGAGTTGATAACTCAGGTCTGCGATTCTATTACACATCTGAGCTCCGTCAGCACGACGCAGGTGTTTTAGGGACAGGGCTGGTAATAGCTCCTTGGTATGCCATCCCACCCAAAGCCAAATCCTTCCTCACATACGGTCTGTGTGACACCACTTATATTCCAGAGGTTTGTATGTTTATCTACTCGCACTCTCTCGATCAGATTCAGCAGATGACTGGATGATCTCATGGTTTGTGCTCTACAGGTTCTGGAGACATCACATGATCTTCAGGTGTTCTCTGTGATGCTGCACACACACTTAGCTGGGAGAAAGGTGCGAGTCGGACACATCAGGTAAACATTTTTAACCAATAACTGATCTAAAGAAAGAGTTTACACAAAAATATAAAAGGAAAATCAATTATGTTATTCCAAACCTGTGTTCTTTACTTTCTTCTGATGTTAATCAAAATATTCATGCTGTTTTTTTAATATAATAATAAATTACATATATTCAAGAAATGAATGAAGCATATACCAATTTATACATTAATGCAATTTTAACTATGTAAAATATGTAAATATGACTCAAATATGGCATATAACCAAATATTACCTAAAAGATTAGAAGTTAAAACATTAATTTAAGTTACAGTCTGTTCCTCACACAGCTATCATATGACTTGAACTATAGCATACAACTTACACTGCTATTAGACAAAAAGAACAAACCGCTTCCCTGTTCCACAATGACAACAAAAGCCTCAAAGTTCATGCTGAGCTCATTAGACATCTCAGTCGTACCTTTAATGAGTGAAATACAATACATTTGAGAAGAAATTGTCCTGATTTCCAATAACAAAACGAATATTTGAAGAAATAGTCCCCCCTCAAGTAACACTCGCTTAACAATGGATCCTTTGCAGTGAATGGGTGCCGTCATAAAGCAATGTTTAATCAGCTGTTTTGTTCACCCATTCACTACAAAGGATCAGCGAGCAAGTGACGCAATGCAAACTTTCTCAAAATCTGCTCTAATGAAGAAACGAAAACCTCACCTGTATTTTGGATGTCTGAGAGGGAGTACATTTTCAGCAATTTATTATTTTTGTGTGAAGTATTCTTGTAACGGTGCATAAAAAGTGCATTCGATAGCTCGTCCAGGTCATGCAGATAAAGTCAGCACATTTTCATTTCATTAGCAAGAATGTATTTGGATTGGAAACAATGATTTTTTTTAATTTCTCAAAATGTCTAAAAAAAAAAAAACTAAAAAAAAAAAAAAAAAAAAGATTAAGTAGGTTGTTTATTTCAGAGATGAAAAGCAGATTGATTTCTTAGCCGTGGATGAAAACTATGATTTTGAATACCAGGATGTGACAAATTTGGGCAAAACTAAGACAGTGAAGTTGGTGAGTACAAAATCATTTAAATATTTGATCTACTTACAATATACAGTATATTGTATCAAATATATGCACTGTACAATACAATACATCGCATTTATATGTTAACAAGCCAAAAACTTGGTCTAAAGGTGGTTTACTGTAGTTTATCAGTGCATAATTATTCATAGTATTAGTCTTTTGGTCTTTCAGGGTGACAAATTGCTGGTGGAGTGCACCTATAACACTGAAAACCGCAGCACACTCACATGGGTTAGTATTAATATATAACTGTTCTTCATGCAGCTTAATTCACTGTTTCTCTACATTAAACATTACTGTTTCTTTCTTTTTTTGCCCACAGGGGGGGCTCTCAACATCAGATGAGATGTGTTTGGCCTTCCTCTTCTACTATCCTGCTATGAATCTGAGCGGCTGTATGAGCTTCCCCAATACAACTACTTTAAGATCCGAGATGGGAACGCCAGATCTAAAGTAATCTGCCTTTAAACACTAGCGTCATCTAAATGCCATCCATAAATGCATTCAGCCCTATAAATGACCATTGCTTTTAATTTGATAATTGCAGTACTTGGCTCTATAAGATGTCCACAAAGACTTGGAATGACACGTCTATCAATCAATACCAACAAACACTGAAGAGAATCGACCAGCTCGTCGTAATTGCCGATTCATTCGTAAGTGTTCACACCTCCACAACATAAATCAATCTCTTGTTTTTCTAAGTTGTTAACAATGTTTTGTATGGTTTTCCAGAAAAACATATCACGCAACACAGGGCTGATTCCTAACCTCAGTGTCATCCCGTCTGCACCCTGCATGAGTGGTTGTGGCAACAAAAATCTTGCTTTGTTATCGCTGCTCCTCTGTTTGTTAGTGCAGTTCATGCACAAATACTACTGATGCAACCTGTTGTTATATTCATGTCAAAGATTAAAAGTCAATCAATATAGATTAGGAGGTCCTGGCAACTCCACCCTCACAGGTATAATAGTTTCGATAACTAAAAATGCTACAAAATAGCCTATACGTTATTGTAATTATAAATCATATCAGGGAAAGAATATAAGGAGCTGGTTGTGATTTTTTTTTTTCTTGTGCTAAATAATTTTATAGGAGTATATTTTCTTTAATATTCTATTCACTAGATATTAAATAAACAAGTGAATGCATTAAAACTAAATGTTTAAACAGACATACATTGAAAATAAAGCCGAAACTATGGTTGTTTTCCATTTTTGCTTTTGATTATTGATTAATTATTCATGAATATATTGTTCTGTATTGATTGATTAAGAAATGTATTAGAAATAGTGAGTGGTTTAAAAACTTTTAAATAAAACATTCAGTTGCTTGATTTGACCATTCATAACGTTTTCAATATCTGAACTCAAATTCAGTATGCTTTTTTTCTGGCAAAGCAGAAAATACTATAACTGTTGTGATATTTCTTAGTCTATATGTAAATAAAATGTAATTTTTTTTGTAATGTTTGTAAAAAAATGTAATTTTTTTTTTAGTAAAACAAAAATCCTGTATGTATTTCATGTATACAGTAGTTAACATTCGAAGTGGATCAAAACCTTTTATCAAAGTTGGAACTTTTATGATGCACTTCGAATGTTGACTACTATATATATATATATATATATATATATATATATATTATACTATGTATAATTTAATTAGAAATTTTAAATTATATGTACTTATAAATGTTGCTCAGTTCTGTAGCCAAGAATTTGCAACCGCTGGAGCAAAAGGTGTGACCTCATACCAATACAGTGGTCATTTTTGTTGCACTTACATCAATCAGAAGTAGTATTACGTAACACTTGCTTGACAGTCACACAGGACACGCCCTTGCAGCACCGATACATTCTCTAGGTCGGTCGCTATATAATGTCGCTGTGATGAAGCAAAGGGCTGTACAGCAGGACTTACTGAACATCTCGTCATGTCGCAAGCTTTCGCCGCTCCGCCGAACTTCTCCTGGGTCGAACCTCGCAAACTCGCCGGACTGGCCTGTCCTTCAGAGACTCAGCATTATAAGTTCCTGGTGGAGAACGGCATCAGACACCTGGTGTGCCTGTTAGAATCCAAACCCCCGAAATGGGACACGGTTCCAGAGCTCATCCTGCATCACATCAGCATAGTGGACTTCACTCCGCCGAGTCTGTCTCAGATCCTGAGATTCCTGGGCATCGTGGAGGAAGCCAACGCTAAAGGGGAGGTGAGGGAGGAGCGCTTTTATAGCACGAGTCGTCAATCGAAATAAAAGTCTACAGCTTCTTTTTGACCCAGTGTTTACAAGAACAGAAGTGTCGTGTACTTAAAAAAAAAACAAAAAACAAAAAAAACCTTATACTATTAATGGAAAACATTTCCTGTGCGCTTGGCGGGAAAACAACCGAATACATAATGTAATGGTTCAATTCTAAATCTGTAACCATAAACGGCTCCTATTGGTCAAAGTACAACTACGCGGAGAAAAGTAACACGTAACTGCGTCACGTGGTTACTTTGTTACCACGTGACGCAGTTACGTGTTACTTAAAAATTAACATCAGTATTACTTCTGTAGTATATTTTTTGATAGTTGTGGCCCTCTTTCTGTCTTTTATTGTAAGGATGTAGTTATTGATCCAGAAATCGAATTAAAAATACATAATAAAGATACAATAAAGTACAATTATGCATTTGAAGGCTATATTTAGACAAAACTAATTCGCAATTTCCTTTGTTTAGGAAAGAGATCAATATCATTTCTATCTGTGTAAAAAAAAAAAAAAAAAAAAAAAACTTTCCGCAAAAAACATGTAAAAATGTGGGCAACGAACACTATTTTATGTAAGCATAATGCTTAGTAAATTATAAATAGCTTATGGAAATGGAAACGGCGTAAAATATTTCAAAATAAGAACTACGTTATCTCTTTCTCTCTCTATGTATACACACATTTGATCAGTTTGTGTAAGAATATTACTGTTAAGTGTCAACCAAATTTGTAGTTAAACAAATATAAAAGCTGATTTTGGTTCTTTGCGGTTCTCAGGCCGTTGCGGTTCACTGCATGCATGGTCATGGCAGGACAGGGACCATGTTGGCCTGCTACCTGGTGAAAACAAGGAACATCTCAGGTCTGGAAGCCATCAAAGAAATCCGACGCCTTCGAAAAGGGTCCATTGAGACAAAAGAGCAAGAGAAAGCAGTGATCGAGTTTCATACATACATTCAAAACCGTTCTCAAAACTGTTGTCAAAAGCATTAACTCAGCACTTACAATTCTGTCTGTACTTTGACAGCTGTCTGTGATCCATGTTTTTCAGCTGATCCTGCTGTCACATGCCAACAGAGAATTAAGGTCGTTTATAAATGTTATTCAAAATTCCAATACATTGGGTAAATTGGGTCAATAATGCTTATGTTTGTACTCAGATCAACAAACTTCTCAAAAATGCATTCAAAATAAAATCAATTGACAATGACTTGCTTTCCCCTTTTTTTATGTTATTTTCTAAATGAAAATCTATTGTGTTTTTTGTGGGTCAAAGTAGAAACTGCTTGGCTGTATTGTAATATAATAAAGTCATTAAAAAGCTAAAAAAATATATATATGTATATACATATATAAATACACGTACACCTATACATAATGTGTGTGTATATTATATATATTATTTAAAATATATTTCTCAGATATTGAAGTACATAACCTCAAACTTTCAATATTGAATCAGCATAATCAAAAAAACAAAGGGTGATGTTACGCTCACAAACACATTTATTCTCACAAAATAGACAATTTTTCTGCTTATTTGTAAAATCCATATTTATTTATGATTTACAAAAGCCTATGTAACAACCATTAAAATTAATCAAATGAATTCGTCTTTAACCTAAAATGAAAACACGACTGTGTGTGTATATGTGTGTCAGTTTATGTTTCTCAAAGTGGCAAAAAAAAAAAAAAAGTAGGATATTGACATTACCCTTCTGCATCATTTGATTTACAAAGTCTGTGTTCTCTGGAAAATTATTTACACAGGCGCCAACAGGTCTAGACTATGAATGAAAAGACACAGGTGCTTCAAACTAAAGAGACACGACCGGATCCTCCATTTAACATAACATATGCAATACTGTGGGCTGAGGGAAGCAAAGCCGTTTAATGCACTACCAAACGGTGGAAAGTGGCCTATTGTGTTTAAATCTCACGATTGTTGCTCATCCATCAAAATTAACCTGCAGATTCTATCCATACTCACAGAAACAAACACATCTCAGTATATCAGTAAGGTTCAAATAAATACCTGCTAATCAAAAGGCTCCTGCATCTTATTTCCACAAAACCTCTTTATTCAAATCATCTCTTTTTATTAACATTATACTACCATCGAACTTCGCTTCGCCAACATCAGCTGGCGACTGCGTCACATCGCCCGGTGCATTTAAACGCACAAACTCCTAAACATTTTAAAAAAGTGGTAAACCTCAGCGCTCTTACGGAACGGCAGACTTGCAGACGGTGCATTAAAATAATCAAGAAAAACGACTACATTCTCAAAAGAAATTCACAAGTGTTGCTAACAAGGTTGCTCGTTTTCAGAGCAAAATCAGACACAAGATTGGCGGAAAGGTGCCTGTGTATCCACGAACGTGGAAGAACCAACTGGAAAAATAAAATAAACAGTGCGACAAAAAAACGTAAGCCTCCTACATAAGTTTCATTCACGCGCTACTGTTGAGCTGTTCGATAATATTCGGGGGCCAAAGCGGACCCCTACTCTGTACTGAGAGCTGTTTACGTTGGTCTATTATATCGGCACTTACTTTCAAAAGAAAAAATTGTGGAAAGATGTAGAAAGAGAATAAAATAACACCATAAAATATCCCACATTACTGCCTATTTAAAAAAAAAGTTATAAAACGAGCAAAGGATGCGTCATTTTCTGAACATTTCACAAACAAAAATATACCCCCTTCATGTCATTTCAGTTTTCTTATTAATATAATTAAAAGAATTTACAGTGCTTTATTATAATATATCTTTCAAGGGAATTTACGGAATATCGTCTCTTATTGCAGCTAAATGGTATTCTTAATCGTCCAGTTGTTCAACGAAACCCAAAAAAATAAGTTTGGAAATGACTGGGAAGTCGTAGCTGGATGTGTTTAGTGTGTTTTTCTCCAGGGATGGGTCACATATTGGCAATTAGTCCTGCTAGGGCTCTTCGCTACTGCTTTATGTTCAGTTCGTTCTCCAGTTCCATGAGCTTCCGGGACGCTTTGACTTTATTCGACACTTCTTTTCCCTGTGAGAAGAGTCTCTGGCGCTCCTTAAACGTCAGGTTTTCTGGAGCTCCTCCTATTGTGTTCTCCTGGTCGGGGCTGCTGCAATTAAAAGCAATCATTTGTTAGTGATGCGGTAATTAATAATTAAATCAAAAAACGAAAACGAATCATTTACTTAAACCTTGTTTTCACGGAATACAAAAGGATAGAAAAATGCACACAAATCATTTGTTATTAGTTCACCCCAAAATGAAAATTCTGTCATTAATTACTCACCCTCGTCTACAAATGCATAAACACAGTTTAAAGCATTTATAAGTGTCCTAAATCTTCTATATGTTTGGGATAGTTTGGTTCTACCACACCCAGAGCTGTGTGCTCAGAGTTCGGTGAAAATAGGGATAATGATGTTTGTGGAGGCTTACTGAAAACACCATAGCTTACAGTCCAACCCAAGCATGTCAGCTTTAGTTTACATGCATCATATAAGCACAAACGTTTTGGGTTTCAAAACACATTCCAGGTGCATGAGTGCGTTCCTCACCCTTTTGTCCACTTCTCTCGCGGGTCCTTGTAAATCTCTCCTGATCCTAGTCCTGTTGTGTTTCCAGTGTATGAATTAAATCCTGTTTTAATTTTGTCAAATGTAAAAACAACGTGAATTCCACAAGAAACATCAACAATGTCATTTCAAAAGCGATTAGCAAGATAATTGCAAAAGCTGCTGGGCTCGTTATGTTGAACTGCATGTATGCATGTAAATATTTATTAAAATACCTATATATATATATTATATTTATTTATTTATATATTATATTTATATATATTATATTTATTTATTATATTAGTATTTTAATATATCTATATAATTAAAATCAAAGTTTTCTATATCTATTTTATTTATTACAAATGCGTGATATATATATGCATTTATTATATTATTACATATATATAACAACATTTATTTAAATAAGTGAATTTTTTTTTTTAAAAACCATAATATATATTTAATCAGAAACTAAAAAGTTGCCTTTACAACTAAAAAAAAAAAAGACTGAATTTAAAACAAACAGAAATAAAGCCAAATAATTTAATAAAAACATTAAATTATTTATTAATTATTTATTTTTAGCTAATTTGTCAACCAAGTGCTTTTGTCTTTAGTTAGTTTTTTGTTGTTTTTATCTTAGATTTTTTATTTTAATTTTAATAATTAAATTAAATTATTTCTCAACCTCACTCTTAGGTTATATAAAGCTATATATATATATATATATATATATATATATGCATTATGCTAATAATAAAATATGCATTATTTTTAACAACATGCATACGTTAACACTTTAAATGTTTATATAAATATACAGTATATTATTTTTACTGACTTATTCCCATAGCATAGACATAATCTGTTTAACTGTGCAGTTCAACCCCACCACTGGCCCAGCAACTTCTGTTTCCAACAGGACTCCACAGACCAAAAGCTGAACAGCAAGAAGAAAGCTGATTTAGTTAGTGTTAAAGCATTCCAAAGCACACCTGACACAAGGTCTGTGGATCACAGGTCAAAGGTCAAAGGTGGAGGTCAAGCACCAGCTGCCTCTAAACTTGTCTTGAGTTGAGGAACGTCTGTAAATGAGACGCTCCCCAACTCTGCACAGCTGGCCTATCGAAGACCCCCATCGCTGACCTATCACAGGCATCGTCTGAGGCTCACGTGTCCTTGTGTCTGTCAAAGCGAAGGGACGGTTGATTCTAACCAATGGGGTGCAAGAGCACCACCGCAATCCAAATGCATGTGGACGGTTTCACTGATTGACTGATAATGGAATGAGTTTGGGCCGGAGGGAGAAAGACACAAACACACTGACTTGTGAACCAAAAAAAATTAAAAAAACCTTTTCCACTGGTGACGACCAAGTACCTCAAGAGCAAAACAGGGAAGCTGGTGGTTAAGAAAGAAAGAAAACACTCAACTAGAGGCTAAAGTTTTTGTTTTCGAGGCCAAATGTGTTTCAGAATGTGGTTTGGAATACAATACAAAACGCAAAGCAATGTTTTATATTTGTTCGCATGTTTGAATCAAGCTGTTAGGTTTGTATTCTTAAAATCTGGAAGAGGGACTGATTCCCTCAGGAACATTTAAGGGTTTTTAACAGCAGTTTTGGATATCTGAGCAAACCAAGATCCGTGGTTCACATAACTTAGAGACATTTCTCTATTAAAATTTCCAGTCAGACCTCAAAAAATCATTTTAGTTTTTCTTTGTTTGCTCTGACTTTTATTGTAGTTACAGTCCTTTGTACACGCTCAGAAAAATGAGTAAAATATTTTCTTGAAGGGTACAACAGCTTGTTGATATTTGCTGAAACTGAAACGTGTGTTTTGAAATATAACAATAGTTACATAAGGTAATGTATATATTTATAAACATTTCAGTATTTCATTTTAGCATGCTTTATCCTCAATTAAACGGTATCTTTTAGGAAATAAATTGTACATTTGAAAATAATTATCATCATGTAATATATATTAACCATTTAGGATTAAATTAGTTAATAACTGAGCTAGTGACAAGCTTTTGTACCCCTAAAGTAAATAAAAGGTACATTTTTTACCTTT
Organism: Enteromius afrohamiltoni; assembly: GCA_034779775.1. Taxonomy (NCBI): domain Eukaryota; kingdom Metazoa; phylum Chordata; class Actinopteri; order Cypriniformes; family Cyprinidae; genus Enteromius; species Enteromius afrohamiltoni. The sequence goes on from JAUYWG010000057.1 coordinate 20,354,191, forward strand.
CTTGAGAGGACGTGTCTCCATTTGAGGCATGATTGTGTATAAATGTTGTTAAAATAAAATAAAATATGTTGACCAAACACCTTAATTTACTCAAACTCTCATGAACTCAAATGCTTTCTAAAAACTCATGGAGAACTCATGGTACATTAGCCTACAAACTAATGACTGATCAGCTTTATAGTATTATATGGCTGTGTATATATATATATATATATATATATATACACACACACACACCCAACACATTTCTATTTCTTTTTTTTTTCCATTTACCAGCAGAAAATTAACATGGACTAAAAGTCCACAGCTTGTGATCCTTTTTGCTCAGAGTCTTGGTGGTTCCAGCAGATTGATGCACCTTCTCAGAGAAGGTGATGGGAGGGGCTGTGGAATCCCATGATTCCATGCAGCCCAATGTGAGAGGAAGCAGGGGAGGGTGGGTGGAGCCAAGCAAATGATGATGCCAAACACACATAAAGACAAACCAAAAGAGCAAGACAGCAGACAGACAGAAGATCAGATGAAGTGAAAACTACAACAAAGCTGAAACCAAACAAAAATAATATTGTCAATGCTAAAGCTGCGTTCCATAACCTAGTGAGTTGCCTTTTAAAGTGGCATATTAAGTGAGACTGAGACTGTGACTGGTTTGAGGTGCTACTATATTATATATATATATATATATATATATATATATATTTAGTTTTTTATGATTTATTATTAACATTATATTAACATTTATCTAGACTTCCAACATCTTGGATTACATTCATGTAAAGATAAAAAGCAAAGGGTGTGTATGATATATCTACAGTGCACTAGACTGGTGACACAGTACTAGTGTTTTGTTGAGAAGGTGTTAGAATGAACTGGGTATGGGCCCATGAGAGGGTTCAGCAGTGTTGTAGACAGGAGTAATGATGTTGATTTGGTAAAGAGACGCATTAAGCAAAGCAGCAACGATTGCAGCGGGTGATTCATGGCTTGAAAAGCTACAGTCAGTCTGAGCATGGAGGAATGCCGTGCTTCCGATTGGTCGATTAATGCAAAGTTAGTTCCTCGGTAAGCGTAAATGCGTTTTCAATCACAACAGGCCCCGATGACATTAAGTGGGTAAAAGCTTTGTGCAGATTACATGCAAGGTCAGATACACTGGGCATCTTTGTGAAATAGGGTTGAACTGCTTTATTTCCACATGACTGTTTAAAAGTCTGACATCTGATATGTTGCATAAGTTAAAAAGTAGTTTAAGAAAAGTGCTTGGTGATTCAAATAAAAATATAAATGAAGTAATTATTTAAATAGCTTTCATATATATTTATTCACACTCATTAAAATGCAATAATTCTAAAATAAATTATAATAATTTTGCATATTTTGTTTAATACAGTTTGTATGTGAAAATAAAAGATATAAAAAATATTACTTAAAGTTAAAACTTGTTTCACAGTTATGACTTTCACTGACGTAAAATGAACACTTGAAGGAGGCAAAACCAAAAAAGAAAGAAATTTAGGGACTGTACTAATATTGCTAATGTCCCTGTGCTGTACAACACATTCAGATGCCTTTTAAACAGTCAAGCACAAAAAAGCGCCTCATTCGACAGATCTTTTCCCCTTCGCCAAGTGAAAACAGGACTGAGGAGAGGTGACAAGAAGCCAGTGTCTCGTTCCCTGAGCTGATAATGGACGGGCAGGCATCTGGCTGCTGAGGGCCGGCCTACCCCAAAGCAGGTGACACACACATGAAACGGCTGGCAACACCAACAGTACTTGGACTGATTTTGGACCACACAGCTAATCACGAGGTCTACTGACTGCTTGTACGGCGCTAGGATGATTCGAGGAAGAGGAATCGGGGAGAATAGGTGATCGGAAAACAAACAAACAAAAATCTAATTACTATTTAAAAGGAGTTTTCCAGGTTCAATACAAGTTAAGCTCAATCGATAGCAATTGTTGCATAAAATGAGTTTGATACGTTTAAATAAAAAAATATTAATAATAATACATTGCATTTAAATTAAGATTAAAAATGTGTTCTTATGGCTCAAGGCAACAGCCTGGCAAACTAAACTCTTAACTCAATGTAAATAAGGAAGTGATGCCACTTTCCTATTCTTGGATAAATACTTTGTGAACGTTTATAGGCTTTTTACAGCAGTTATGTCACCATGACAACAAAGTTGGATGTAACTTTACACCCAGACAAGGTCAGCAAATTATTTTAACACACAAGCCTTAACACATAAAAAAAGTATCTTTCCTTTTAACATGTACACAATACCATTTAAATGTTTGGGGCCATTAAGGTTTTTATTTAATGTTTTAATGTCTGTCATATTCATCAGGGCTGTACTTGAGCACAAAGCTATAGCATAATATAGCATAATAGTCATTCTGTGAAATATTATTAAGAATATTTTCTGTTTGAATACATTTCAAAATGTTTTATATTTAAAAAATTGTTTCTGTGATGACAAAGCTAAATTTTCACTCAAATATTTTGGATGATCAATGTTGACAAAATGCATAATATTTTTCTTGAACAGCATTTTTTATTTAAAATAGAAACCTTTTGTAACACAGCATGTCATTTTTGATCAACTGAAAAAAAAAGCATTTTTAAAAAATATATTTTATATATATATTTTTTAACTCCTTAATGATCCCAAACATTTAAACAGTAGCCAACATTGTCAGCTAATTGAACAACTGCAGTCAGTTGAGCTCAACCTGAACCTAGAAGGCTCCCTGTAAAAGGAAGGATAAAATTATAAAAAAAATAAATAAAAAAAGAACACCAAAAAACCAAAACACATGATTCGACCGATTGGCTTACTAGTGATACTAGGGATTTTTTACAGATAGAAAGGTAGAGGGAATGTGGAAAAACGTAGAGCGGTGGGTCTCCACTGGAAAACAGGAAAAGGAACAAACGAACACCAAAAAAAACCCAAAACATGAAAACGAATGAACCAATAACAAATGGAGGATGAGCGGGCTGAGGTGGCGCCCTTTTCTCTCCTCAACGTCTCTACCTTTCGAGTTGGGCGATGACATGAAGCTGGGTTTGGCGGGAGGGAGAGGGGCCTGCCCTGCCTTGGGAGCAGTACTGTTGGCATTGGCCGCTGTGGGCAGCTGGAATGAGTTGGACAGAAAGATGCCATCTGAGACAGGACGGGGCTTGCGCGCGGTTGGCAGCGGCTGGGGCTTTGGGGCGGGCGGAAGGTCACCGTAGGACTTCCGGGTGGCCGAGAGCTTAACCTGACCTGTTAGGCCCGCGTCCTCCTCATCCTCCTCCTCCTCGTCATTGTATGAGACAAACTTGGCAGTGTATACGGTGTCGGGGGAGGCCACCTGGGTTTTGAGGTAGGAGGTGTTTCTCTGAGGCGGGGGTGGAGGGGCGCTGTTGTTGTTAGTGGCAGGGGTGCTTGTGGGAGAAGGGGGCTGGTAGTCCCGGGGTAGGGGGGGTCTGTACAGACCAGGCTCGTCTGGCGTCAGCAGCTTGCGCTCGGCTTCCTCGTGCTGCCGGCGCCTCTCTGCCTCCAGGCGGGTGTAGTACTCTTCCTCCTGTCTCCTCTGAAGGGGGGAACATGGGAAGAGCTGGTTAGAGCTGCCTAGGCTAGCCCGCGCCAATGCGAGCCCTGGGTCGAAGCTAACGCTGCTCTGGCTAATGGATCCACCAATGTAGTAAAGCTACATTGTAGTAGAAGAAATGTGTTTGCTGATATGATGTAATGTGAGTGAATCCAGTAGCTAATACTAACTCCTGCATGTCGGGGAAAGTAAGCCATTGATTTCATTTAACACAGCTGTACTGTAAGCAAGCAATGCAGTAAATTAGATGGAACTATACTGAAGTGCTGATAGTAGCATAGAGAGTTTTGTCGATTATAGTGGTTTTCGCCAATTCGGTCAGCTTTGCAGCTGATTCTGTGCAGGAAATGTCAGGCTGATTGACATTTAAAACAAACAATCGTTTAGTTTTTTTTTTGCATTTAAGAAACATTTAAATAATTACAACATTCTATTTCATTATAATTCATTATTATATATAATAGAATTATATGAATTAATATTTTAAATGGTCCAATCATTTCTATAGGAAGTGTCAGTTTTGAGTTGAGATGAACCTTCTTTTGTTTAACTGTTCAATTCAAAGGTGAGTTCATCTGAAATAGTTAATACTAGAAATGTGAGCAATCTAAATGTTTGATAAAGTGAATTTAATAAAACTTAAATTACAAAAATGTTAAATTCACATTTTACTACAATTGATAAAATAGATGAATTACTGGGTGAATTGTATTTATAAAATTATATGAACTGTGTCACAATCATTTCTATAGGAAATTGTCAATTTCGAGAGGCAGGAAAAGAGTGTGTTTTGTTTTACTGTTCAACTCATAGGTGAGTTCAATTCAATTCAATTCAACTTTGTTGAATTTTCTTTAATTGTTGAATGTTGAATTTTTTTTTTTAAAGAATAAAATTAATAATGCAATTAAACATTTAATTTAGATTCTGAATTAACATATGCATTATTTATTAATATTATTTAATATATTAGTATTGTCAGAATCCACTTGTATATAAAAAGAGAACCACAAACAGTGGTAGTGTGTCACAAAGTAATATGTACCGATTACATACAGAATACGAGAAATGCTAGTTTACTAAACCCTTAAACTCCACTGAATAAACCTTCTTTAATGAAAGCGAACTAGTGGTGTTGCATTGCTTGCAGTGCAGACTGTGTAAGACTTGCCTTTGATTGTAAGCACACCAGATGGTGCTAAAGAGGAACAAGTCGCTACAGTTGACAAATACCCTTGGACCTAACAGGAGCGTATGTTACTGTTACGAGTCTGCTTGGCATTTGGTGGTTAAGCTTCGGAGAAAAACACCCAGTGGCTGGCTGCTCTGATCTCTGTGTTTGGATCCCCTGGGTTAGTATGTGGTGGTGGGAAGGTCTCTTACGAGAGCATGTGGAGGCAAAACACACATGAGCTAGTTCAATCTGGGACGGCCTCCACAAAAACCAAGGCGGGCCCATTTCCAACAGCACTTTCAAGAAATGTTGTATGGAATGGCAATGGTCTCCCAACAAAATGCTGGAGTGTCGTGTAAAGATCTGACATGTGACTCTCATGCGTTTCTTTAAAGGGGATGGGGCTACATCACAAACACAAGAGAGGAGATGTTGTGAAGACATGCAGTTGGACATCACAACTGGGTTCTGAAATTACCAGTGGTCTGAAAATGACGCACACAGACACAAATAAAACTGGATGGTCACATAGTGGAACAATGTTTTGGTCACATTTTAAATGTATGAATGTAAATTCAGACCACTGGTAAATTGATGCTGAGGCATTCCAAAAGTGTAACACATGGGCGTCAAACAAACTTAATTTAGCCTCTGACAGTTCCTTACTAACTCTTACTTTAACCTAATTATTATCAGCACATACTGTACAGTACTGTATATATATATATATATATATATATATACATAGATACACATTATATTAAATTAAGCACAAGGGGATGTGATCTCGTACAGTCTGACACATTAAATATCAGCTGCTGTCTCCAATCACACCCACTTACAAGGTCGTGAGGAACCATCCACACGGAACTCAGGTGAAACCTTGAAAAAGTTTGGCGTTAGCATGAAAAAAAACAAGGCTGATCACATACGTCTCTATCGGAAAATTATGCCAATTTGACTGTATATGGGTACAGGTATTTCAATTTAGGAATCTGCCCTGAAAGAAAAGGAAGTAGATCTTACTATAATTAACCTGACTAACCAATAGCAAGAGAACAGGCCAATATAGACATTAACGTGCTGTTGTCGGGACTTGCATTTAAGGCCTGGTTGATTGTGCAAAAAAGGAAAAGATAATCTGCATCTCATAAGATGAACTAAAACGTATCTGCAATTTGCATTTTACACAAAAACTTATTTCTTGACTCTAAATCCATTGTTATTTAAATTTTTTATTGCATTTTACTAGTTGTCGCTGGTCCGTTCTGATCTCAATACCTTCTCCTCGGTCTCTCGTCTGGCTCTCTCCTCCTCTCTCCAGCGTCTCTCCTCCTCCTGCTTGGCTCGCTCTTCTGCCTCACGCTTACGGATTTCCTCCAACTGCTGTTTCCGTCGTCGCTCCTCATCCTGCAGCTGAGGTGCACAACGTATAATCAGGGTTAGTTGAAAAACACCAGACAGACCAAAGTGATCATGGATTGGGGCTGACTGCAATTGATGATTCTTAACATAAAAAGACCGATTTGAAATGAAAATGATCTCTTTAAATTTATTAGGGCTAGAAATCTAATTAAAACTAATTTCGATGTCAACTTTAACCCTTGTTGAAAAAAAACCCAATATATTTAAACTTGAATTTAAAATGCACCTAGAACAACTTATACTTCCATTGAAATAGTTTTGGGTCTGTATGATTTTGTTTTATTATTAACAAATTATTACATTTGTTTAAAAAAAGCGCCACAGTTTTTCATGTTCTTCCCTAAATGAGCCGATGCATACCTAATTGCTCTAACACGCGGCGCCAGTCTAGCCATGTAACCATCTCTAAATAGGGAAAACGTGGAAGTGTTTGGTGGTTTCTACGCACAGATATGCATCAACTCGTCTAAGCTGATGCAAAACTCCACATCAGGGGTTTTTCCATTTTCCACTAAGCAAGAATGCATTGAATTAAAACAAAAATATTTCCATTTTTCAAATAAATGCTGTTCTTTTCAACTTTCAAATCAGCAAACGATTTCTGAAGGATCATGTGACACTGAAGACTGAAGTGATGTTGCTGAAAATTCCGTTTTAAACATAACATTTTAAACTATATTACAAAAAGATTGATTTATTCTAAATCTAAATATTTTTTCACAATATTTACTGTATTTTTGATCAAACACACGCGGCCTTGGTGGCCATATGTAACTTAAATAAAAATTACAAACCCAAAACTTTTGAATAGGAGAGTGTAACACTACTTGCATGTTAACTTATAAAAAACTATGTGTATATAAATATACAGTATACTCAAATCTAACATTAATCCCAATACTACATTTAAAATTATTAGTGCGGCAAAGGATTAATTGTGTTTAATAGCATCCAAAGTAAAAGTTTTTGTTAACATAATATATACGTATGCACCGTGTATATTTATCATGTATATAAACACACACATGCAGTATATATTTTGAAAATATTACATAAATTTACATATGTATACTATCATGTTTTA